>CM065389.1:34580000-35087500 GCA_033060915.1 Euryodendron excelsum
CCTTTCTAAGGCCAATTATCAAAAGGTCATTCTCTTTAATTTTCAAGTCTTCGAAACTATCTATTTAATGTTGATTTTCACAAGTTTTGCTCTCTTAAGTTTGTGGTTGAAATAGTTCCAAAGCAACTCTCTCTTGAGTGGTTTTCAAAAATCAACCATAGGACTCCAACACTCACTTAAGTGGCTTTCATAAAATGGTTTTCAAAACATGCTTTCAAATTTCATACATAAAACCACATTTCCCAAACCACTATATCAAAACCCTAGTCCAAAACCACTTTCCAAAACCACCTTCCAACCCTAGGTTAACTTGACCCTAGTAGTCTAACCTTAGTTCAACCAAACCCTATGTTAACCTAACCTTAGTTAGTTAACCCTAGATCAGCTTAATCCTAAGTTAACTTAACTTTGGTTAGTTAACCCTAGATCGCTTTAACCTTAGGTCAACCTAACCTTAGTTAGTTAACCTTAGGTCACCTTAACCTTAGGTTAACCCAACCTTAGTTAGTTAACCTTAGGTCATCTTAACCCGAGGTTAACCTAACTTTAGTTAGTTAACCCTAGGTCACCTTAACCCTAGGTTAATCAAACCTTAGTTAGTTAACCCTAGATCACCTTAACCCTAAGCTAACCTAATTCTAGTTAGCCAATCCTAGGTTAACTTAACCCAAGTTGGTTAACCTTAGGTCAACCCAACCTAGGTTAGTAAGCTTCAAGGTTCCAATTCGAGGACCTCTTTTTAAATATTCTTTCAACTCAAAAAATCATTTTCATAATATACTTTCAAAAACTCCTACTCTGTTGAGATTTCAAAAATCAAACTCAAAATCTTTTCAAATATCCCCACACTATCTTAAAAAATGTCTCCAAGAAGTTCTCTTAAACTTGTCTCAAACTAAATGGCTAGATACTTAAAATTTTTCAAAAACTATTTCCAAAAATGAACTCACAACCCTAGAGTGTTCCCAACCCTTTATGGTTAAGGGATTCTAAGGAAAGTGACACACTAAGTACAACCTTCAAGGTTGTCCATATTAGGGTTGCAAAACCCTAAGTGTTTTCAAGGGCTATTTTCAAAAAATGATTTTCAAAAGTCACATCCTTGAAGTAATCTTATGCCTTACATGGGTGAGGTTGATCAAGGGAGGTGATATATCAAGTAGGGTTCTATAACCCTAAAGCTATAAAAATCTAAGCAAAGTCTCTAGCCCGTTTTCAAAAATGTTTTCAAAAGTCATAGCCTTAAAGGAGTTTAGCTATTCATTAACTAACCTTTCCAAAATGATGAAATATTTGACATGCCTTTCATAAGGTATCTAAAAACTATTTTTAAAAATCATTTCAAGACAAATTCATAAGAGCTCTTGTGACTCCAAGTTCAATTTTCAAGTCCATAATTAAATTTTTAAAATTTTCACTAGTCTCTTGAGTTATGTTCAAAAATATTTCAAAATGCTTTAAAATCCCATTTCAAGAGCACTTTAAAAAACCTTCAAGTTCTATTCCGAAAACACTCCAACATCTGATTTCCAATCAAAATTCTCAAGTCCTCTTTTCTCAAAGACCACAAAGTGTCTTCTAACTTTTCTAAAGACCTTAAAGCATCTTCAAGCATTCCAAAGGCCCTAATATGCCTATTTTGCATTGGGCTCTTGCCCGAACTATGAATAACTTGATTCTCGCCACATGAGTTATGTAGGCAACCTAAAATGATACGGTCACAATCGTTTTTTTCAACTTAAATTCACTTTTCAAAAGTTTCTATCAATTTAAGATTTCTATCTCAAATCCTTTCCAAACTCCCATATTTTTAAATGTCTTTTTAATAACATGCATAATGTATTATTCATCCAAAAAATGATGACCAAAACCCCGTTTTCAAAACTCTAAAGTGGATATTAAGTGGATGATAATAACCGGTTATTCTAGTGAGTGAACAAAGGGTGATTAGGCATGTAGGTATCGAAAGGGCGGGATAGGGTGATGATCTTAGGATATTTTCCCTACACGAAACCAATCCCTAGACCCTAGATTTTTGTTTTTCCAAAATCAAAATAGAGCTATTTTCAAAAAGGGTTAAAAACTTTTCAAAGGTTGCGAAACAACCTATTTTCTTAAAAACCCTTTTTTGAAGAAGTTTTTCAATACCTTTTTCTAAAACCCTAAGTGTAATCTCTGAATTATTCTTAGTTTTAGGTGACCTAACTCATCTTAATCAAGTTAGGTGGTGACTCCTATTTTTCTAAAAAAAAAAACCCTTAATCAAATCTATTTCGAGTTCAAACATAGTCGCACTCATCCTTCTAGGAGGATGAGTTCCAATGACAAAGCACCATGCTTTTTTCCGAGCCGAAAGGACTTGGTTAAAAACCAGGACCCGACGGTGTAAGCACCCCATTTTTTGACCTCTCGGCAGTCTACACTCCATCCAGACTTGTTTTCAAGTCATTGTGGGCGTATTCCAATCGAAACAAATTTTCTAAGTCCAAATCCCGTTTGTCCATCGCCCCGCGGGCCCACCAGGCCCAAATAGAGGCAAAATGACCAAAATGCCCTTAGGGGCATTGTCCTCTCTTTTCCGATTCCAATCCCACTCTCGAGACAGTTTATTCCTCGAGACGGTTCCAATCCAGGCACGTCTCTTCGGAGACGATAAGTCCCCTTTCCAATCCCACTCTCGAGACAGTTTATTCCTCGAGACGGTTCCAATCCAGGCACGTCTCCTCGGAGACGGTAAGACCCCTTTCCAATCCCTCTCTCGAGATAGTTTATTCCTCGAGACAGTTCCAATCCAGGCACGTCTCCTCAGAGACGGCAAGACCCCTTTCCAATCCCTCTCTCGAGACAGTTTATTCCTCGAGACGGTTCCAATCCAGGCACGCCTCCTCGGAGACGGTAAGACCCCTTTCCAATCCCTCTCTCGAGATAGTTTATTCCTCGAGACGGTTTCAATCCAGGCACGTCTCCTTGGAGACGGTAAGACCCCTTTCCAATCTCTCTCTCGAGACAGTTTATTCCTCGAGACGGTTCCAATCCAGGCACGTCTCCTCGGAGACGGTAAGACCCTTTTCCAATCCCACTCTCGAGACAGTTTATTCCTCGAGATGGTTCCAACCTAGGCACGTCTCTTCGAAGACAATAAGTCCCATTTCCAATCCCTCTCTCGAGACAGTTTATTCCTCGAGACGGTCCGAGTAGCGAAACTACTCACAAAACCGTTAGAGTAGCGGAAATACTCACAAGTAGGTCGATATAGGGAATTGCCAACAAACCCCTGTGTCACGATGACCGCCGTTAGAGTGGTGGAAACACTCAAAAACACCAGTGTCTGTTAGCCCACTTTGGTGAAAAATGACCAAACTGACCTTTGGGCCTTTTCCAAGACTTTCCGGTCAAGATGGCCATTTTGCCCCTAGGCATCCAAATGCCCCGGGAACCACACCGGCTCTGGGTATCAAACCGATAATCCTTTGAGATTACTTCCTATAGTATTCTCAACTTCCTTTTACCTGTCCGGATCATTCCGAGTCAGTTCCGGCCAACCCGGTACAAAATGACCGTTTTGCCCCTAGTGAGCTGGTCTCCTTTTTCGGCCACACCGTCTCTGGGTATCAAATCGGTAACCTCCTGAGACTACTTTTTATAGTGTTCTCAACCTCCTTGTACCCTTTCGGATCATTCCGGGTCAGTTCCGGCCAACCCGGTGCGAAATGACCGTTTTGCCCCTAGTGGGCCGGTCTCCTTTTCCAACCACGCTGACTCTGGGAATCAAACCGGCAACCTTTGGGAACATTCTAAACAATCTTTCCAAATCCCAAGTCTTCTTCCAGGACAATCCGAGTCTGTCCCGGCAGTTTCCCTGTCCAATTGACTGTTTTGCCCCTAAAGGCCCGGTCAACCTTTCCGACCCGTCTTATCCTCACTTTTCAAGTCAAATACCTCCAGGACACTATTTTAAGTGTTCCTGCTCCTTTCCGGCCTTTCGGGTCATTCTCGGCTCCTTCAAATCATTCCCAGACTTCCTAAAGTCACTCCTAGTGAAGCCAGGCTAAAAATTGCATGGTAGTCACTAGTACAGGCGCCCAAATCTAGTCAAAGATACGTTGCTTGCTGACCTTAAATATTTCCTAAATGGCTGGTGCCACTACTAGTGGCGCCAAGCCAAAAAATGGCCTGGCGCCACTCTTAGTGGCGCTAGTGTAAACTTTGGCCTGGCGCCACTACAACAGGCGCCAGTGTTGTCCAACCTCTATAAATACAAAGCCTCTTCTAGTGTTTAGAGGATCCGCAAACTCAACCTAAAAATCATATAATTCGATATACAGAGCTCGAGCACCTCAAAAACCCTAGCCACTTTTGGTTTTCTAAATCCTAGCCACCCTACACAAACCCTAGCCTCCTATACGCTCATACACACCCCCGTACACTCATACACTAGCCTTCAACCATCCTTTGAAGACTTGAAGAGCTGCAATCCAAAGCTTGAAGACAACTCTTGAAGACTGAAGGTGAAGATCAAGACAAAGACCGAAGACCGAAGACCGAAGACAGCACGGCGCGCAAAATAACAAGACATACGCTAAGCTCCCTATTTAAATTTCCGCACTTCCCCCCTCTCTCTTCTCTCTCCTAACTCACTTGGGTTTTCTCTATTTTAATCCCCCATCTCTTTTCCCCCCTTTCTTTGCATGCTTGAAACAAGGGGATTCCCGGTCCATGTGTAAGATTGGGCTATTGGAGAGTCACCGTGTCGAGGGCTTTCCTGTAGTCTAACTAGAGACCACGTGGGTCCGGCCCCCTTGATTATGTGGTGAAGCCTTAGCCTTGTATGTTCACGACCCCAATATTGCATTGTGCATATCATAATCTTGCATCTTCCAAAAACCGTTTTCAAAGTTGTTTTCAAAATCGTTTTCAAACTTGTTTTCAAAATTGCATCAAAATCTCTTTTTCAAAACATGTTTTCAAAATCACAGTCCTAGGGTGATTCTAACTTTTCCATGGCTAGGATTGCTTTAGGAAAGTGTTACATTAAAAGTGACCTTTTATGGTCTATATTTTCAAATCTTGTTGTTTTTAAAACCGCTTTCCTAAAGTGGTTCTAGCCTTCCTATGGTTAGAATTGTTTTAGGAAAGTGAGATGTTTTTACACCTTCTAAAAACTCTCTTTCCAAATCCTTCCTCCTAAAAATCTCTTTTTCAACATACTTTCCTAAAACTCTCCTCTCCAAAGTTGTTTTCAAAAACTCCTTCCAAAATCTATTTTTCAAAACTCCCTTTTTCAACTCCTTTCCAAAATCCTCTCTTCAAAATCCACTTTCTAAAAACGTTCCCCAAAAATCTTTCCAAAAACTCTCTTCAACAATCTTCAACCAAAAACCTTCCTAGAAAAACTCTCTCCAAAAATTCTCTTTCCAAAATCTTCCTTCTAGAAATTCCCCTCTAGGATTTTCCTTCTAAAATCTACGTTTCTAAAAACACACTTTCCAAAACTCCTTCTTTTTAAAATCTTTTTCCAAAAACTCCCTCTTCAAATTCACTTTCCAAAAACTCCTCCCAAGGATTCCCTTCTAGAAAATCTTTGTCTCCAAAAACGCGCTTTCCAAAAACTCTTTCCTTAGAGCCCAAATCAAGCCCTGGAACTCACAATTAGGAAACCCTAATTTTCTTTCCAAAAACATGGTTTTCAAACTTTGCCCCAAACCTAGGTTTCCAAAACCCCTTGTTTTCACGTCCAAACGATACACGTTTCCAAAACCTCTTTTCTACGTCAAAACTATAATTTTTCAAACTAGGGTTTCTAGAATCTCCCTTTCCAAATCCTTGCCAAATCCTATCTTCCCTTTAGGAAACCAAATCAAATCTCCCCGCTTAGGAAGCCAAATCCAATTCCCCCGTTTAGGAAACTAGATCCCGTCCTCCGTTTTTGGAAACAAAATCAAATCTTTTATTTTAGAAACCAAATCCAATCCCTTCCTAATCCAAGCCTTTCCTAATTCAATTCCTTCCTAAACCATAAGTTTCCTAAACCTAAACTTTAAATCTTTTCTTAAATTTCAAAATCCAAATCTTTTTCTTAATTCAAATCCTTCCTAAACTTCCACTTTCCTAAACCTTAAGTTTTCAAAACTTGAACATAAAAATCTTTCCTAAATTTCAAAACTCAACTTTCAAATCTTTCCTAATTCAACCCTTTTCCTAATTCTACCCTCTTTTCAAATCTTAACTTTTCAAATCTAAGCTTTCAAACTTTTCTTAACCTCAAACCTTTCCTAATCTCAAGATTTTCTTAAAAACTCTAAAATTTTCAAAATCTTAAACTTTCTAAATGTCAAATCTTTCTAAAATTCTAAACTTTCTAAATTTAAAACTTTCTTAAGTTAAGACTTTCTAAATCTAAAACTTCCTAAAATGAAACTTTCCAATTTTCAAAACTTTCATTTTTCAAACCTTTCCAATTTTCAAAACTTTCCGATTTTCAAAACTTTCCTAATTTGGGAACTTTCCTAATCTGAAAACCTTTCCTTTTCCGAAAACTTCCTAAACTCGAAACTTTCCAATTTCAAAACTTTCCTAAACCTAAAACTTTCCTAATTCAAAACTTTCTTAATTTGAAACTTTCCAAAAATAAAACTTTTCAAAAATAACACTTTCCTAATTCAAAATTTTTCTAATCCAAATCTTTCCTAAATTCCAAGTTTCCAAATCTTTCCAAATCTTCCAAATCCAACATTCCAATCCAATCTTTCTTAATCTCAAATCTTTCCTAGGTCTCCTATCTTTCCTAAGCCTAGGTTTCCTAAACCTCCATCTTTCCACAACCAAGTCTTTCCAAAATCAATCTTTCCAAAGCAAGTCCAATCTTCCCAATTTCAATTTCCAATCTCCTCTTCTAATCTCAATTCAAATCCAATTTTCAATTCAATCTCTTTCTTTCAAATCAATCTCTTTTCAATCAGACTTCGGTCCGAACTACGACTGACCTAATTCCCCCAAAAGGACACGTAGGCAACCTTCATAGGTGCGGTCACAACACTTTTCAAACTTTCAATTCCACCCTCATGGGTGCGGTTTTTAAAATCTTTCCAAATCTCAAATTCCAATCTATTTTCAAAATTCCAATTTCAAAATTTCTATTTTCAAATTTCTATTTCCAAATTTTCAAACTTTCCAATTTCAATTCCATTTCTTCAAATCTATTTTCAAATCAAATCAATTTCAAATCAATCTATTTTTCAATTCTCTTTCCTTACACTTGCATACCATGCATCATGTTAGTTTTCAAGCATTGTTTTTCAAAGTGAATAGGATTGAACATTAGTTGGTTAAAGACTCTCGTAGGTTAATCTAGGGTAGATTGACATGTAGGTACCGCAAAGGCGGGGTAGGGTGATAGCTTAGTGCGTCTTCCCTACACGTAACCAATCTCCGAACCTAGATCACTGATTTCAAAGACCAAAAGGAGTTATTTTTGAAAAAAGGACTAAATGTTTTCCAAAGGTTGCCAAACAAGCTGTTTTCCTAAAAACCCTCTCTTGAGGAGACATTTTCAAAATCATTTTCCAAAAACCCTAAGTGTAGTATTCGGATTATTCTTAGTTTTTAGGTGACCTAACTCACCTTAATAAAGTTAGGTGGCGACTCCTAATCTTTTTCAAAGGCCCTTTATTCAAACCAATTTTCAATTCAAACTTAGTCACGCTCATTCTTCTAGGAGGGTGAGTTCTAATGAGAGAGTACAACATTTTTCCTGCTTGTGTGAGTATTCTTCGAGTGCGAAAAATTTGGGCGCGATAGACGGCTGACGACTTCACTAGGAACACTTAGAGCGTTAGGCCATTATCATGTCTTTGCACCCTTCACTTACTCAGAATCTCTGGTTACTTTGTCCAGTTTTATCCACTTCTCAAAATTTTTCTAAGTTCCCAAAACGTGATTTTTGAAAAAATAAAATTTTTCCAAATAAGTGTCGTTGCTTGCATTCATTGCTTACATTCATGACCTTGCATTGACATCCACTTGCATGCTTTTGCATTGCTTTCCATATTCGTGCTCTTGTATTGACCATCAGTTTTATATTGCATTGAGTTTTTCGATAAGTTACTAACTCCTTGCATTTTCTTTTGTTGGTGGACCTTTGTTGACATTTCATTTTTATGTCATATTAACTGCCATGTATGTGATGAATGAACATGATAGGATGTGTGTTGTTAGGTTCTTTCCTCCATTTTAAAAATTCCACACACTTGGTGCGCTCACTTGTATTTGTATCTCTGCATAATTACCTGGTTACTACCCTTCTAGATAGAAGGGGGAATAGTATATTGACTGTGGGTGGATGCTGTGTCAGTTTTTTAGCCTACGATCTCTTGATAATTCACCCGCTCGAACCACCAACCAAAGATGGGGTTCACCCTTTTGGGGGTGGGTGCCGGAGGTTTGAAGGTTCAGGAACCGTGCTTTTTAGGAAGCATTAGTAAATCCCCAACCTCATGCTTATGTAACAGCCCATGCATAGCCAAACCTCTGTTAGATTGAAGACACGCGCATCATTTTCAAAACCAAGAAGGAAAGGGCGACTGCTTTACTTTTCCTTACATTCTACTTAATTCATGCTATTATGCTACTCAATTCATGTCGTTATGCTATTCATGCATCCGTGTTCATTCTAAGACTAGAGTTCCCGAAGTAACTTAAGTCATTACATTTTCATATATTTGATTACCCCTAAAGAATGGCCCCAAAGCCTTTCTTGCTCAAATCAAGCCAACCAAAACTCCTAAGGATACCATGTGACCCTAAGGATTCATGGCATACATCAAAATTATCTCATAAAAAGGGGCCCCAATCCCTCTTTGCTTACAAATATAGGGCTGCTAAGAAGATAAGGGACAATCTGAAATCAAGGTCTCATATCAACCTTCATTAAAGAAAGCGAACTCGAAGACTCAAGAGTAGTTTACGATTTCAAATGTAAAAATAGAATAAGCAAAAGTTCCAGGGTAAATGTTCTCGTTCCTCTTCAAATATACTTTCAATTCCATGTACAAAAAAAAAAATCAAAAGTAATAAAACTGTCCTTCCTACTCTCATCGAATGAATGCATGAATATGTGAATGAATGAATGGACAAAATCACATATGTATGGTATTACATACAAGGGCAACCCCTTATCTCCAAAAGTGAGCTAACACATCGTGCTTAGTCCCCCTCTCAAAATAGGGGCACTCCTAGGGCATGCATTGCATAAAATTTTTTCAATCCAAAGGCACTAACTTCTCCTTTTTGTTTTTTTTGATACATGCTCTTGTCTTCTCTCTCATCTCCAAAGGCTAAGAAGGCCAAAGGCTAAAGCAAGGACACAAAAAGGGGATCTTCTAAAACTGCTCACATGTTGGCATTATGCTACTCACATATTCACTACTATTATGCTCATGCATTGATATCCATCCTAAAACAAGAGTTCCAAGAAACTCAAGTTATTGCATTCTCATGCATTCAATCAACCGTAGAGAGAAAGGGATGATCCAATCTCATGCTAATCAAATTTACCTAAACCCCTACGGGTTTCTCCAACCCTAAGGATTCATGACATATACAGGACCATATCTCAAGAGAGACCCAAATCTCTCTCCATCCATAGAGGCAGGATTGCTTAAAAAAAAAAGGAAAAAAAGAAGCATCAACCGGTCCATGCTGAAGAGGTATTGTATTACACACAGGGGCAAAACCCCACCTTTAAAATGGACTCAATATCATGCCTAGATTTCATCAAAGAAGGGACCTCCATAGGACATGCATTGTATAAAATCTTCAATTCTACATGCTGACTGCATTTTGTTTTTCCTTTTTCAAGTCCAAGAGCACAGTCAAACCGATAAAATCCCACCAGCACCCCGCCTAGTTCATAATTCATGCAAAGTCATGACCTCGACACCATGTTGCCACTCTACTAGACCTCAAATTCCTGAAGCCATCCCTATTCAATAGATGACACATATGAAAAATGGAGTGTGAAGGACATCAACATGATTCCAAAACCAATCAGAGGGGTTTATTCCAGAAAAGGAGGATTTCTTTCAAACCTGTCTTCTAATTTTCAATTCAAATTTGAGCATCACAATAACATCATCTAAATGAAAAGGATCCAAAGTTTTCATGTTTATATCATTGTCTCATGGCACTTCGTGAATGATGTCTTCTTATCTAGGAATTTTCCCCTTCAAAATATTTTATCCTAACTTGGAGGATGAGATAGCGCAAGCACCGTTTTCAGTAGAAACAATCTCTGACTCTGAAAATAACTCTGAAAAGAGGGGAGAGAGAAATAGAAAGTACAGAGAGAGGGGAAATACAGAGGGGTGAGAGGTGACGCTCAGTTATGTAGCTCGTTGAAATCCAAGTAACTCCCGAAGGATGTCTTGGCAAAGCAGCAAGTAGCTAAACCCTCAAAATGAAGGGGAGCCATACAGAAAGCAATCCATTCGTGAGCCCACTAGCACTGCAAATAGTTTTCATTCATAAACCCAAATTGGGAGCCACCCACCACACTAGGGCAAATGCATGCAAAGAATGAATCCGTGAACTAACATTTACCATTTTTAAGGTGTTGCCAAAATTTTAAAAGAGCTTTATAAACTAAGCAATTCCACTTGAAATGAAAAGAGACCCTATTTTCCTCTACTATACAATTAAATATAACCCTTGCAAAGCCCACTTGTGCTAGTCACATTCCCATCATTTAGCCGACCTAATGATCACTGCCTACACTAGAGAAAGGCAAAGCTGTGAATGCGTGACGATCTCCAAGAGCACGTGCAACAAACAATATCCTCTTAGAGAACGCATAGTGAACAAATGGTGATCTCTAATTGAGCGCACGATAAATGAATGCTGATTTCCAAGAAAGCGCACAATAAATGAATGATGATCTCCAAGAGTATGCAGTATTGATGACATCTCTAGGAGCTGGCATAAGAGCGAGATTTAAAAAAAAAAAATGATGAATGATGATTTCTAAGAATAATGATGATTTTCAAACACAATGATGACTTTTAAAGAGAAGACAGAGTCGTCCAAGACAACAACAGAGGGACAAAACAGAAGCGGGCTTCCCAACAAAAGAGAAAAGTCCAAGGGAATGACAAGGGTAAGAGCCACTTGCCAAAGGTGATCATGGGTCTTCAAGAGCCTAGCAACTATAATAGGTTTTAAGCCTTTATTCTCTCTTTCAAATACCCTATCACCTAACCCATATTACGGTCCAAAATAAAGTCCTCTCAAATCAAGAAAAGTTGCTTAGTCTAAATAAGCTTGAACAAAGAAACAACAACATCTAAAAAGAATGGTACATGTCGCGCCCCGATTTTTGGGTGTCCAAGGTCCTTTCGGCTCGGAGACCCTAAAGCACGGAACTCTGTCACTAGAACTCATCCTCCTAGAAGGACAAATGCAACCAGGTTTGAAAATTGGTTTGACTAAGGGCTTTTCAAAAAATAGGAGTCGCTATCTAACTTGATTAAGGTGAGTTAGGGCACGTAAAACTAAGTGTTAATCCAAAGATTAAACTTAGGGTTTTTGAAAATGGTTTTGAAAACTCCCTCAAGAGAGGGTTTTTTAAGAAAATAGGTTGTTTGGAAACCTTTGGAAAGATTTAAGCCCTTTTGGAAAATAACTCCATTTTGGTCATTTGAAAACAGAAATCTAAGGTTCGAGAGTTGGTTACGTGTAGGGAAGATATCCTAAGATCATCACCCTACCCCGCCCTTTCGGTACCTACATGTCTAATCACCCTTTGTTCACTCACTAGAATAACCGGTTACCATTGTCTACTTAATATCCACTTTAGAATTTTGAAAACGGGTTTTAGTCATCACTTTTCGGATGGATGATGCATGATGCAAGTTTTTGGAAGAAGTTTGAAAATAATGAGGGTTTTGAAAGAGTTTGGAATAGAAACTTTAAATTGATTGGAATTTTTGAAAAAGGGATTGGAGTTGAAATAAAAGTTATGACCGCACCATTTTAGGTTGCCTACGTATCTCATTTGGCGAGAATCAGGTCATTTGTAGTTCGGGCAAGAGCCCGATGAAAAATAGACGCACTAGAGCCTTTGGAAGGTTTGAAGACACTTTGGGGTCTTTGGAAAAGTTTAAGACACTTTGAGGTCTTTTGGAAAAGTTTAAGACACTGAGGTCTTTGGAAGTTGAAGACTCTTTGAGGTCTTTGGAAAAGTTTAAGACACTTTGTGGTCTTGGAAGTTGAAGACTCTTTGTGGTCTTGGAAGTTTTGACTTGAAATTGGATGGTGGAGTATTTTGAAAATATTTTTGGATCAACTTAAAGAAGTTTTGGAAAAAAAATGCCTTGGCATGACTCAAGAGAACTTGAAAGTGTTTTTGAAGTTTTGTTTTGATAACCTTGGAGGCATGCTCTGATGAATTAGTTTTTTAAAGTGATTTTTGAAAATGGCTAAAGGTTTGGAATCCTAATATGGACAACCTTAGAGGTTGTTCTTGACTTATCACTTTGTCCCTGGAATCCCTAACCATGAGGGTGCTAGAGGCACCTTAGGTTTGTGACCTTTTGAAAGCATTTTTGAAAATGTCTTAAAGATGGAGTGCAAGGACATTTGAAGAGTTTATAGAGTTGGTTTTTTTGAAATCAAGAGAGTAGGAGGTTTTGGAAAAATGGGTTATGAGGATAATTTAAAATTGAGTGATCATTTAGAAAAGGGTTCAAGAGTTGGAACCTTGAAGTGTACTAACCTAGGTTGGGTTGGCCTAGGGTTAGGAGTGACCTAAGGTTAACTAACTTGGTTAGGTTAACCTAGGGTGAATGAACTAGGGTCAAGTTAACTTAGGGTTGGATAACTAGGGTCAAGTTAACCTAGGGTTAGACAACTAGGGTCAAGTTAACCTAGGGTTGGATTGGAAAATAGTTTTGGAAGTTGGTTTAATGCACTTTTGGAAAGAGTTTTGAAAAACAAAACTTGTTATGCAATGGACTTTGGTGGACAACCCTTTTGAAGATCGTTTCCATGAAAATTTTGACTCTAGCCAAGAGTATAGTTTATATGGTTGGTGATTGGAGACCATTCTAAAGAAGGTTTCCTCATGGCCATTATAACCTTTAGCTTGACAAGAGTGGGGGTTTCAAAAATCAGCATAATGATGGCAATTTTTAAAAAGTCATTTTTGATGCAAAGATGGAGAGAATGCATTTTTGAAAATCATCTTTTGAGAAGGATTTTGAAAATCATTTTTCAAGGGAAACATTTCATCAAGAAAGGGTTCATATGGCCAACAAAAGGGAGACCACTAAAGAGAGAGGGTTCCATGGGGCCATTCCAACCACTATACTTGAAGGAATGAAAATCTTGAAAATTAGAGAAATGGAAAGCAACCTTTACGCAAGTTAAAATGCAATGATGCCAAAATGAGAGTTAGGGGTTAGTAGGAGTTTTTCTTGTTAGCCTCAAGTTTTTATTAATTAATTTTGATGATAACAAATATAAATGTTTTAATTATTAAAATTTGGTTAATCTCAAGATTTCATAAGAAAGTAAGTTTGATGTATGAGTTAAGAATTTGAAAGATTTTTTATTTAAATATATTGTGCATTTCAATGATATATCACTTAATTATTATTTATGTTTTAAATGTTAATTATCTAACATTTATTGAAATTATTGTTAGTCTTGGACTTAAAAGGAATGCATAGCATGAAGAAGAAGACTAAGTTAAAGATAATAGTAAGAAAGCTCATTGGAGATAGTTTCAGTATTATGAACATAACTTTTGATCCAACCGTTGGATTGATCTGATTTTTGTGGCATTGGAAATAAGACTCAAATTTCTATAAATGGTATTTTATGAGGATTTCGTGAATAGAAAGTCTTATGGGACAAAAATGAGCTGGAAAGTGACACATTGGAGTAGAAGTTCAAAATATGACAGTTGGGAGATAGCTCAAGTAATTTTATCATTAATTTTGATCTAACCGTTGGATATCTATGATTCTTATTGATCTGAAAAGATTAATTCCAGGGCTACAACTTTTATCTTATAGCCATTTTCAAATTCAAACCTCATAAGGAAGAAAATTGAGGTGGAAGTGAAGACAACTCTGCAACAATTCAAATATGCCAACTAGGGGACAACTTGAGTATTTTGATGATAACTTCTGATCTGACCATTGGATCGACATGATTCTTACAGGTGTAAAAAGATGACTTCTATCACTACAACTTTTATGTTATAGACATTTTCAAATTCAAACGTTATAAGGGAGAAAATTGAGGTGGAAGTGAAGATAACTCTGCAGAAATTCAAATATGCCAACTGGGAGACAGATTGAGTATTTTGATGATAACTTTTGATCTAGCCGTTAGATCGACATGATTCTTGAGGTTTTAAAAAGAGAACGTCCATATCTACAACTTGTCTCTTATAGACATTTTCAAATTCGAATGTTATCAAGGAGAAAATCGAGGAGAAACAGAAGCAATCATATCTGAAATTCAAATCCTGATTGGCAGCAACTTTGTTCAAACAGGAAGAAATGTGTTCAAACCTCTCCAACGACTAGAAGTTGATTTTAAGCTACAAATAATCCAATACTCTTCCTCTATAAATAGAGATACACAAGAGAAGCAATGACACACAAGAGATTACAAAGTTGAGCATACAAAGTGATATTCATCAAGATCTTCAAGTTTTGAGCTTTACTTCTTCATCATTCCATCTCATCTTTGAGCTTCATTCTTTTATTCAACTTTTGATAGTTTGTATCTATTGTTGTAAGATTCAACTCCCCTTTATCATTTGTAAAAGGGTTGTTAAACCCTTGTGATTTATTTCTTGAGTGATTGAGAGGAACACTTGGAGAAAAAGATCCTCTTGGTGCTTTGTTTTGGAGAGCAAAACAAAGAGTTATTTTTTTAAGTGTTTTTGGAACAAAACACTTGGTGTAAAGGTTTGCTAGCAACCGGACAAGCTAGTGGTGTAAAACTATTTGAAGAATAGTGGATTTGCCCAAGGAAGGAGCCTTGGAGGTGGACGTAGGGTTGGCATAAGAGGAGCCAACCGAACCACTTTAAATCGTTGTGTTTGATCTCTTCCCTTTTCTCTCTTTTTATCTTGCTTAATATCTTTCTTATAAATAGTCTTGATATACTTGAGATACACACACATTTAAATCATTTGTTCTAATCTCACATTGATCATACCTTAGCTTGTCTTATTCATTACTTAACTAGATTACTTTTTTATATCTTTTTTATTACATCTCACCTCTTGGAAATTAAGTGTATTGGTTTATTTTAAATTTCAATTTTTAATTATAAACCCAATTCACCCCCCTCTTGGGTTGCCACCTGGTTTAACATTTCTAAGCTTCAAGGAGCCAACTCTTGGAACAATTTTTGGAAGAAATATAGAGTTTGGAAATGACATAGAGTTTTAAGAGAAATATAAGCATCATAGAACATGACAACAAGTATAAGATGAAGCCAAGCATGAAAAACATGATTAAAATAGTAATATGTAAAGGGTCATGATCACATAAAAGGCTTTTAGGCTACACCACACAAACAAGGGGCTCCTAGGCCATACCATCTTAAAGTGGGCTAATGAGAGATCCCCCTACATGGTGGCTCTCACTTGCTTTTCTCTAGGCATGATCTAAGAGCCCTCTTGGCTCAAGCATGCAAGAAAGGGGGGGTTGAAGATGGGGATTAAAATAGAGAATAGCCTAAGTAGGCTAGGAGGGAGAAGACAAAAGTGGGGAAAACACAAATGTAAAAGGGATACCACCTTTTGCCTTCAACACACTTGTAGTCCTCCAAGGATGCTTTGATTGGAGCTTTAATGACTTCAAGAAGGCTTAGAGGACTGGTAGGGAGTGTTTGATAATGTATAAGACTTTATATGTGAAGTATATAGGCTTGGGGATGATGGAATCTAAGCTAGGTGTTGGAGGAATGAAGTGTGTATAGAGATTCGCAGTTCTAGAGTGACTTCAACAGAGCTTCACATCAGAAATCGAAGTTGGAATATGTAAAGTGGGGTTTGGAATTTATAGGCAATTTGGAACAGGTCTGGCGCATGTGCTACATGCGCTTGGCCAAACTTTGACCTAGCGCATGACGTACAAGCGCAGGTACTGTTCCATTGCCAGAATGACATGTGGCACCTTGTGTACTGGTTAAATCTCAACTGTTGGTCAAAAGTTGGTTGATCTGATCAAAATTTGAGCATATGTAGCATACGCTCGATCACCGGAAAAGTTCGTCCAAACTTTGTCTCGATAATTGAGCCAATCAGGAAGGTTTCGGAGGAATCGGTTGCACCCACGGTGTTCTCCTAGGGTTTCTCATGAACTTTCATGTTTTTAAAAGTTTGAATTGTGTTTGGAAATGTAGGATATTGTCTCAGAAAACGTGCATAAAAGGATACTTTTGTAGAGCGTCTGTGATACGCTCCGAGGGTGTTCGAAAGTGGTTGTTTTCGTTTCGTGTAATCGAGGCCTTCAGGAAGTGATCCTTTCGATTGGACCGTACTGATGGAAAGTATTCTGGAAATACTTTCGGGAATTCCCAGATTTATGCATTTTTCAAGTTGTTTGACGGTGCATTTCAATAAGGGAATTGGGAAAAAAGTCAACCTTGGCGGAGAGTCTGCGAGACGCTCTAGGGGTTATCGAAACTAACTGGGTTTGAGCCATATGATGAAGGGCTTCAGGAAGCGATCTATCCAATCAAGCCATATCGATGGGAAGATCTATGAACGAGCTTTTGAGAATTCCTTGATTTATACGTTTTTCAAGTTAGTTGACGATGCGTTATAACCAAGGAATCGGGAGAAAAGACACTTTAGGCTGAGCGTCTGCGAAATGCTCCAGGAAACTTTTATCGAGTCATGTGAGTTTAGTATCATAGGGTCCTCCTCAGATTAAACAAGGGTGTATGGTGAAACCCTTTGCTCGAAATCCCAAGGCCGGTGCTGTTTCGGGGCATATTTAGATTTTCAGGGGTAAAACAATCATTTTGACTGAGATTAGCTGAAAATGGTCAGGAATGGTTTGGTGTGTTGTGTTAAGAGTGTAGGGTTATTCAAGGATAGTTTTGGGAGAGTCTAAAACCTTTGAATGAAAAGTTTAAAAAAAACCCTTTAAGTTGGTTTGAGTAGAATTTATATGAAAGTTGTGTCATTCATTTTCCTTTATATTTTATCTTTGGTTTTTATCATTATTAATTTTTTCCTTGCTTTTATTTCTTATTTTTTTTGAACTGCATATACCATGTATTAATACCTCTTACCTTAACTCACCTTTCAGGACGACATACGTGAATGACAACGGTTCCGAGGGGAGACACTGCTTCGGGAAGGTGGCCCAGACAGATTATGTCGGCAGCTCCAGTTGCCCTAGGGGTAGTCAGCACTCTGCCATTCGAGCACCTTCTAGCCAGGGTGGGAGGGGGGAGTAGGCCTCCAGTCGGCCCCTTCCCTCCAGTTTAACCAGCCTTCGAGGATGAGATGGACGTTGAGATATCCCACTTTTGACTTTTAGGATGACGCTATTTTGAGTTGACTACAGGTTTGGTATGACGGGTATCCTCCATATGAGCAAGATATTTTCGCTGGTCCTTTGGTTGTATGGCTTCTCCCCTGCTAGTGGAACGTGTTTTCTGACAGTGGTTCCCTTTTGGTCACCTGACCTATCTCTCTTCCGTTTTGGGGAATGTGAGCTTGCCCCTACTCTGCATGAGTATGGCTTCCTCCTAGGCCTTCGGGATGGTTCAGCTGACGTTATCAGTCCTACTTTTCCTGATGGCTGCGTCGCGATTGTCTCTTCTTAGCTTGGGCTCTGTTGTGCAACCTTTTCTTCTGATCTGCTGCCCCAGTTTCCTCATGTCCCAGTGAAGTTCCTGTTTTTCTCATTTTGAGTTTGCAACAGACAGGGGACTGGCATACTCCTCAAGATTGGTCCATTTCTCCATGGTAACCCTAGCTCTGCTTCTCCTTAACTTGTTGATGTTTCCGCTGGGCGGGATGACTCAGTCGATTGTCGGTTATGTGCACTGCTTGTCAAGATCCGTGAGGGACACTCCCATGCTCCTATGGTCGTGGGAGAGACCTTCGTGAGCCTTATTAGACTCCAGTCGGGGGTCAATACTCATTTTCGGGGATATGCTTCATTACTCCAGCTTTGGGTGATCGGCCACTTATTCACTACCCCTCTTTCGAAGCCATTTGATTGGGGAGGTCGAGGGTGGGTCATTGCCCCATGCTCTGTTTCTTGTTGGTCATGGAAATCTGAGCTTTCTGAGGTGTGAGCCGGTACTGGAGATATTTGAGGGGTGGCTTTAGCTCCTTTTTATGTTTTGCCTTGTTCATTATTTCCTATTTGAGAGAGACAGAAAGACAAAGAGTGAGTTTTTGTACAAAAATAATTTAAAAATGCCCCGGTAAAGGGTGTCATCATTTTTTATAATGATTGCACATAGGATTAAATACATGATTTATTTTTTTATGAATGCACATGTTTATATAAGAATTGAATCGAATGCATATGCTGCTTTTTTTATTTTACGAATGCACCAGTTCACATAGAAGTGAAAATGAATGCATGTTATATTTTTGGACAACACACATACAGGAATAGAATTAAATGCAATGTCCCTCATTTTTTGTGATAAATGCACAGATTTATGTAAAAATTGAATTTAAATGCATGACCTACTTTCTTACAAATGAACAGGTTCATACAGGAATGCAGTTGAATGCATGAATAGATACAAACGTCATAGGAGTCTAAATGGATTTACAGGTTATACATGTCATGGATGCATCAGTACTATGTGTATATAAACTATTTACAAAGAAAACCCCAGGATTGCCCTTGGGCCCATACTTTCAGGATTCTGCTTCTTTCCAGGATTCTGCCCCATTTAGTTATGTCCCATTCTCATCGGGGTGTGATAGCATTTGCTCCATTCTCCAGGGATCTTGACCTTTTGGTTTGCTATCCTATCCCTACTTTCTACAAGGTTACTGTTTGGGGTGTTTCTGAGCTCACTTGGGTTTCTCTCTCATATCTCCAAAATGCCACCATGGCTCGAGCGACAAATCGCATGCCCTTTGCAGAGCGATAAACAGCTAAGCCCTCAATCTGAGAAGACTTCTTTTAGGACTGTAATGTAGGCTGAGTTTAGGGGTTGTAAGAAATAAAAGGGATATTTAGGCTCAAAGATCTTCTTTTAGTGGGTTGTTTAAACCGAAACCATCTGAGCACATCTTGGAGCATGAGATTGCCCCTTGCATTCCCTTCCACTCCTCCTTTCTCACCCTACTTGTCTTGGTATTGTTCAGGCTTATTTGGACTAAGCAATTTTCCTTGATCAGAGAGGACTTTAATTTGGACCGTAACATAGGCTTGGTTAAGGGGTTTATGAATGAAAAGGGTAGAAAGGCTCAAACATTATCGCTTGTGGGGTTTTTAAAAGACCAATGATCACCTTTGGCAACTTAACTTCCATTCACTGCTTTCTTCTTTCCTTCATACTCTTGTTGTTCTCCTGGATCGCTTTCT
Organism: Euryodendron excelsum; assembly: GCA_033060915.1. Taxonomy (NCBI): domain Eukaryota; kingdom Viridiplantae; phylum Streptophyta; class Magnoliopsida; order Ericales; family Pentaphylacaceae; genus Euryodendron; species Euryodendron excelsum. Next base: position 34,599,593 of record CM065389.1, read on the forward strand.
GCCTTCTAATTTAAGATCCTTTTTTCATCAAGAAATTTGTTGCTAAGTCGACTTTTGGAGATGCCAACTTTTTTATTTATATTTTGGGATGACAGTATCTTCTTTTGAAGATCCCCACGAACATAATATCTTCTTTAGAGACGCCTTTGACGCCATAACTTCTTGAAGATCACCATTTTCATCGTTGTTCATTATATCTTCTTGGAAATCAACCCTTTCATCATTGCTCATTATATCTTCTTGGAAATCACCCCTTTTCATCATTGCTCATTATATCTTCTCAGAACTCAACCCTTTCATCATTGCTCATCTTACTTATGACTTTTGCCTTAACCCAGTGTGGGTGGTGATCATCTGGTCGGTTTTCTTGAGGAAAGTAACCGGCTCAAGTGGGCTTTACAAAGGGATTTATTTGTGTATGGTAGAAGAAATGAGGGCCTTTCATCACTTCAAATTAAATTGCTTAGTCCATAAAGCCTTTATACAAAATTTAGACAATGTTCCTATAGATAGTGTGCTTCTGCCCGTGAACTCCTACATATTCTACTAAATCAACTATTCTGTGCTTACCCCAATGTGGGGGATGGTTATAGGTTTAGGGATATCTGAAAAGAGATCACTGACGGCTCTAGTGGGTTGAGCAAAGGATAGTGTTTATTTGGGATAAATAAAACAATGGCTCCTCATCGTTTTGAGCACTCGGCTGCCCATCGCCTAGCTAGGATATCATGTAAGTGTTGCCTCTTTAATAAAATTCGCACTTCTTTGTTGAGATTGCCTTCCTCCTATCTCTCACTCTCTCTCTCAATCTCTCAAGGGTCTTAACCCCCTTTGAGTGGGTTGCCCATGCTATCACATCTTTCAAGTCGAGTCATTTACAAAATGGAAAAGAATCCCTAAAAGTAATATTTATCCACAAGAGTATGAGACAAAGGGGATAAACTAGAAACTATCCATTTTTATTTTTAAAACATGATTACATGTCATGCAATTTTTATTTAACGAAGATATGCGAGAAAAAGAAAACAGAGAAATTTTGTGAAAACCTCCCTTTTCTTGTAGACTTTCTAATAGGAGCCCCTAATAGGGTTTTGGGGCTATGACCATCTCCTTGGTATTCCATTCGCCAGACGCATCCTCAAACAGCATAGGGTAGATTGACAAAATCTTTTGCGACGCTTGGGAAATTGCCAAAGACGGTATTGCTGTTGATTTCCTCCTTCATGATTGTATTGACGGTGTGATCGTGTTGCGGACTAGCGGGGACAACGGGGACTGGTTTCACCTCCTTGATTTTGACGATCTTATCATCTATTAGATCTTGGATTTTATGTTTCAGAAATCGGCAACTTTCTGTGTCATGGCCTAGTCCGCCTGAGTGATATGCACACCTGAGTGTTGAGTTGAAAGAGGATGGTAGAGGATTAACCAGTGGTGTAGCCGGTATCGGGCGCAGGTATCCAGCTTTCAGCAAATTATTGTAAGCATCTGTTTGGGTACCAGCCAATTGGGTAAAGGGTCGATTCCGCCTTCTTGCTCTTTTAGGTCTAGTATACGACGGCGCATAAACCAACTCAAAAGTAGGTACCCTAGGTAGTGCTGGTGCAGACAATTGTAAGGGCAGAGGGTTAAATGCTGTGGTAGTAATTCCTGCCAGGTTCGCGGCTTGGGATTCGCTGAGACTTTGCATCTTTCGTTTCAGGGTATGACAACTTCCGATGTTATGACCTTTAGGTTCAAGCACTTTATCAAGAATAGGCTTTGGAGGTACCATGACCAGGCGCCCGGATTCGCAAAGTTGCCGATAAGCTGCATCTCCAGAGCATTCAGGCTGGGTGAAGCTTTGACTTTCCTTTTTTGCCTTCTCTTATGAAAGAGTATGCCCGACTTTAATATGTGTCTGATCCCCGTTCTGTGAGGGGTTGGTAGGAGTTTGAGGGTGGAGTACTGTGGCAACATAGAGTTGAGGTTGTGACGGGGGAATGATCTTCTGGCGAGAGGTTAACTTTTCTTCTTTTTTCACATTGGTCATTTCTGCGCGAGATAGAGGGATCATGGTCTCTAGTTTCATCATCCTTTTTCTGAGTTCTGCTTGTTCTTCGAATATTCGGGGCTGCCCCTGCCTGAGTGGTCGATTGGGTGGTATTGCGGTTGCGAGCATTGTTGAAGTGGGCTCTTTGGACACCATTGCCTGCATCAGCTTGAACATTTCATCTATTTTGCTTTTCATCTCATTAATCTCCTTACGAGTGACAGGGGAGGTCTCATCGAGGTTGGCTGCCAATAGTAGAGTTCTTTGTAGGGTAATGATGGGGCTTCTAGGTGGACGTTGTTCTCTCTTGGGAGCAATGTTGACTTTTACGGTAGGATTTTTGTAAAATATATAAAAAGGAAGAAACAGAAAGACAAAAACAAAAATTGCAAGTCAGTTCCTGGTTTTTAGAGAGCTTTATGCAATGCATGTCCTAGGGTGCCCCTACTTAGGAGGGAGACTAAACATGATGAATTAGCTCACTTTTGGAGAAAGGAGATTTGCCCCTGTATGTAGATACCTTACCGTCAAGTGGGAATCTTCAGCCATCCGTGCATTCATTCATAAAAATAAAGAAGTACATTAAATTTTGGGTTTGAGATACAAAAGAATTGAAATACATTTTAATAGAGGGAGGGGGAACATTTTCCTTTGGACTTCCACCTATCTACTTTTACAAAAGGAGATCCTAAGCTACTCTTGAGTCTTCAGATTCGCCTTCCTTGGATTTGATGTCGAGGAGGTCGCTGAGAGACCTTGTTGATTGCCCCTTGTCTTCTTGGCAACCCTATCTCCGTGAGCATAGATGGATTGGGGCTCCTCCTATGAAATGAATTGAGATGCATGCAATGAGTCCCTTAGGGTTACGTGGAAACCCTTAGGGTTTGGGTAGGTTTAATGCAAGGGAGAGTAACGTTGGTGTCACTCTCAATGGGTTGATTATATGCATGAGAATGCAGTGACTTGAGTTACTTAGAACTCTTGTCTTGACATGGGATATTGAATGCATGAACATGAATATGCAAAAAGTATAAGGAGAGAAGGTATAATTGAAGTAAATATGCATGCATGAACAGTTAGATAGGCATTATAACAGTATAAATACAAGCATTATAACGGCAGGAATAAATGAAAGTAAGAGCAGTCGCCCTTTCCTCCGTGATTTTGAAAACGGTGCTCGTGTCCTAAATCCGGCAGAGGTTCAGCTATGCATGGTGTCTATATGAGTATGAGGTTGAGGGTTGACTAATGCGTCCTAAAAATGCTCGGTCCCTGGATCTTCAAACCTAGGCCCACTCCCCGAGGTGGTGCCATGATTGGTTGGTGATCCGAGCGGGGAACCATCAAGAGGCCATAGGCGAAGAAACTAACACAGCATCTTGCCCACAACCAATATACCGTTCCCCCTTTCTAACTAGAAAGGACATATCAGGGTATGCAAATATGCAGAATGCAAGTGCACATGCAGTGTGTGTGTGATTTTTAAAAGTGGAGGAAAGGGCCCAACAACTCCCATTCATCCTGTACATCACATTCATGCAAAGCAGTTAATAATGTTTAAACATAAAGCGCACCTACAAAACAAAGATGCAAGTGTCAGTATGTGGATGACAAACATAATACAAGATAATATGAATAAATGCATGTTTTTTGAAAATAATTTTGAAAATTTAGTTTTGAAAATTTAAAGTGAATAGGAGTGAACCAAGTTAATTGAAGACTCTACATGGGTGAAGGGTAAAGAGACATGACTACGGCCTACCCTCTAAGTCTCCCCAGTGGAGTCGCCAGCTGTCACGCCCAAATTTTTCGCACTCGAGGAATACTCGCACAAGCGGGAAAAATGTTGTACTCTCTCGTTAGAACTCACCCTCCTACAAGAATGAGTGCGACTAGGTTTGAATTGAAAAATAGGTTTGAATAAAGGGCTTTTGAAAAAGATTCGGAGTCGCCACCTAACTTGATTGAGGTGAGTTAGGTCACCTAAAAACTAAGAATAATCCGAAGACTACACTTAGGGTTTTTAGAAAACAATTTGAAAATGTCTCCTCAAGAGAGGGTTTTTAAGAAAACGGGTTGCTTGGCAACCTTTGAAAAACATTTAGCCCTTTTTGAAAAATAACTCCGTTTTGGTCTATGAAAACAGTGATCCTAGGTTCGGAGGTTGGTTACGTGTAGGGAAGACGTACTAAGCTATCACCCTACCCCACCCTTTCGGTACCTACATGTCAATCTACCCTAGATTCATCTATGAGAGTCTTTAATTAACATGTGTTCAACCTTATTCACTTTAGAAAAACAATGCTTGAAAACTAACATGATGCATGATATGCAAGTGCAAAAAAAAAAAATTTGAAAAATAGGTTTGAAAAGAGATTGATTTGAAATTGATTTGATTTGAAAATAGATTTAAAGAGATGGAATTGAAATTGGAAAGTTTGAAAATTGAAAGTAGAAATTTGAAAATAGGAATTTTGAAATTTTGAAAATAGATTGGAATTTGAGTATTGGAAAGATTTTGGGAAACCGCACCCATGAGGGTGGAATTGAAAGTTTGAAAAGTATTTTGACCGTACCTATGAAGGTTGCCTACGTATCCCTTTGGGGGAATCAGGTCAGTCGTAGTTCGGACCGGAGTCCGTTTGAAAATAGAAGAGTTGATTTGAAGAAAGAGATTGAATTGAAAATTGGATTTGATTTGAGATTAGAAGAGGAGATTGGAAATTGAAATTGAAAAGATTGGACTTTGATTTGAAGAGATAGATTTAGACTTGTTTTGAAAAAGAGAAGGTTTGAGAAAACCCAAACTTAGGAAAGAGAAGAGATTTAGGAAAGATTTGACTTGGCGTGGAAGATTTGGAAAGGTTAGATTTTAGGAGATGTTCGAATTAGAAAAGGTCCGATTTAGGAAAGCCTCGAATTAGGAAAGTTTCATTTTTGGAAAGTTTCAAATTAGGAAAGCTTTGAATTAGGAAAGTTCGGAACTTAAGAAAGTTTCAACTTAGGAAAGTTTTGAAAATTGGAATGTTTTGAAATAGGAAAGTATTGAGGTTTAGGAAAGTTTTCACTTTAGGAAAGTTTTGAAATGGGAAAGTGTTGAATTTAGAAATGTTTTGAATTAGGAAAAGTTTCGTTTAAGAAAGGATTAGAATTTAGAAAATTTCAAGTTAAGAAAGTTTTGAATTTTGGAATGTTTTGAAAAAGGGAAGTTTTGAATTTGGAAAGTTTTGAAAACAAAGAAGTTCTGAAAATAAGAAAGTTTCGTTTTGGGAAAGGTTTGAAAAAGGAAAGTTTTCAGTTTAGAAAATGTTTGAATTAAGAAAGTTTCAACTTAAGAAAGCCTTAAATTAAGAAAGTCTTGAGTTTAGAAAAGTTTTAGATTTGGAAAGATGTTGAAGTTTTGAAAAGTTTAGAATTTTGGAGAGATTTAGGTTTAGAAAGATTTATCTTGAGAAAGTTTCAAATTTAGAAAGTTTTGAATTTGGAAAGATTTGAAATTTAGAAATTTTAAGATTTAGAAAGTTTTAGAGTTTTAGAAAATCTTGAGATTAGGAAAGGTTTAAGTTTATGAAAGATTTGAAAATTTAGATTTGGAAAGGGGTAGAATTAGGAAAAGTTTTGAAAGTTGAGTTTTAAAATTTAGGAAAGATTTTATTTTCAAGTTTTGGAAACTTAAGATTTAGGAAAGTGGAGGATTAGGAAGGATTTGAATTAGGAAAGATTTGGATTTGGAAGGGATTGGATTTGGTTTCTAAAAGAAAAGATTTGATTTTGTTTCAAAAAACAAAGGACGGAATCTAGTTTCCTAAACGGGGAGATTTGATTTGGTTTCCTAAAGGGAAGATAGAATTTGGCATGGATTCGGAAAGAGAGATTCTAGAAACCGTAGATTTGAAAAATTCTAGTTTTGACGTAGAAAATAGGTATAGTTTTGATGTAGAAAATGAGAGATTTTGGAAACCTAGGTTTGGGGCAAAGTTTGAAAACATGTTTTTGGAAAGAAAATCAGGGTTTCCTAATCGTGGTTTCTAGGGCTTGAATTGGGCTCTAAGGAAAGAGTTTTTTGGAAAACGCGTTTTTGGAAACGAAGGTTTTCTAGAAGGGAATCCTAGGGAGGAGTTTTTAGAAAGTGTGTTTTTGGAAACATAGATTTTGGAAGGAAATCCTAGAGAGGAAATTTCTAGAAGGAAGATTTTGGAAAGAGAGTTTTTAGGAAGGTGAATCTAGGGAGTGTTTTTAGAAAGAGATTTTGAGAAGAGGATTTTGGAGAGGAGTTGAAAAAAAAGAGTTTTGAAAAATAGATTTTGGGAGGGAGTTTTTGAAAACAACTTTGGAGAGGAGAGTTTTAGGAAAGTATGTTAAAAAAGAGATTTTTAGGAAGAGGGATTTGGAAAAAGAGTTTTTAAAAGGTCTAAAAATATTCTCACTTTCCTAAAGTGATTCTAGCCATAAGAGGGCTAAAACCACTTTAAGAAAGTGGTTTTGGAAAACAATAAGATTTGAAAATATAGACCAAAAAGGTCACTTTTAATGTAGCACTTTCCTAAAGCAACCCTAGCCATGGAAAGGCTAGAATCACCCTAGAATTGTGGTTTTGAAAACAAGTTTGAAAATGTTTTGAAAAACAACTTTGAAAACGGTTTTTGGAAGATGCAAGACTATGATATGCACAATGCAATTTGGGGTTGTGAACATACAAGGCTAAGGCTTCACCACATAATCAAGGGGGCCGGACCCACGTGGTCTCCGGTTAGACTAGAAGAAAGCCCCCGACACGGTGACTCTCCAACAGTCTAATCCTACACATGGACCGGGAGTCCCCTTGTTTCAAGCACACAAAGAAAGGGGGGGAAAGAGATGGGGGATTAAAATAGAGAAAACCCAAGTGGGTTGGAGAGAGAAGAGAGAGGGGGGAAGTGCGGAAATTTAAATAGGGAGCCTACCTTGTTTCTTGTTTATTTTGCGCGCCGTGCAGTCTTCGGTCTTCGGTCTTCGTCTTGATCTTCGTTTTTAGTCTTCAAGAGTTGTCTTCAAGCCTTGGATGGCAGCTCTTCAAGTCTTCAAAGAGTGGTTGAAGGCTAATGTATGAGTGTATAGGGGAGTGTATGAGTGTATAGGAGGCTAGGGTTTGTGTATAGTGGCTAGGGTTTGGGAAAACCTAAGGAGGCTAGGGTTTTGGAGATGCTCGAGCTCTATATATCGAAGTATAGGGTTTTTAGGTTAAGTTTGCAGACCCTTTTCACGTTGAACGAGGCTCTGTATTTATAGAGGGAAGACAAACCTGGTGCCTATTGCAGTGGCACCAGGCCAAATTATACACTAGTGATACCAGGCCATTTTTTGGCTTGGCGCCACTACTAGTGGCGCCAGCCATTTAGGAAACAATTAAGGTCGGCAAGCAACGTATCTTTGACTAGATTTGGGCGCCTGTACTAGTGACTACCATGCAATTTTTAGCCTGGCTTCACTAGGAGTGACTTTGGAAAGTCCGGGAATGATTTGAAGGAGCCGGGAGTGACCCGGATGGCCGGAAAGAAGCAGGAACACTTAAAATAGTGTCCTGGAGGTATTTGACTTGAAAAATGAAGATAAGGTGGGTCAGAAAGGTTGACCGGGCCTTTAGGGGCAAAACGGTCAATCAGACCGAAAAACTGCCGGGGCGAACTCGGATTGTCCCGGGAAAAGACTTGGGATCTGGAAACATTATTTAGAATGTTCCCAGAGGTTGCCGGTTTGATTCCCAGAGCCGGCATGGTCGGAAATGGAGACCGGCCCACCAGGGGCAAAACGGTCATTTTGTACCGGGTTTGCCGGAACTGACTCGGAATGATCCGGAAAGGTAAAGGAAGGTTGAGAACACTATAAAAAGCATTCTCGGGACATTACCGGTTTGATACCCAGAGCCGGTGTGGTTCCCGGGGCGCTCGGATGCCTAGGGGCAAAATGGTCATCTTGACCGAAAAGTCTCGAAAAACGACCTAAGGGTAGTCTGGTCATTTTTCACCGAACTGAGCTAACAAACACGGGTATTGACCTAGGTTTTGAGTGTTTCCGCCACTCTAACGGTGTGAGTATTTCTGCTACTCAGACGGGGTTGATGATTTGTGAGTATTTCCGCTACTCGGACGGGGTTGAGTATTTTCGCTACTCAGACGGGTTGAGTATTTCCGTTACTCAGACGGGGTTGATGATTTGGGAGTATGTTCGCTACTCTAACGGCTTTGTGAGTATTTCCGCTACTCGAACGGCTTTGTGAGTACTTCCGCTACTCTAACGGCTTTGTGAGTATTTTCGCTACTCTAACGGTTTTGTGAGTAGTTTTGCTACTCGGGCCGTCTCGAGGAATAAACTGTCTCGAGAGAGGGATTGGAAAAGGGTCTTACCGTCTCCGAAGAGACGTGCTTGGATTGGAACCGTCTCGAGGAATAAACTGTCTCGAGAGAGGGATTGGAAAGGGGTCTTACTGTCTCCGAAGAGATGTGCCTGGGTTGGAACCGTCTCGAGGAATAAACTGTCTCGAGAGTGGGATTGGAAAGGGGTCTTATCGTCTCCAAAAAGACGTGCCTGGATTGTGAGTGTTTCCACCACTCTAACGGCGGTCGTCGTGACACAGGGATTTGTTGCCAATTCCCTATATCGACCTATTTGTGAGTATTTCCGCTACTCTAACGGCTTTGTGAGTAGTTTCGCTACTCGAACTGTCTCGAGGAATAAACTGTCTCGAGAGAGGGATTGGAAAAGGGTCTTACAGTCTCCGAAGAGATGTGCCTGGATTGGAACCGTCTCGAGGAATAAACTGTCTCGAGAGAGGGATTAGAAAGGGGTCTTATTGTCTCCGAAGAGATATGCCTGGGTTGGAACCGTCTCGAGGAATAAACTGTCTCGAGAGTGGGATTGGAAAGGGGTCTTACTGTCTCCAAAGAGACGTGCCTGGATTGTGAGTGTTTCCGCCACTCTAACGGCAGTCGTCGTGACACAGGGATTTGTTGCCAATTCCCTATATCGACCTATTTGTGAGTATTTCTGCTACTCTAACAGTTTTGTGAGTAGTTTCGCTACTCGGACCGTCTCGAGGAATAAACTGTCTCGAGAGAGGGATTGGAATTGGAATAAGAAAGGACAATGCCCCTAAGGGCATTTTGGTCATTTTGCCTCTATTTGGGCCCGGTGGGCCCGCGAGACGATGGATAGATGAAATTTGGACCTAGAAAAACGGTTTCGATTGGAATACGCTCACAATGACTAGAACACAAGTCTGGACGGAGTGTAGACTGCCGAGCGGTCAAAAATGGGGTGCTTACAACGTTCCAGGGAACTTTTATCGAGTCGTGTGAGTTTAGTGTCGTAGGGTCCTCCTCGGGTTAAACAAGAGTATATGGTGAAACCCTTTGCTTGAAATCCCAAGGTCGGTGCTGTTTCGGGGCATATTTGGATTTCCAAGAGCAAAACAGTCATTTTGACCGAGACTGGCATGAAATGGTCAGGAATGGTTTGGTGTATTGTGTTAAGCATGTAGGGTTGTTCAGGGATAGTTTTGGGAGAGTCTTTTACCGTTCGGCGGGGTTTGTGTAGTGTTGAGGTGTTCAAGGGCAAAATGGTCATTTTAACTAGAGTGGGTCGAAATAGGACTGGATTTGGACCAAATGGCATGCGGGGGACGCCTAATGGTTTAACAACATTTTGAAAGGATGGACTTATCATTTTAAGGGATTTTGAACTTTCCCAAAACATGCCTGGAGGCCTAAGGGGCGGGTTTGGTCATTTTTCACCGAGTCGAGCTAGCAGGCACCGGTGTTGACCTAGGTGTTGGTTCCCGAGACCACCCAGTCTCAGAAAACTACCTGTGTGGTATTGGTCTCTAAGAACGCCTGGTCTTAGAGAACTACCTGTAGGGGTGGTGTTGGTTCCTGAAAACGCCTGGTCCTAGAAAGCTACCTGAATTAGTGGTGTTGGTCTCTGAGGACGCCCGGTCTCAGAGAACTACCAAATGACGGACATTCTACATTGGCGGGCTAGCAGGCACCAGAAATGAACCATCTGGAACTTAATGAGGTGTTGGTCCCCGAGATCGCCTGATCCCAGGAAGCTACCCGGATGGCATTGGTTTCTAAGACCGCCCAGTCCGGAAAGTTGCCTAGAATAATGGTGCTTATGGCTCCAGCGGGTCCTTCTGGCCCGAGAAGCGACCAGTTGGTTGGATTGGAGATTGAAAGGCTCATCCTGAGCCTGCGTGTGCTGTGGTGTTTGAAACCTAGCCCGGTCAGGCCGGAGATTGCCGAGTGGGCAAAAATGGGGTGCTTACAATACATACAGGGGCAAAATTCATTTCTTGCAAAAGGTGGTTCTGGTTTATACAACCCCCGCTGAATTTAAAGATTTAGGCCTATGTATCGCTTTATTTGTTACAACCGTTAAACTTGGCGTACATTATGGTCCCAAGTAAAGTCTTCTCTGATTGAGGAAGGAAGCTACAAGTTGCTTTGCTAAAGGGCAATATTGGTTGTCACTAGAGAGGTCCACTTAGATAAGTTTTCCCTTTCAACAAAAAAGAGAGGGGGAAAACGAGTCAATGGATCGAATTTCGGGAATAAAGCAAGTGCTATCACATCTTGACAAGAAAGGGGCAAAACCCAAAAGGGGAATCCCATGAGAAGAACAAAATTTCAAATGACTACCTGATTCTAAATATAAACATAATGCCTGGGGCATCCCCTAGGACAAATATCCATTTTTATCTGTACATCAAGCATGTGCATTCAAAATCCATCTCTATGCATTCATCAAAATTATGATATGCATTCAATTCCATTATTGTATATGCATTCAAACAAAAGTATGATATGCATTGAAAATTCATCTCTATGTGTTCATCAAAAAGCATTCATGCACAAACCTATGCATTCATCAAAAAATATAATATGCATTAATTTCAATCCTTGTGTAAACTCGTACATTCATTTATTCATATTTCTGTCTAATCTATGTATCTATCCATGGGTATAACATACATCGTTCTAACTTCTTGTGAAAACTTTAAACTGCTTAATTCTACATTTTTCAAACAATGAAGATTGGGCCAACATCCCACCCTCGACCTCCCCAATCGACTTTGAAAAGTTTGATTCAACCTTCTCAAATCATTAAAACTAGAGCAATGAACCACCCTACACCTCCCATTTAATTTCAAACCAGACAATCCATCTAAAAAAGAATCCACTGAAGATGATCGACCCTCCAGATCCCTCAAACTTCTTAAAAGGGACCTCACCCCCTTCAAAAACAAACTCAAGATGTTTGACTTTAGATAAGTATAACCTCTCAGAAGATACGTCAGCAAGAATCTTATTACGCCTAGCAAAAGCAAAACTTGATAAACAAGCAAACACTGAGTATTCCTATCTTAGAGGCCACAAATGTCTCCCTTTCAAACTCTGAGACCGAAGAATTACAAGTATGAAGCAGTCTCTGATGATTCCCTAGGCTTAACCATCTCCAAAAGGTAAAGACAAGGTATAATTCTAACCAAACCAAATCAAAACATTTCAAAAAACGAAAGCTCTTGCTTTCTTTTAAAAGTCAAAATCATTTTCAAGTTCAAAAATTTCAAAAACTTTACCTACTAAAAAGTTTCAACTGTAGTTTTAACATCCATTCCAAAATACAAAAGCCCTTGCTTTCTTTCAAATCTAAAGTTCAATTTTCAAGAGTCCAAAAACTTTCAAAGCTTTGTCTACAAAAACTTTCAAATTTTAAGGTCAATTTCAAAAGCTTTCAAAACTTTTCTGCAAATGATTTCAAGTTCAAAAGATCAAAACTCTTGCTTTCTTCCAAATTTAAAATCAATTTTCAAAAGTCAAATAAGTTGGTGGGCCTGTCGTTTTTTCCTACCACACCAGCTCTGGGTATGAAACCGGTAACCTCCTGGGATATTCTAAGTAATGTTTCCAAATCTCGAGTCTTCTTCTGGGATATTCCGAGTCTATCCCGATAGTTTTTCGGTCCGATTAACCTTTTTGCCCTAATGGCCCGGTCAACCCCTTCGACACATCTTGACATCATTTTTCAAGTCTACTACCTCCGAGATACTATTCTAAGGGTTCCTCTCCCTTTTCGGTCCTCTAGGCCATTCCCGGTCCTTTAAATCATTTCCTGACCTTCCAAAGTCACTCCTAGTGAAGCCAGGCTAAAAATTGCATGGTAGTCACTAGTACAGGCACCCAAATCTTTGAAAGATACGTTGCTTGCTGACCTTAAATCACCCTGCAACCAACTAAGCAAGCCTAGGCAATCTCTAGTACTTGCACATGCCTCAGAAAGCTCGGGTTTCTATCTATGCCAATAAGAAATAGAGAATGGGGCAGTGACCCACCCTCAACCTCCTAATCAACCAATAGTCAACCTGTTCAAACAAAGAAAATAGGGGCAATACTGCACCCTGCACCTTTCATTCAATTCAAATCGTTCGATCAGATTCAAGACAAACCGGCCAAATGTGTTCGACCCTCCAGATATCTCAAACTTTTCAAAAGAGACCTCACTCCCTCCATAAATCAACTCAAGACATTCAACGTCAGAAAAACAAAATCCCTCAGGAGACATGTCAATTAGAATCTTGTCATACCCAGCAAAAGCATAACTCGACAATCAAGCAAACACCATACATTCCAACCTTAAGAGATCTTGACCAAAGACAGACCAATGTTCTTTCCTTCAAACTTTAAGAATCACTAGCACGAAGTAGTCTCCCACGGCGCCCCATGCTCAAGGTGAAGGTACATTTCTTACCAAATCAAATCAGAATTTTCCAAAAATAAAAGCACTAGCTTTCTCTCAAAGTCAAAGTTTCAATTTCAAAATCAATTTTTGTCAATTTTGAAAATCCATTCTCAAAATTCCAAAATTACTTGCAAAACTACCTCTATAGAGAAGAAGGGTTTCAACTTCAAGAAGGTAAAAGCTCTTTCTTTCTTTTTCAAATTCAAAAAAGCTCCAAGGTTCCAGTCTTGTGTTAAAATGAATTTTCTACACATTTTGTCTAAATTTAGAGGCAAAATGAATTTCCTACATGTTTTGCTTCTAGAAATTTTTAGTCTTGAGTCAAAATAAATTTTCTACACATTTTGTCCAAGTTTCAAGTCAAAGCGAATTATCTACATGTTTTGCTATACAAAATCAAAATGGTTGCTAAACTTTTTCCTTCAAAAAGTTTATTTGAAATCAATCTATTTTCTAAACTTTTTCCTTTAAAAAAGTTCAATCCAAATTAAATTCAAAGTTTTCTAAAATCCTTTTCCTTCCAAAAGTTACAATTCAAATCAAATTCAAGGTTTTCTAAACTTTTTCCCTTCAAAACATTTTAATTTGAGGTTTTCTAAGCTTTTTCCTTCAAAAAGTTTTAATTCTAGATTTTCTAAACTTTTTCATTCAAAAAGTTTCTTTCAAATCTATCTCAATTTTCTAAAACTTTTTCCTTCAAAAAGTTTAAGTCTAATTCAAACCTCCGATTTCTCGAGCTTTCCCCTTCGAAAGCGCCATTTCAAATCAAGTTTCTAGGTTTTCCAAACTTTTTCAATTCAAATCAAATTTCTATGTTCCCTAAACTTTTTCCTTAAAAAAGTTCCAATTCCAATCAATTTCAAAACCCTGAATCCCCCCAAAGGAATGTCATGTCAGTTCTAGTAACTAGATTTCAAATTTTAACTATTCCAGTCCCTCCGGTCACCTCGCGGTCAACCTAGGACCATTACTTTAGTGTTTTCTTTCTTTGACAGGCAAAGGCAGAAAAAGAGGAGCGTCTGTAAGCAACCTATTTTTTCCCACTAGGCGATCTCTGCCCTGACCGGGCTCCCTTTCAAACATCATAGGCCTATTCAGACTCTAAGCAGCCCTTCCAAACTTCAATCTAGTTCACCGGTCGCTTCCTGGGCCCGTCACGCCCATTTGAAGCCAAATGATCAAAATGCTCCTATGGCATCACCCAATCCAATTCCATCTGGCACGCTTTTTGAGAAGGTACCTAAGTTCTCAATGCGATAAGTGCACCTCTTCCAAGATTGTCCTAGACAATTCAGCATGCTTAGAATGTGATTCAAACCAACTACAGACCCGTTTTGATAACTCCTAGTCAAATGAACAATTTACCCATAAGCGCCCGATTGCCCTTATTAACCCCACCGGCCCTAGGTATCAAACCGGTAAATTCTCAAGGTACTTCCACGAGTATCCCTAATCTCTAAGTGTCATTCTAGTCAATTTTGAGGTCTCCCAATTCGAATGGCCGGTTTGCCCCTAGAGGGTCGATCGTCATTTTCAACCATGCTAGCTCTGGGTATCAAATCGGTAATGTCGTGCCCCAATTTTTTGCTCTCGAGATGATATATGGAAAATACATGGTACTCGCTCATTAGACCTCATTCTACTATAAAGACGAGGGCAACTAAGTTTGAATTGGAAATTAACTTAAATAAGGGATTTTGCAAAAAGTTTTGGAGTCGCCACCTAACTTTGTTAAGGTGAGTTAAGTCACCTAAAACTAAGTGCAATCTGAATATTAAACTTATGGTTTTTGAAAATGTTTTAGAAAATTTCATCAAGAGAGGGGTTTTTGCAAAAAATAGTTTGTTTGGCAACCTTTGAAAAAATTATGCCCCTTTTTGAAAATAACTCCATTTGTGGTCTTTGAAAACAGCGATTCTAGGTGTAAGCACCCCATTTTTGCCGACTCGGTAATCTTTGGCCCGACCAGATCCAATTTTCAAATAGCACAATACATGCAAGCCCAAGATGGGTCTTTCAAACTCCAATCTAGTCAACTAGTCACTTCTCAGACCCACAAGGCCCAACTAAAGCCATAAACACCATCATGCCCATAGAAATTCCAGCCAGCTTTCTGAGACCGGGCGGTCTCAGGAACCAACGCCATCCAGGTAGCTTCCCGAGATCGGATGATCTCGGGGACTAACACCTTATCAAATTTCAAAAGGTTCACTTCTGGCACTTGCTAGCCCGCCAATGTAGAATGTCCGTTATTTGATAGTTCTCCGAGACCAGGCGTTCTCCGAGACCAACACCACCATCATAGGTAGCATTCTAAGACTAGGCATTCTCAAGAACCAACACCATCCTATAATTGCTCCCTGAGACTGGGTGGTCTCAAGACCAACACCGCACAGGTAATTTTCCTAGACTGGACGGTCTAGGGACCCAACACCGACGCCTGCCAGCCTGACTTAGTGAAAAATGACCAAACCTGCCCCAAGGGCTTCCAAGCACGTCTTGAGAAAGTTCAAAATTCCTCAATATGGTAAGTCCACCTTTCCAAAGTGTTACTAAGCAGTTAGGCACACTCAATATGCCATTCTGTCCAATTTTGGTCCCATTTAGGCTAACTTCGATCAAAAAGACCATTTTACCCCTAGGCACCATAACACAGCACAAATCTCACCAAACAATGAAAAACTCTTCTAGGATCATTCCTGAATGACTCGGCATGCTTAACATAATACTACGGTCCATTCCTGACCTTTTTCAATTGAACCTGATTAAAATGACCATTTTTCGCTTGGCGACGCAAACGCGCCCCGAAATTACACCAATCATAGAATATTGAATGGCAGGCCTTGTTGTACACCCCTGTTTAACCTAAGATGGACCTTATAGTGCTAAGCACTCCCGATTCAATGAAAGCCCCCTTAGAGTGTCTTGCAGACACTCTGCCACGATTGCCTTTTGTCCCGATTCCCTGGTTATAACACACCATCAAACGACTTAAGAAATGCATAAACTAGGGAATTCTTGAAATCTTGTTCATAGGTCTTGCCATTGATACAGCTCGATTGGAGAGATTGCTTCCCAAAGCACCGCTTCACGTGGCTCGAAAACTGCTACTTTCAGCAACCCATAGAGCGTCTCACAGATGCTCTGCCAATATTGACTTTTTCTCCGATTCCTTGATTATAGCACACCATCAAACAACTTGAGAAATGTGTAAATTAGGGAATTCCCGAAATTATTTCCAGAGTACTTTTTATTGGTATGGTCCCATCAGAGAGATCGCTTCCCGAAGGTCTCGATCATACAATAAACAAATAGCTACTTTTGAACCCCCACGGAGCATATCACAGGCACTTCGTAAAAATGTGATTTCTTGCACACTTCTCGAGACAATATCTTACACTTTCGAACACCGTTCAAACTTTTTGAAAACTCAAAAGTTCATGGGAAACCATAGGAGAACACCGTGGATGTAACCGATTCCTTCGAAACCTTCCCAATTGGCACAATTATCGAGGCAAAGTTTAAATGAATACTCCCAATAACGGAGCATATGCCACATGAACCCAGATTTTGATCAGATTGATCAAACTTCACTTAGCCCTTAGGATTTAGCTAGTACAATGGGTGTCACGTGGCATTCTACCAATAAACCAGTACTAGCGCATGTAGCACATGCGATAGGGCAAATTTTGTTGAGGCGAATATACTACATGTGCTAGGCCTCTCAAGAGTTGCCTATAAATACAAGCCTCCCCCTTTGCATATTCCAGAATCAAAAATTGTGGTGAAACTCTGCAAAATAGCTCCAGAAATCCGAAACCCTCCATATACTCCTCCTCCAAACACTTAGGTTATAGTTCACCTCACTCTAACCTAAACACCTCAACTATAAGGCTCTCCATGCCATAGAATATCTCATTCTAGCCCCTTCCAAGTCCATCCAAGATCAAGTCCAAACATCTAATGAAGTTTAAGAGTGTTTGAAGGCAAAGTATGGTATTTCATTTTATATTTGTCATCCCCCACTCCTCTCTTCACCCTCCTAGCCTACTTAGGCTATTTTCTATTTTAATCCCCATCTTCTACCCCCCATTCTTGCATGCTTGAGACAAGAGAGCTCCTAGCTCATGCCTAGAGGAAAGCTAGTGAGAGCCACCGTGTAGGGTTTCTCTTACTAGCCTACTTTAAGATGGTATGGCCTTGGAGCCCCTTGATTATGTGGTGTAGCCTCTAGTCTTGTATAGATTCATAACCCTCTTTGTATATGACTATCTTTTTCATGTTTTGTGTACTTGGCCTTATTTTCATGTTTATAATAATGTTTTCCAAGACTTGTACGATTCCCATTTCCATGTCATTTTCAAGCTCTTTATTTTAATAATCTCTTTAAAGTGGTTCTAAGAGTTGGTCCCATGAAATTTAGAATGAGACCTTAATAAATCATGCCTTAGAAAAACCCTCCATTAATCCTTAACTCATACTCTTGCATCTTTGCATTTCTACATACATAAAAATGATTTTCAAACTTACCAATTTCAAAGGTTTCTATTATCACAAATTTCGGGGTTGGAATGGCCCTATGAAACCCTTTCTTGAGTGATCTCCCTTATTATTGGCCATAAGAGCCCTAGCTTATTAGAATGGTTCCCTTCTCTTTCTATTCTTGTATAAAAATAATTTTCAAATACTTTGATTTCAAATGTTTCTATTCCCACAAGTTTAGTGGTCAGAATGGCCCTATAGAACCCTCTCTAGAGTAGTCTCCGTTATCATTGGTCATAGTAACCCTAACTTGTTAGAATGGTTTCCTCTTCTGAAAATAGTTTTCAAGACCCTCTTCTTAAACATGGCTTTCAAAAGTTCATTAAAAATAATTTTTCAAAAGTTGTCATTATTATGTTGATTTTCAAAGTCCCTACTATTTTCAAGATAAAGGTTATAATGGTCCTAAGGAAACATTCTTTGGAATGGTTTTCAACCACCAACCATATAAACCATATACTTGACTAGAGTCAATTTTCATGGAAATAATATCCACAAGGTTTGTTTAGAAAAGTCTTTTGCATAACATGATTTGATTTCCACAACCCCTTTCAAAAATGCATAAAACCGCCTTTCAAAACTACCTTCCAACCCTAGGTTAACTTGACCCCAGTTGTCCAACCTTAAGTCAACCAAACCCTAGGTTAACCTAACCGTAGCTAGTTAACCCTAGGTAACCTAACCCTAATTAGTTAACTTGACCCTAGTTGTCCAACCCTAGGTTAACCTAACCCAAGTTAGTTAACCCTAGGTCACTCCAACCTAAGTTATGTTAACCCTAGGTCACCTTGACCCTAGGCTGACCTAAGCCCAAATTCGTTAACCTTAGGTCACCCTAACCTTAGGCTAACCCAACCTAGGTTAGTAAGTTTCAAGGCTCCAATTCAAAGACCCATTTTCAAATGATTTTTCAATTCAAAACTATTCTCATAACCTATTTTTCAAAAACCTCCTATTCTTTTGATATTTCAAAAATCAACTCTATAACCGTTTCAAATACTCCTACACTCTAACTTTAAATTATTTCCAAAAATGCTTTCAAGAACTCATAACCCTAAGGTGTCCTTACCCCTTTGGTGGTTAGGAATTCCAAGGGAAGATGATACATTAAGTACAACCTTCAAGGTTGTCCATATTAGGGTTCCAAAGCATTAGGTGTTTTCAAAAATCACTTTCAAAAAGCTTTTTCGAAGACAAGTTCACAAGAGTGTTTCCAATTCCAAACTCTACATCCAAGGTTATAAAACAAGACTCCAAAACTCTTCCAAAACTCTCTCGAGTTGTTTCATAAACATTTCAAAACACCTCAAAACCCTATTTCAAGAGCATTTTCAAAAACCTTCAAGTTCTATTCTAAAAATAATCCCACATCCGACTTCAAATCAAAACTCTCAAGTCATTTTTTTTCCAAGACCATAAAGTGTCTTCAAACCATTCCAAAGACCTCAAAGCGTCTTCAAACATTCGAAAGTTCCTAATGCACCTATTTTCCATTCCGAACCACGAATGACCTGATTCTCGCCAAATGAGATACAGAGGCAACCTAAAATGGTGCGGTCATAACTCTTATTTCAACTCAGATCCTTTTTCACAACTCTCTATCAATGCAAGATCCTTGTTTCAAAATCCTTCAAAGCTTCCATGTTTTCAAACATTTTTCCTCCAGATTTGCATCATGTATCTTTCATCCAAAAAGTGATGACTAAACCCCATTTTCAAAATTCTAAAGTGTATATTAAGTGAAAAATGGTAACTGGTTATTCTAGTGAGTGAACAAAAGGGTGATTAGACATGTAGGTACTGAAAGGGCGGGGTAGGGTGATGATCTTAGGATATCTTCCCTACATGTAACCAACCCTCGGACCATAGATTTCTGTTTTCAAGAGACCAAAACGGTGTTATTTTCAAAAAGGGCTTAAAACTTTTCAAAGGTTGCCAAACAATCTATTTCCTTAAAACCCTCTCCTGAGGAAATTTTCTAAAACCTTTTTCAAAACCCTAAGTTTGATCTTCAGATTATACTTAGTTTTAGGTGACCTCACTCAGCTTAATCAAGTTAGGTGGCGACTCCTATTTTTCTAGAAAGCCCTTAATCAAATCAATTTCAAGTTTAAACCTAGTCGCACTAGTCCTTCTAAGAGGATGAGTTTTAATGACAGAGTTCCATGCTTTTCTCTAAGTCGAAAGGACTTGGTTAAAAAATCAGAGCGCAACAGCTGGCGACTCCACTGGGGACACTTCGAGGGTTAGGCCATTGTCATGTTATTCACCCTTCACTCAACCAGAATCTCTGGTCACCTTGTCCAGTTTTATCCACTTTTCAAAAATTTTCTAAATTCAAAAAAAGTTTTTCAAATCCTAAGTTTGTGAAAACAAACATTAATATCCAAAAAAAAAAAAAAAAAAATTTGCTATTACTTGCATTCATTTGCTCACATTTATGCTCTTGCATAGACATCCGCTTGCATGCTCTTGCATTGCTTTTCATATTCATGCCATTGCATTGACAATCCATTTTATCTTGCACTAACTCTTTGCACTTTTCTTTTGTAGGTGGACCTTTGTTCACATTTTATTTTATGCTATAATTTATTGCCATGTATGTGATGAATGAACAGGATGTGATGTGTGTTATTGGGTCTTTTCCGCCATTTTTTAAAACTGCACACACACTTGGTGTGCTCACTTGCATTTGCATTTTACATGTATTTCCTGGTTACTACCCTTCTAGATAGAAGGAGGAACAGTATATTGACTGTGGACGGATGTTATGTCAGTTTCTCAGCTGACAATCTCTTGATAGTTCCCTCACTTGAACCATCAATCGAAGAAGGAGTTCACCCTTTCGGGGGTGGGCGCCGGAGGTTTGAAGGTTCGGGAACCGAACTTTTTAGAAAGCATTAGTAAACCCCCAACCTCATATTCATGTAGCACCCCATGCATAGTCGAACCTCTGCCAGATTTAGGACACACGCGTCAATTTCAAAACCAAGGAGGAAAGGGTGGCCGCTTTATTTTCCTTTATATTCAGTTCAATTCATGTTGTTATACCACTTAACTCTTGTTATTATGTTATGTATACATCTTTTCGCATCATAAATGCTCATGCATCAGAATTCATTTCAAAAAAAGAGTTCCCAAAGTAACTTAAGTCATTGCATCTTCATGCATCTAATCAACCCCTAGAGAAAGGCCCAAAGACCTTCTCTCTCAAATCAAGCCAACCAAAACCCCTAAGGGTACCAAGAGACCCTAAGGATTCATGGCATGCGTCAAAGTCATCTCATAAAGAGGGGCCCTAATTCCTCTCCACTCATGAAGATAGGGTTGCTAAGAAGACGAAGGGGCAATTCAAAATCAAGGTCTTTCACCAACTTCCATCCAAGAAGGCGAATCTGAAGACTCAAGAGTAGTGTAGGCTCCCATGATGTAAAGATAGAATAGGCGGAAGTCCCAAGGAAGATGTTGCCCCTCCCCATTTTAATGTATTTTTGAAAAAATTTATGTACAAGGAGAATTCAACTCAATAATATTGTTATTGCTATTAAATGAATGAATTACAGGGGCAGATATGGTATTACATAACAGGGGCATGGCTTTATCTCCAAAGACTGAGCCAAAGCATCATGCTTAGTTCCCCTCAAAAGGCAGGGGCATCCCTAGGTCATGTATTGCATAAAATCTTTCTAATCCAGAACCTAACATATGATCCCTTTCTTGTCTTTCTTTATTTTCTATTCTCCGCCTCATCTCATAAAAAGACTGGGAATAGTTTTTGGTGAGAATGCTTACATTTTAGGTTACCATTGCTCCCAGAAAAGGAAGAAGAGGAACACGAGTGCCTTTTGTATTTCAAACACAAATCTTTACCCGACAACAAGCAGCTTAAATGATAAGTGAAGGCAATACTCCCGATCAACAGAACAACTCGGTGACACGGGAGGAATTGAATGAGATGAAGGCAAAAATAAATGAGATGTTCAAGCTTGTACAACTGATGGCCTTCAAAGGATTTGCCATGAATCCATCAACCTTAACATCCCATCCCAAGGAAACTGAAGTTGTCCCGCCAAGGGTCATCTTGCGAACTGACAAAATGGGGAAGAACAAGGAACTCCCCAAGGTGGTGCACATCGAGGAAGGAGAAGAGGATAACCCTAAAACCATCCTATTAACTACTATGTTAAAGAAGAAAAACTCGAATCCTCTCAATCTCAAGATACAAGGGTTAGAAGAGTCCTTGCGCAGCCTATAAGGTCATGACACCTTTAGTGGAACGTCTTATGATGAACTATGCTTCTTCCCCGATCACCCATGGCCACCCAAATTGAAGATGCCTGATTTTCAAAAGTATGATGGAAGTGGGGATCCCGTGGCTCACCTGAGACTATACGCAGGGGCATTAAGTGGTCATGGGAATGACCCTAAACTCCTGATGCAACTGTTTTAACATAGCCTGACTGGGCCCGCCCTGCAATGGTTCGCCCGTTTAGACTTGAGGAAGATAACGACCTGGAATGAATTGGTCATGGCCTTCCGATCTCAATACCGACACAACAGTGACCTAACCATGGATAGGTGTGCCTTGATGATGATGACCCGAGGGGAGAAGGAAAGCTTCAAAAGTTATGCTCTGAGCTAGAGGGAGGCAGTTGCTCAAGTCAACCCCCCGTTAGTGGAAAAAGAGTATGTGCAACTATTTATAAACACCTTCCAAGGCCTGTACTATGAGCGCCTATGCCTGAGCATCAAAAAGAGTTTTTCTGAACTGATAATGCAAAGAGAAATGATTGAGAATAGATTGAAAACTGGTAGAATCACGGACCCCTATGCTAAGACAAGTGAAGGATTCACAAATGCAGCCGAGAAAGTAGAAACCACTTGAGGTACTGGTAAGAAAGAGGGAGAGGTATCTGCCATCTTGCCCATACAACAACAGCTATACTATCCCCTATATCAAGCTCAACCACCACTGCCTGCTCCTATCGTCAATATCCCTATTGCTAATGTTCAAGCACTTGCTCCTGGACCTGTCATAGCCCAACCATACCTCAACCCTAACAGAAACAACTGGCGAAATCGAGAATTCACCCGCTTGGCATGCACTCAAACACAGGCCTACCATGAACTCCTCAAAGCCAAGCACATAAACCCTATACCTCTGTGGCCACTGCCAAGCCCGTTACCTCAAACTTTCAATCCTGCCCTTACTTGTGATTATCATTCTAGGGGATAGGGGCATGACACAGAGTCCTGTTTCTCTTTGAAGCATAAAATCCAAGACCTCATTGACAACAAGGTCATAAATACCCAAGAAGCATAACCAGCCCCTGCTCCTAATGTCACGGCAAATCCCTTACCGGAACATGTTGTCAACATCATCACAGAAGGGGAGATAGACCCAGACGGCATCATAGCTGCAGAATATTTTAAGGGAGAGTCAAACACTGAGGAAGAAAGTGACTGGGAATATGAGCTACCGTCGTGCCCTATCTATCTCTACAATACAAGTGGAGAGCAAGATCCTCTTGATTGGCCCGTGGAAGAGCCCATGGAAGACATTCCCACTAATATTGTGCCTGCAAATAGTTGGGGAGAAGAATTTCTACACTCCAGATATGCCGAGGCTGAGAACCGCCTAAAAGAGGAGCTCTTCAATTATGAGGATAGAGGATGGGGCATCAATGAGCGAAGAATACCGAACCCACCGTTCGAGTTTAGTGAAGGTGATCTAGATAGCCTGTTTGCTGAAATCGACAAAGAGGAAGCTGAAAAAGAGGAGATCAAGGAAAAGCCACCGTAAGTCCTAAAAGAAAGCCTGGCTACAAAACGCTAAGAAGCTGAGCAAAAGAAAACTATCCAACTGATGGAAAGCCATCAAGGATCCCAAGATGGGATGCACAACCTTAATGACGCAACTAGAGAAGGGAAAGGAAAAGAAGGATTCCCCTACTCCAGTATGACCGCTCGCCTCTACCACTCCGTAGTCAATGCGTCGATTTATCCAGCACAACCAACTGAAGAAGTTAAGGGATGAAGTATGGAGGAGGCGGGCGTGATCCCGAAGCCCACCTGAGAAAGTGACTATCGAAGGGATGTTCTTTTTGTCAAACTCTACCTTTACTTTTCATTAACCTTGTTTTTGTCAAATTCTACTTTTAATTTTACCTTTTGTTAATCAAGAGCTTGTCATGTACATAAAACCTTTGAAATGAAAGAAAAAGAATTTAAATTTTGCATTTATCATCTTTGGTACTTGTCCTTTCTTAGAAGTTTCCCTTCTTATTTTTATGCCTTGACTTAAAAAGGGGGATAGTACACGCATCCCCATCTGTGGTGACCATTTTTGAGGCGACACTAAAGAAAGGAAAGAGAGAGAGAGCGGATCACAGAAAAAGGTGTCACTCAGAGGATGCCATGACAAAGCAGTCGGCAGTTAGACCCTCGAAAGGAAGAGAAACCATCATTTCAAATTCCCTAAATAGTGAAGCAATTCCCTTGAATGGGTCATTCAAGCCGTAAGTGATTTTCATTCAAACATCGTAACCAGGAACCAGCCCGACACTGGGGTAAGCACGAGTAATGGAACGATTAAACTAACATTTGCCTATCTCAAAAGATGATGTTAAAATTCTAAGATTGAACTTCATGGACTAAGTAATCTTGCCTGAAAGGAAGAGGGGCCATTTATTCTTCTACCATGCAGTCAAAATAATCCCCTTTGAAAGACCCATTTTGAGCCAAATTGCATTCCTTCGACAAACCCGTCTTGGTGATCGCCTCCCACAATGGGTGAAAGTAAATTGGGAAAGATAAAGAGGGAAAAGGGAACGTGAGGTGAAAGAAAGCTTCCTCGTACATTGAAAAATATTCAAAAAAAAAAAAAAGAAGAAAAAAAGGAGAGATGAATGAATGATGAGACACCTAGAGAAATCAATAGACTATGCAAATAAGCAATGCTGGGGCAAAACCAAAAGAAACAATGAACCCTATATAGGTAAAAGTTCATGCAACAATACCCAAAAACCAAAAAAACAAAAAACAAAAAAACTGACAAGGAAAAGACCCAAAGAGGAAGAATCTCTAAAAGAGTGATCACCGGTTTATGATCAACCCCAGGAAGAGTGCAACACTTTGGGCCTTCGATGCCTTTCCTTTCGAAAACCCCATAACCTAACCACACTACAACCCAAGGAAAAGTCCTCTCATATCAGGGAAGATTGCTTAGTCTAAACAAGTGCAAAAGAAAATGGCAACATTTGAAAAAGAAAGGTGGACAAAATAGCAGAAGCTTACTCAAGGTAGTTCTAGTTCATATCACCCCCGTTAAGGAATACATAAATTATTTGAGCCAGCATACCTTTCATTTCTTACTCTTAACCTAGGCTACACTACGGTCCAAAGTAAAGCCTTCTTAGATTAAGGATGAAAACTACCCGCTCCTTTGTCAAATGCTACTTTAGTGGTCACCTGGAGAGTTCACTAGACTAAAGGTGAGATCCCTAAAAGGAAGCCGAGCGAGTTACAAGTTATCCCCCTTTTAAACAAGAGAGGAGAGGGTTGGGTCCGAAAATGGAAACCATGAGAATGGGGCAAATACTATCTCATCATGACAAGAAAAGGGCATAACAAAGAAAGGAATCTACGAGGAAAAGAGCAACGGACCAAGATGACTAGCTCCCGGTGGACACTCATGTTAAATCAAAAAGCTTGGGGCTTGCCTTGCGGACCTGTTTTCGTAAAACTTGAGTACCTATGTGCTTTGTTTAACCCCATACATGCCACAACGCACCCACATTTTTCACATATATTTACCACTCATACACACCCATCATTTCTTGCGTGTTATGATTCCTGCATTTCTGTGTTCATATTCCTACTCGTTGTGTTCCCACTTGCAACCATTCAAGATAAGAGGCGCCAACACACGATCATCATCCATGCAAAATAAAAGATAATAATATGCACATAACCATCATACAATCATTATTTATAAGGGCCAACACGTGGCCTAAAAACATAAACAATGCTGTTAGTTTAACAAAACTATAACTGTGTCAGTAGGTGGAAAGAGGCGCCTCAAGTCAACGTCACCCATATCTGGCACGTAAGGAGAGGGTTGGCTAGAAGAAGCTCCGGCATCATAAGGGCCTTGACCAAGAAAAAAAAAAAGCAAATGGAAAGAAAACCTATGCATTAGAACACAGAAGACGCATAAACAACATGAAAAATGAATCATAAATAGCATACGCAGAGGGCCTCCATCAAAGATATGCAGGTAGTCATAGCCTCTACCTCAGCACGATACTGATCTCGCGCCTGGCAAGCTGCTAAGTACTCCTCCTTGGAAACAAAGCCTTGGGCTCGAAGCCATGACTCGACCACCTCATGGCTGACCACTTGCCCTCCAACTACCTAATCCAACTGAGTAAAGGTGTCAATAGACCGCACCATAAAATGAGCCTCGTAGTCCACATTGGTGTCACGCCCAGATTTTTCGTACTCGAGGAATACTCACACAAGCGGGAAAAATGTTGTACTCTCTCGTTAGAACTCACCCTCCTAAAAGAATGAGTGTGACTAGGTTTGAATTGAAAATAAATTTAAATAAAGGGCTTTTAAAAAAGATTCGGAGTCGCCACCTAATTTGATTAAGATGAGTTATGTCACCTAAAAGCTAAGAATAATCCGAAGACTACACTTAGGATTTTGAAAAACGATTTTGAAAATATCTCCTCAAGAGAGGGTTTTTAAGAAAAACAGGTTGTTTGGCAACCTTTGGAAAACATTTATCCCATTTTGAAAAATAACTCCTTTTTGGTCTTTGAAATCAGTGATCCTAGGTTCGGAGGTTGGTTACGTGTAGAGAAGACGCACTAAGCCATCACCCTACGCCGCCCTTTCGGTACCTACATGTCAATCTACTGTAGATTCACCTATGAGAGTCTTTAATTAACATATGTTCAACCCTATTCAGTTTAGAAAAATAATGTTTAAAACAACTATCATGATGCATGATATGCAAGTGCAATAGAAGAGAGAAGTTGGAAGATAGATTTGGAAAGAGACTGATTTGAAATTGATTTGATTTGGAAATAGATTTGAAATTGGAAAGTTTGAGAAATTAGAAATAGAAATTTGGAAATAGAAATTTGAAACTGGGAATTTGAAAATAGATTGGAAATTTGAAAAGATTGTGAAATTTGAGATTTGGAAAATGTGCAGGAATTTGAAATTTGAAAGAAGTAGTGAAAATAGAAGTTTGAAAAATGTTGTGGAATTTGAGATTTGAAAAATGTTGTGACAGCACCCATGAGGGTTGCCTACGTATCCTTTTGGAGGAATCAGGTCAGTCGTAATTCGAATCGGAGTCCGATTAAAAATAGATTGATTTGGAAGAAGGAGATTGAATTGAAAATTGGATTGGAAGATTGAGAGATTGAACTTATAATAGAAGATTGAAAATTTGGAATTTAGAATTTTGGAATTGAAGAGATTGAATTCTGATTGAAAGATTTGAAAAGGCTTGATTTTGGAAAACTCGGTTTTAGGAAACCTAGACTTAAAGACTTCAAAAAGAAGGATTGGATTTGACTTGGAAAGATTTTGGAAAAGAATTGACTTGAATATTAGACTTGGAAGATTTAGGAAAGGATTGGATTTAGGAAATGTTTGAATTAGGAAAGGTTCAATTTAGGAAAGTTTCGAATTAGGAAAGTCTCATTTTTGTAAAGTTTTGAATTAAGAAAATTTCGACTTAGGGAAGTCTTGAAAACTGGAGAGTTTTGAATTTAGAAAGTTTTGAAATAGGGAAGTTTTGAAAATTGGAAAGTTTCGTTTTAGGAAAGGTTTGAAAAAGGAAAATTTTCAATTTAGGAAATGTTTGAATTAAGAAAGTTTTGAGTTTAGAAAAGTCTTAGATTTGAAAAGATGTTGAAGTTTTGGAAAGTTTAGAATTTAGAAAGTTTGGAAGTTTAGAAAGATTTAACTTAAGAAAGTTTTGAATTTAGGAAACTTTGAATTTGGAAAGATTCGAAATTTAGAAAGTTTAGGATTTAGAAAGTTTTAGGGTTTTGGAAAATCTCGAGATTAGGAAAGGTTTGAGTTTAGGAAAAGTTTGAAAAGTTAAGATTTGAAAAGAAGGTAGAATTAGGAAAGATTTGAAAGTTGAGTTTTAAAATTTAGGAAAGATTTTTATGTTCAAGTTTTGGAAACTTAAGACTTAGGAAAGTGGAAGTTTAGGAAGGATTTGAATTAGGAAAGAGTTGGATTAGGAAGGAACTGGATTTGGTTTCTAAAAGAGAAAGTTTGATTTCGTTTCCAAAAACGGAGGATTGGATTTGGTTTCTTAAACGGGAATATTTGATTTGATTTTCTAAAGGGAAGATAAGATTTGGCAAGGATTTGGAAAGGGAGATTCTAGAAACCCTAGATTTGGAAAATTATAGTTTTGATGTAGAAAATAGGTTTTGGAAACATGTATAGTTTTGATGTAGAAAATAAGAGGTTTTGGAAACCTAGGTTTGGGCCAAAGTTCGAAAATCATGTTTTTGGAAAGAAAAATATGATTTCCTAATTGTGAGTTCTAGGGTTTGATTTGGGCTGTAACGAGAGAGGATTTTTGGAAAGTGCGTTTTTGGAAACAAAGGTTTTCTAGAAGGGAATCCTAGGGAGGCGTTTTTGGAAAGTGAATTTGAAGATAGAGTTTTTGGAAAAAGGATTTTAAAGAGGAGTTTTTGGAAAGTGTGTTTTTGGAAACATAGATTTTAGAAGGAAAATCCTAGAGGGGAATTTCAAGAAGGAAGATTTTGGGAAGACAGTTTTTGAAAAGATTTTTGGGGAGAGTTTTTCTAGGAAAATGACCTAGTAAATGTTTTTTGGAAAGTGGACTTTGAAGAGAGCGTTTTAAAAAAAAGTTGAAAAAGGGAGTTTGGAAAAAATAGATTTTTGTAAAGAGTTTTTAGAAAACAAATTTGGAAAGAAGAGTTTTTGGGAATTATGTTGAAAAAGAAGATTTTTAGGAAGAGATTTTTGAAGAGAAAGTTTTTGGAAGGTGTAAAAACATCTCACTTTCCTAAAGCAATTCTAATCATAGGAGGGCTAGAACCACTTTAAGAAAGCGGTTTTGAAAACAACAAGATTTGAAAATATGGACCATATTGGTCGCTTTTAATGTAACACTTTCCTAAAGCAATCCTAGCCATGGAAAAGCTAGAATCACCCTAGAATTGTGATTTTGAAAACATGTTTTGAAAAATAGATTTTGATACAATTTTGAAAACAAGTTTGAAAACGATTTTGAAAACAACTTTGAAAACAACTTTTGGAAGATGCAAGACCATGATATGCATAATGCAAATTTGGAGTCGTGAACATACAAGGCTAAGGCTTCACCACATAATCAAGGGGGCTGGACCCACGTGGTCTCTGGTTAGACTAGAAGAAAGCCCTCGACACGGTGACTCTCCAATAGCCAAATCCTACACATGGACCGAGAATCCCCTTGTTTCAAGCATGCAAAGAAAGGGGGGGAAAGAGATGGGGGATTAAAATAGAGAAAACCCAAGTGGGTTAGGAGAGAGAAGAGAGAGGGGGGAAGTGCGAAAATTTAAATGGAGAACCTACCTTGTATCTTGTTTATTTTGCGCGTCTTGCTTTCTTCGGTCTTCGTCTTGATCTTCATCTTCAATCTTCAACAGCCGCCCTCAATCTTCAAACTTCAGATTGCAACTCTTCAAGTCTTCGAAGGAGGGTTGAAGGTTAGTGTATGAGTGTGTGGAGATGTATAAGAGTGTATATGAGGCTAGGGTTTGTGTATGGTGGCTAGGGTTTGGAGAACCTGAGGACGCTAGGGTTTTGGGAGTGTTCGAGCATTGTATATCGAATTATATGATTTTTAGACTGAGTTGACGGATCCTTTTACGTAAGAAGAGGCTCTGTATTTATAGAGCTTGGACAACACTGGCGCCTGTTGCAGTGGCGCCAGGCCATTTTTTGGCTTGGCGCCACTACTAGTGGCACCAGCCATTTAGGAAATATTTAAGGTCGACAAGCAACGTATCTTTAACTAGATTTGGGCTCCTGTACTAGTGACTACTATGCAATTTTTAGCCTGGCTTCACTAGGAGTGACTCCGGAAAGTCCGGGAATGATTTGAAGCGGCCGGGAATGACCCAAAAGGCCGGAAAAGAGTAGGAACACTTAAAGTAGTGTCCCGGAGGTATTTGATATGAAAAATGAGGACAAGATGTGTCAGAAGGGTTGACTGGGCCTTTAGGGGCAAAACGGTTAATCGGACCGAGAAACCGCCGGGATAGACTTGGACTGTCCTAGAAGAAGACTTGGGATCTGGAAACATTATTTAGAATGTTTCCAGATGTTGTCGATTTGATTCCCAGAGCCGGCGTGGTCGGAAAAGGAGACCGCCCACCAGGGGCAAAACAGGCATTTTTGTACCGGGCTTGCCGGAACTGACTCGGAATAATTTGGAAAGATAAAGGAAGATTGAGAATACTATAAAAAGCAATCTCAGAAGGTTACCGATTTGATACCCAGAGCCGGTGTGGTAAAAAAAGGAGGCCGGCCCATTAGGGGCAAAACGGTCATTTTGTACCGGGTTGGCCAGAACTGACTCGGAATGATCCGAAAAGGTAAAGTAAGGTTGACAATACTATAAGAAGTAATCTCAGAGGGTTACCGGTTTGATACCCAAAGCCCGTGTGGTTGGAAAAGGAGACCGGCCCACCAGGGGCAAAACGGTCATTTCGCACCGGGTTTGCCGAAACTGACTCGGAATGATCCGTAAAGAAAGAGGAAGGTTGAGAATACTATAAGAAGTATCTCAAAGGGTTACCGGTTTAATACCCAGAGCCAGTATGGTCGGAAAAGGAGACCGGCTCACCAGGGGCAAAACGGTCATTTTGCACCGGGTTTGCCGGAACTGACTCGGAATGATCCGAAAAGGTAGAGGAAGGTTGAGAATATCATAAGAAGTAATCTCAAAAGGTTACTGGTTTGATACCCAGAGCCAGTGTGGTTCCCGGTGCGTTCAAATGCCTAGGGAGAAAACGGTCATTTAGCTTCAAATGGGCCCTACGGGCCCAAAAAGCGACTGGTGGACTAAATTCAAGTTAAAAAGGCAGGCTTAGAGTCTAAATATGCATGTGATGTGTGAAAGTGAGCTTGGTCAGCTCGGAGATTACCGAGCGGGCAAAAATGGGGTGCTTACAGCTTGTAAGCACCCTATTTTTGACCGCTCGGCAGTCTACACTCTGTCCAGACTTGTGTTTAAGTCATTGTGGGCATATTCCTATCGAAAACAACTTTCTAAGTCCAAATCCTGTCTGTCCATCGCCTCGCGGGCCCACCAGGCCCAAATAGAGGCAAAATATCCAAAATGCCCTTAAGGGCATTGTCCTTTCTTATTCCAATTCCAATCCCACTCTTGAGACAGTTTATTCCTTAAGACGGTTCCAATCCAGGCATGTCTTTTCGGAGACAGTAAGACCCCTTTCCAATCCCACTCTCGAGTCAGTTTATTCCTCGAGACGGTTCCAATCCTAGGCACGTCTCCTCGGAGGCGATAAGTCCCCTTTCTAATCCCTCTCTCGAGACAGTTTATTCCTCGAGACGGTTCCAATTCATGCATGTCTCTTCTTAGACGATAAGTCCCCTTTCCAATCCCTCTCTCGAGACGGTTTATTCCTCGAGACAATCTGAGTAGCGAAACTACTCACAAACCCGTTAGAGTAGCGGAAATACTTACAAATAGGTCGATATAGGGAATTGCCAACAAACCCCCGTGTCACGACGACCGTCGTTAGAGTGGCAAAAACACTCAAAACCCAGGTCAACACCAGTGTCTGTTAGCCCACTTCGGTGAAAAATGACCAAACTACCCTTTGGAACTTTTCCGAGACTTTTCGATCAAGATGACCATTTTCCCCTAGGCATCCGAATGCCCCGGGAACCACACCAGCTCTGGGTATCAAACCGGTAATTTCCTGAGAATACTTTTTATAGTATTCTCAACCTTCCTTTACCTTTTCGGATCATTCCAAGTCAATTCCGACCAACCCGGTACAAAATGACCGTTTTGCCCCTAGTGGGCCGGTCTTCTTTTTCGACCATACCTGCTCTGGGTATCAAACCGGTAGCCTCATGAGACTACTTTTTATAGTGTTCTCAACCTTCCTTTACCTTTTCGATTCATTCCGAGTTAGTTCCGGCCAACCCGGTACAAAATGACCGTTTTGCTCCTGATGGGCCGGTCTCCTTTTTCGACCGCATCGACTCTGGGTATCAAACCAGTAACCTCCTGAGACTACTTTTTATAGTGTTCTCAACCTCGTTTTGCCTTTCCGGATCATTCCGAGTCAGTTCCGGCCAACCCGGTGCGAAATGACCGTTTTGCCCTTGGTGGGCCGGTCTCCTTTTCCGACCATGCCGGCTCTGGAAATCAAACCAGAAACCTCTGGGAATATTTTGAATAATGTTTTCAGATTCCAAGTCTTCTTCGGGGACAGTCCAAGTTTCTCCCGGCAGTTTCCCGGTCCGATTGACCGTTTTGCCCCTAAAGGCCCGGTCAACCTTTCCGACACATCTTATCCTCACTTTTCAAGTCAAATACCTCCAAGACACTATTTTAAGTGTCCATGCTCTTTTTCGGCCTTCCGGGTCATTCCCGACTCCTTCAAATCATTTCCGGACTTTCCGGAGCCACTCCTAGTGAAGCTAGGCTAAAAATTGCATGGTAGTCACTAGTACAGGCGCCCAAATCTAGTCAAAGATACGTTGCTTGCCGACCTTAAACATTTCCTAAATGGCTGGCGCCACTAGTAGTGGTGCCAAGCTAAAAAATGGCCTTGCGCCACTTCTAGTGGCACCAGTGTAAACTTTAGCCTGGCGCCACTGCAACAGGCGCCAGTGTTGTCCAACCTCTATAAATACAGAGCCTCCTCCAACGTGAAAAGGGTCTGCAAACTCAACCTAAAAATCATATATTTTGATATACAAAGCTCGAGCACCTCCTAAACTCTAGCTTCCTTAGGTTTTCCAAACCCTAGCCACCATACACAAACCCTAGCCTCATATACACTCCTATGCATCCCCATACACTCATACAATAACCTTTAACCCTCCTTCGAAGACTTGAAGAGTTGCAATATGAAGTTTGAAGCTTAAAGACAACTCTTGAAGATTGAAGATGAAAATCAAGACGAAGACCGAAGACCGAAGAAAGCAAGGCGCGCAAAATAAACAAGATACAAGGTAGGTTCTCCATTTAAATTTTCGCACTTCCCCCCTCTCTCTTCTCTCTCCTAACCCACTTGGGTTTTCTCTATTTTAATCTCCCATCTCTTTCCCCCCCTTTCTTTGCATGCTTGAAACAAGGAGATTCCCGATCCATGTGTAGGATTGGGCTATTGGAGAGTCACCGTGTTGGGGGTTTTCTTCTAGTCTAACCAAAGACCACGTGGGTCCGGCCCCTTTGATTATGTGGTGAAGCCTTAGCCTTGTATGTTCACGACCCCAAATTGCATTGTGCATATCATAGTCTTGCATTTTCCAAAATTCGTTTTCAAACTCGTTTTCAAAACTGTTTTCAAACTTGTTTTCAAAATTGTATCAAAATTTTATTTTCAAAAACTTTGTTTTCAAAATCACAATCCTAGGGTGATTCTAGCTTTTCCATGGCTAGGATTGCTTTAGGAAAGTGTTATATTTAAAGTGACTTTCATGGTCCATATTTTCAAATCTTGTTGTTTTCAAAACCGCTTTCCTGAAGTAGTTCTAGCCCTCTTATGGTTAGAATTGCTTTAGGAAAGTGAAATGTTTTTACACTTTCTAAAAAAGCTCTTTTTTCAAAAATCTCTTCCTAAAAATATCTTTTTCAACATACTTTCCTAAAACTCTCCTCTCCAAAATTGTTTTCAAAAACTCCCTTCGAAAATCTATTTTTCAAAACTCCCTCTTTCAACTCCTTTCCAAAATCCTCTCCCCAAAATCCACTTTCTAAAAACGTTCCCCAAAAATCTTTCCAAAAACTCTCTTTCCAAAATCTTTCCTCTAGAAACTCCTCTCTAGGATTTCCTTCCAAAATCTACGTTTCCAAAAACACACTTTCCAAAACTCCTTCTCTTTAAAATTTTTTTCCAAAAACTCTATCTTCAAATTCACTTTCCAAAAACTCCTCCCTTGGATTCCCTTCTAGAAAACCTTCGTTTCCAAAAATGCACTTTCCAAAAAACTTTTTCCTTAGACCCCAAATCAAGCCCTATAACCCACAATTAGGAAACCCTAATTTTCTTTCCAAAAATATGATTTTCAACTTTGCCCCAAACCTAGGTTTCCAAAACCTATTGTTTTTACATTCAAACTATACATATTTCCAAAACCTCTTTTCCACGTTAAAAGTCTACACTTCCATACCTAGGGTTTCTAGAAGTTTTCTTTTCCAAATCCTTGTCAAATCAAATCTTCCCTTTAAGAAAATCAATCCCATCTCCCCGTTTAGGAAACCAGATCCTATCCTCCGTTTTTGGAAACAAAATCAAACCCTTGCTTTTAGAAACCAAATCCAATCCTTCCTAATCCAAACCTTTCTTAATTCAACTCCTTCCTAATTTCCTACTTTCTTAAACCATAAGTTTCCTAAACCTAAACTTTAAATCTTTCCTTAAATTTTAAAATCCAACTCTTTCCTAATTTGAATCCTTCCTAAACTTCCATTTTCCTAAATCTTAAGTTTTCAAAACTTGAACATATAAATCTTTCCTAAATTTTAAAACTCAACTTTCAAATCTTTCCTAATTCAACCCTTTCCTAATTCTACCCTCTTTTCAAATCTTAACTTTTCAAACCTAAGTTTTCAAACCCAAACCTTTCCTAATCTTAATATTTTCTAAAAACTCTAAAACTTTCAAAATCTTAAACTTTCTAAATTTCAAATCTTTCTAAAATTCTAAGCTTTTCAAGTTCAAAACTTTCTTAAGTTAAGACTTTCTAAATCTAAAAACTTTCTAAATTCTAAACTTTCCTAAACTTCAAATCTTTCCAAATCTAAAATTTTCTAAACTCAAAAGTTTCTTATTTTCAAAACTTCCTCGTTCTCCAAACTTTCCAAGTTTCAAAACTTTCTTAATTCAAAACTTTCCTAATTTGAAAACCTTTCCTATTTCGGAAACTTTCTTAATTCAAAACTTTCCTAAGTTGAATCATTCCAAATTCAAAACCTTCCTAAAGTTGAAACATTCCAAATTCAAAGCTTTCCTACGTTGAAACTTTCCTAATTCCAAAACTTTCCTAAATCGGACCTTTTTCTAATTCAAACATTTCCTAAATCCAATCTTTCCTAATCTCCTAAACCTTCCAAGTCAAGTCGAATCTTTCCTAAGTTTAGGTTTCCTAAAACCAAGTCTTTCCAAAATCAATCTTTCCAAAGCAAGTCCAATCTTCTCAATTTCAATTTCCAATCTCCTCTTCTAATTTCAAATCCAATTCAATTTTCAATTCAATCTTTTTCTTCCAATCCAACCTTCTATTTTCAATTGGACTCCGGTCCGAACTGCGACTGACCTGATTCCCCCAAAGGGATACGTAGACAACCTTCATAGGTGCGGTCACAACACTTTTCAAACTTTCAATTCCACCCTCATGGGTGTGATCTCCACATTTTTCAAATCTCAAATTCCAATCTATTTTCAAAATTCTAATTTCAAAATTTGTATTTTCAAATTTCTATTTCCAAATTTTCAAATTTCCAATTTCAATTCCATCTCTTCAAATCTATTTTCAAATCAAATCAATTTCAAATCAATCTCTTTTTAAATCTATTTTTCAATTCTCTTAACTTGCACTTGCATATCATGCATCATTTTCGTTTCTTTTCAAGCATTGTTTTTCAAAGTGGATAGGATTGGCCAATAGTTAGTTGAAGACTCTCATAGGTGAATCTAGGGTAGATTGACATGTAGGTACCGAAAGGGCGGGGTAGGGTGATAGCTTAGTGCGTCTTCCATACACGTAACCAACCTCTGAACTTAGAATCACTGTTTTCAAAGACCAAAAAGGAGTTATTTTTCAAAACGGGCTAAATGTTTTCCAAAGGTTGCCAAACAACCTGTTTTCTTAAAAACCCTCTCTTGAGGAGATATTTTCAAAATCATTTTCCAAAAACCCTAAGTGTAGTCTTCGGATTATTCTTTGTTTTTAGGTGACCTAACTCACCTTAATCAAGTTAGGTGGCGACTCCAAATCTTTTTCAAAAGCCCTTTATTCAAATCAATTTTCAATTCAAACCTAGTCGCACCCATCCTTCTAGGATGGTGAGTTCTAACGAGAGAGTACAGCATTTTTCCGCTTGTGTGAGTATTCCTCGAGTGCGAAAAATCTGAGCGCGACAGCTGGCGACTCCGCTGGAGACACTTAGAGGGTTAGGCCGTAGTCATGTCTCTTTACCCTTCATCCACATACTAACACTTGCATCTTTGTTTTGTAGGTGCACTTTTTGCTTAAGTTTTATTAACTGCTTTGCATGAATGTGATGCACAGGATGAATGGGAGTTTTTGGGCCATTTTCTCCACTTTTAAAAATCACACACACACTGCATGTGCACCTGCATTCTGCATACTTGCATACCCCGAAATGTCCTTTATAGTTAGAAAGGGGGAACGGTATATTGGTTGTGGGCAAGATGCTGTGTCAGTTTCTTCGCCTACAACCTTTTGATGGTTCCCCCGCTCGGATCACCAACCGATCATGGCACCTCCTCG
This sequence comes from Euryodendron excelsum, assembly GCA_033060915.1. NCBI lineage: Eukaryota > Viridiplantae > Streptophyta > Magnoliopsida > Ericales > Pentaphylacaceae > Euryodendron > Euryodendron excelsum. Next base: position 34,635,717 of record CM065389.1, read on the forward strand.
GGGAGTGGGCCTAGGTTTGAAGATCCGGGGACCTAGCCTTTTTAGGACGCATTAGTCAACCCTCAACCTCATACTCATATAGACACCATGCATAGCCAAACCTCTGCCGGATTTAAGACACGAGCACCGTTTTCAAAATCACGGAGGAAAGAGCGACTGCTTTTACTTTCATTTATACCTGTCTATTTCTGCTGTTATAATGCTTGTATTTATACTGTTATAATACATGTCTAACTATTCATGCATGCATGTTTATTTCAACTGTACCTTCTCTCCTTATACTCTTTGTATATCCATGTTCTTGCATTCAATACCCGATGTCAAGACAAGAGTTCCAAGTAACTCAAGTCACTACATTTTCATGCATATGATCAACACGTTAAGAATGACACCAACGTCACTCTCTCTTGCATTAAACCTACCCAAACCCTAAGGGTTCTCGCGTAACCCTAAGGATTCATTGCATGCATCTCACTCAATTCCATAAGAGGGGGCCCAATCCCTCTATGCTCACGGAGATAGGTTTGCCAAGAAGACAAGGGGCAATCAATCAACAAGGTCTCTCAGTGACTTCCTCACCATCAAATCCAAGGAAGGCGAATCCGAAGACTCAAGAGTAGTTTAGGGTTTGCCTTTGTAAAAGTAGATAGGTGGAAGTCCAAAGGAAAATGCTCCCCCCTCCCCCGAATAAAATGTATTTCAATTCTTTTGTATCTTAAACCCAAAATTTAATGTACTTCTTTACTTTTATGAATGAATGCGTGGATGGTTGAAAGTTCCTGCTTGACGGTAAGGTATTTGCATACAGGGGCAAATCCCCTATCTCCAAAAGTGAGTCAATGCATCATGTATAGTCTCCCCTCTAAGTAGGGGCATCCTTAGGACACGCATTACATAAAAATTTTCAAATCAAGGCACTGACTTCTTTTTTGTTTTTGTCTCCTATCCTCCCCCTCCTCATCTCCAAACACCAAGAGAATCGAAGGCAGAAGCAAGACAAGTGTCGCGCCCAGATTTTTCGCACTTGAGGAATACTCACACAAGCGGGAAAAATGTTGTATTCTCTCGTTAGAACTCACCCTCTTAGAAGAATGAGTGCGACTAGGTTTGAATTGAAAATAGATTTGAACAAAGGGCTTTTGAAAAAGATTTGGAGTCACCACCTAACTTGATTAAGGTGAGTTAGGTCACCTAAAAACTAAGAATAATCCGAAGACTACACTTAGGGTTCTGGAAAACGATTTTGAAAATATCTCCTCAAGAGAGGGTTTTTTAGGAAAACAGGTTGTTTGGCAACCTTTGGAAAACATTTAGCCCTTTTTGAAAAATAACTCTGTTTGGTCTTTTAAAACAGTGATTCCAAGTTCGGAGGTTGGTTACTTGTAGGGAAGATGCACTAAGCCATCACCCTACCCCGCCCTTTCGGTACCTACATGTCAATCTACCCCAGATTCACCTATGAGAGTCTTTAATTAACCCATGTCCAATCCTATCCACTTTGAAAAATAATGTTTGAAAACTAACATGATGCATGATATGCAAGTGCAAAATAAGAGAATTGAAAAATAGATTTGAAAAGAGATTGATTTGAAATTGATTTGATTTGAAAATAGATTTGAAGAGATGGAATTGAAATTGGAAAGTTTGAAAATTTGGAAATAGAAATTTGAAAATAGAAATTTTGAAATTAGAATTTTGAAAATAGATTGGAATTTGAGATTTGAAAATATGGAGACCACACCCATGAGGGTGGAATTAAAAGTTTGAAAAGTGTTGTGACCACACCTATGAAGGTTGCCTACGTATCCCTTTGGGAGAATCAGGTCAGTCGTAGTTCAGACCGGAGTCCGATTGAAAAGAGATTGACTTGAAGAGAGAGATTGGATTGGAAGAAAGAGATTGAATTGAAAATTGGATTTAATTTGAGATTAGAAGAGGAGATTGAAAATTGAAATTGAGAAGATTGGACTTGCTTTGGAAAGATTGATTTTGGAAAGACTTGGTTGTGGAAAGATGGAGGTTTAGGAAACCTAGACTTAGGAAAGATAGGAGACCTAGGAAAGACTTGAGATTAAGAAAGATTGGATTGGAATGTTGGATTTGGAAGATTTGGAAAGATTTGGAAACTTGGAATTTAGGAAAGATTTGGATTAGGAAAGTTTCGAATTAGGAAAGTGTTATTTTTGGAAAGTTTCAAATTAAAAAAGTTTTGAATTAGGAAAATTTTAGGTTTAGAAAAGTTTTGAAATTGGAAAGTTTCGAGTTTAGAAAGTTTTCAAAAAAGGAAAGGTTTTCAGATTAGGAAAGTTCCCAAATTAGGAAAGTTTTGAAAATTGGAAAGGTTTGAAAAAGAAAGTTTTGAAAATTGGAAAGTTTCATTTTAGGAAGTTTTAGATTTAGAAAGTCTTAACTTAAGAAAGTTTTGAATTTAGAAAGCTTAGAATTTTAGAAAGATCTGACATTTAGAAAGTTTAAGATTTTGAAAATTTTAGAGTTTTTAAGAAAATCTTGAGATTAGGAAAGGTTTGAGGTTAGGAAAAGTTTGAAAGCTTAGATTTGAAAAGTTAAGATTTGAAAAGAAGGTAGAATTAGGAAAGGGTCGAATTAGGAAAGATTTGAAAGTTGAGTTTTAAAATTTAGGAAAGATTTTTATGTTCAAGTTTTGGAAACTTAAGGTTTAGGAAAGTGGAAGTTGAGGAAGGATTTGAATTAAGAAAAAGTTGGATTAGGAAAGGATTGGATTTGATTTCCAAAAGAAAAGGTTGGATTTTGTTTCCAAAAACAGAGGACGGGATCTAGTTTCCTAAACAGGGAGATTGGATTTGGTTTCCTAAAGGGAATATTTGATTTGAGAAGAATTTGGAAAGGGGATGTTTCTAGAAACCCTAAGATTTAAAAGACTATAGTTTTGACGTAGAAAAGAGGGTTTTGGAAATATGTATAGTTTGGATGTAGAAAACGAGAGATTTTGGAAACCTAGGCTTGTGGCAAAGTTTGAAAATCATGTTTTTAGAAAGAAAATTAGGGTTTCCTAATTGCGAGTTCTAGGGCTTGACTTGGGCTTCTAAGAAAAGAGTTTTTGGAAAGCGCGTTTTTGGAGACGAAGATTTTCTAGAAGGGAATCCTAGGGAGTAGTTTTTGGAAAAAGAATTTAAAGAGAAGGAGTTTTGAAAAGTGTGTTTTTGGAAACGAAGATTTTAGAAGGAAAATCCTAGAGGGGAATTTCTAGAAGGAAGATTTTGGAAAGAGAGTTTTTGGAAAGATTTTTGGAGAGAGTTTTTCTAGGAAGGTTTTTGGTAGAAAATTGTTGAAGAGAGTTTTTGGAAAGATTTTTAGGGAACGTTTTTAGAAAGTGGATTTTGAAGAGAGGATTTTGGAAAGGAGTTGAAAAAGGGAGTTTTGAAAAATAGATTTTGAAAACAACTTTGGAGAGGAGAGTTTTAGGACAGTATGTTGAAAGAGAGATTTTTAGGAGGAAGGATTTGGAAAGAGAGTTTTTAGAAGGTGTAAAAACATCTCACTTTCCTAAAGCAATTCTAACCACAGGAAGGCTAGAACCACTTTAGGAAAACGGTTTTGAAAACAACAAGATTTGAAAATATGGACCGTATTGGTCACTTTAAATGTAACACTTTCCTAAAGCAACCTTAGCCATGGAAAGGCTAGAATCACCCTAGGATTGTGGTTTTGAAAACATGTTTTGAAAAAGAGATTTTGATGCAATTTTAAAAACAAGTTCGAAAACGATTTTGAAAACAACTTTGAAAACGGTTTTTAGAAGATGTAAGATCATGATATGCACAATGTAATTTTGGGGTCGTGAACATACAAGGCTAAGGCTTCACCACATAATCAAGGGGGCCAGACCCACGTGGTCTCTGGTTAGACTAGAAGAAAGCCCCCGACACGGTGACTCTCCAATAGCCCAATCCTACACATGGACCGGGAATCCCCTTGTTTCAAGCATGCAAGAAAAGGGGGGAAAGAGATGGCGGATTAAAATATAGAAAACCCAAGTGGGTTAGGAGAGAGAAGAGAGAGGGGGGGAAGTGCGAAAATTTAAATAGAAAGCCTATCGTACGTCTTGTTTATTTTGCGCGCCTTGCTTGTCTTCGATCTTCGATCTTCGTCTTGATCTTCGTCTTCAATCTTCAAGAGTTGTCTTCAAGCTTTAGATGGCAGCTCTTCAAGTCTTTGAAGGAGGGTTGAAGGTTAGTGTATGAGTGTATGGGGGAGTGTATAAGTGTATAGGAGGATAGGGTTTGTGTAGGGTGGCTAGGGTTTGGAAAACCTAGGGATGCTAGGGTTTAGGAGGTGCTCGAGCTTTGTATATCGAAATATAGGATTTTTAGGTTGAGTTTGCAGATCCTTTTCACATTGAGTGAGGCTCTATATTTATAGAGGTTGGACAATACTGGTGCCTGTTGCACTGGCGCTAGGCCAAAGTTTACACTGGCACCACTAGGGGTGGCGCCAAGCCATTTTTTGGCTTGGCGCCACTACTAGTGGCGCCAACCATTTAGGAAATGTTTAAGGTCGGCAAGCAACGTATTTTTGACTAGATTTGGGCGCCTGTACTAGTGACTACCATGTAATTTTTAGCCTGACTTCACTAGGAGTGGCTCCGGAAAGTCCGGGAATGATTTGAAGGAGCCGGGAATGACCCGGAAGGCCGGAAAGGAGCAGGAACGCTTAAAATAGTGTCCTGGAGGTATTTGACTTGAAAAGTGAGGATAAGATGTGTCGGAAAGGTTGACTGGGCCTTTAGGGGCAAAACGGTCAATCAGACCGGAAAGCTGCCAAGGCGAACTCGGACTGTCCCGGAAGAAGACTTGGGATCTGGAAACATTATTTAGAATGTTCCCAGAGGTTGCCGGTTTGATTTCCAGAGTCGACGTGGTCGGAAAATGAGACCGACCCACCAGGGGCGAAACGGTCATTTCGCACCGGGAAGTCTCGAAAAAGGTCCAAAGGGCAGTTTGGTCATTTTTCACTGAAGTGGGCTAACAGACACTGGTGTTGAACTGGGTTTTGAGTGTTTCTACCACTCTAATGGCGGTCGTCGTGACACAGGAATTTGTTGGCAATTCCCTACATCGACCTATTTGTGAGTATTTCCGCTACTCTAACGGTTTTGTGAGTAATTTCACTACTCGGACCGTCTCGAGGAATAAACTGTCTCGAGAGAGGGATTGGAAAGGGGACTTATCATCTCCGAAGAGACGTGCCTGGGTTGGAACTATCTCGAGGAATAAAATTGTCTCGAGAGTGGGATTGGAAAGAGGTCTTACCGTCTCCGAGGAGATGTGCCTGGATTGGAACCGTCTCGAGGAATAAACTGTCTCGAGAGAAGGATTGGAAAGGGGTCTTACCGTCTCTGAGGAGACGTGCCTGGATTGGAACCGTCTCGAGGAATAAATTGTCTCGAGAGTGGGATTGGAAAGGGGACTTATCGTCTCTGAAGAGACGTGCCTGGATTGGAACCGTCTCGAGGAATAAACTATCTCGAGAGAGGGAATGGAAAGGGGTCTTACCGTCTCCGAAAAGACGTGCCTAGATTGGAACCATCTCGAGGAATAAACTATCTCGAGAGTGGGATTGGAAAGGGGACTTACCGTCTTTGAAAAGACGTGCCTGGAGTGGAACCGTCTCAAGGAATAAACTGTCTCGAGAGTGGGATTGGAATCAGAAAGGAAAGGACAATGCCCCTAAGGGCATTTTGGTCATTTTGCCTCTATTTGGGCCTGACAGGCCCGCGAAGCGATGGACAGATGGGATTTGGACCTAGAGAATTGGTTTCGATAGGAATATGCCCACGATGACTTGAAAACAAGTCTAGACGGAGTGTAGACTGCCGAGCGGTCAAAAATGGGGTGCTTACAACAAGAAGGGGGTTTTTCTAAACCATTTATTCATTGTTATCATATTGCTCGAACATTCACTTCTTTTATGCTCATGCACCCATATCCATTGCAAGACAAGAGTTCCAAGAAGCACGAGTCATTTCGTTCTCATGCATCTAATCAACCATAGAGAGAAAGGAGCAATCTGATTTCATGTTAATCGAACCTACCAAAATTCCTACGGGTTCTAAAACCCTAAGGATTCATGGCATGCATAGAACCATATCTCGAGAGAGGCCCAAATCTCTCTCAGTCCATGGAGGTAGAATTGCCCAAATAAAGAAACATCAATCGGCCCACGCCGAAGAGGTATTGTATTGCATAATAGGGGCAAAACCCCACCTCCTAAATGGACTTGTCATCATGCCTAGATTCCCTCAAAAAAAGGACCTCCATAGGACATGCATCGCATAGAACTTTCAACTCCACATGCTAATTACATTTCATTTTTCCTTTCCTTTTTCAGATCAAAGAGTACAACCGAATGCATGAAAACCCCTCTAGCATTGTGCCCAATTCAAACTCACAGAAGGATAAGCAAAGGCCAAACCAACATTAAGGAGTAAGAAGGACTGATCATCCACCTACAAAACATTACCTCCATGCCATGCCGTGACAACCACCCTCTAAGTAGAGGATGACTTCAAGCAGAAGAGGAAATCACTATTTGCGAAGTTCTGTCAGGCCCGTGCATTGCAACAATATAATCCTTTAACTTCCAAATGCATGCCAAATGTCGTGAACTCGCCATTCGTTGATACACCTGGTGAATGAAGCACCAAAGAGTTTGGCATAGTCCCAGAACCCTATTAAGGGTTAAGGGTTTTCACCAAAAGGTCCACTAGAAAAGGGAGTTTTTCATGAAATTCGTCTATTTTCTTTTTCTTTCTAGTTCTCATATATCTTCTTTAAATAAACATTGCATGCCATGTAATCATGTTTTTAAATGAAAATAGGTAGTTCCCAGTTTATCCCCTTTGTTTCATATTCTTGTGGACGATTGTCACATTTAGGGATTCTTCCCCATTTGGTAAATGACTAGACTTGAAGGATGGGATAGCATGGGCAACCCATTCAAAGGGGGGTTAGAACCTTAGAGAGACAAAAAGAGAGTGAGAGATATGAAGGAGATAGTGTGGAGTTCATTGAAGAGGCAACACTTGCATGATATCCTAGCTAAGTGATGGGTAGCCGAGTACTCAAAATGATGAGAAGCCCTTATTCTATTTATCCTAAATAAACACTACGCCTTGCTCAGCCCACTAGAGCCGTAACTGATTTTTATTCAGATGTCCCCAAACCTATAACCATCCCCCACATTGGGGTAAGCACAAAGTAGTTGATTCGGCAAAAACACACTATTTTTTAGAAACATTGTCTAAATTTTGTATAAAGGCTTTATGGACTAAGCAATTTAATTTGAAGTGATGAAAGGCCCTCATTTCCTCTACCACACACAAAAATATCCCCTTTGCTTAACCCACTAGTGCCTTGTAGAAAGCGTAAGATTCTTTGTTAACCTCGATCCGAAACCGTCCTTCCACACTGGGGCAGACATGCAACAGAAGATCTGGCAGATAATATCATTGACCATCAAGCTGAAGTAACATGAAGGCTCTATGGATCAAGCAATCTTGTTCAAAATGAAGAGAGGCCCTCATTTCACTTCACATATTGAGCCGGTTATCTTTCTCTTCCAAAACACACCCCAACCTAGGGATCACCATCCACAATCGGTTAAATGAAAATGTTAAGGAAAGGATTTGAGAGAAAGAAGTTGTAGAAATGTTCTTCTTGTCAAAGGCAACAAAAAAATAAATAAATAAATAAGCATACCAATAGAAAGACCAAAAAAGAGTCATGTTGTGCTATCTTTAAAAAGCATATAAAGCCAAAAGTCAGGAAAAAGGGGCAAATGTTAGACTAAGAAGGTTAAAAGTTACAAGAAAGGTCAACTCCTCTTGTAAAAGAGAAAATTCGAAGGTGATCCTAGGTAACAAAGCCACCGAGTAGAAGCTATAGGTTTGAGCCTTTACCCTTTCTTGTTAAACCCCAAACCATGGCCTACATTACAACTCTACTAAAGTCCACTTTGATTGAGAAGGATTGCTTGATCTAAATGAGCCAAATATGTTTCTGAAGCTAGAGGAGGATATCAGGGGATGAAACCCCACTGGAAGACCAACCAAGGATGGTGCAGATCTAACCATACTGGAAGCAACATCAAATTTGAGCTTACATATCCCGTTCATTCATAAACCCCTTAACCTAGCCTACGTTATGGTCCAAATTAAAGTCCTCTCTGATCAAAAAGAATTGCTTAGTCCAAATAAGCCTGAACAATACTAAGACAAGTAGGGTGAGAAAGGAGAATTGAAAGGAAATGCAAGAGGCAATCTCATGCTCCAAGATATGCTCAGATGGTTTCAGTTTTAACAACCCACTAAAAGAAAATCTTTGAGTCTAAATATCCCTTTATTTCTTACAACCCCTAAACCCAACCTACATTACGGTCCTAAAAGAAGTCTTCTCAGATTGAGGGCTTAACTGTTTATCGCTCTGCAAAGGGCATGCGAGTTATCGCTTGAGCCATGGTGGCATTTTGGAGATCTATGAGAGAAACCCAACTGAGCTCAAAAACACCCCAAACAGTAACCCTGTAGAAAGTATGGATAAGATAGCAAACTAAAAGGTCAAGATCCCTGAAGAATGGAGCGAATGCTAGCACACCCCGATGAGAATGGGACAAAACTAAATGGGGCAGAATCATGGAAAGGAACAGAATCTTGAGAGTATGGGCCCAAGGGGCAATCCTGGGGTTTTCTTTGTAAATAGCTTATATACATGTACTACTGATGCATCCATGACATGTATAACCTGTACATCCATTTAGATTCATGTGTAGTTTATATCTATGCATGCATTCAACTGCGTTCCTGTATGAACTTGTTCACTTGTAAGGAAGTAGGTTATGCATTTAAATCAATTCTTACATAAATCTATGCATTTATCACAAAAAAATGGAGAACATTGCATTTAATTCTATTTATGTATGCGCATTATCCAAAAGTATAACATGCATTCAATTCCAATTCTGTGTGAACATGTGCATTCATAAAAAGTAGGGCACACATTCAATTCATAAAAAAAAAAAGTATGACACGCATTGAACCCTTACCGGGGCATTCTTAAACTGTTTTTGTACAAAACTCACTCTATGTCTTTCTCTTTCTCTCAAATTAGAAACAGGGAACAAAGCAAAACATAAAAAGGAGCTAAAGCCACCCCTCAGATATCCCCAGTACCAACTCACACCTTAAAAAGCTCAGATTTCCGGGACCAACAAGAAATAGAGAATGAGGCAATGACCCACCCTCGACCTCCCTAATCAAACGACTTTGAAAGAGGGGTAGTGAATAAGTGTCCGATCACCCAAAGCTGGAATAATGAAGCACATCCCCAACAATGAGCATCGCCCCCTGCCAAAATCTAGTGAGGCTCACGAAGGTCTGTCCCACAACCATAGGAGCATATGGGTGCCCCTCATGAATCCTGGCAAACAGTACAAGTAATTGGCAGTCAACCACATCATTTCCTCGAGGAGAAACACCCAAAATCTTAAGAAGAGCAAAGTTGGGGTCACCATGTGAGAGATTAACCAATCTTGAGAAGTATGCCAATCCCCTATCCGTCGCAAACTCGAAATGAGAGAAACAAGAACTTCATTGGGACATAAGGAAACTAAGGCTGTAGATCAGAAGAAAAAGGTTGCAAAATGGAGCCCAAGCTGAAGAGTGACAATCGTGATGCAGCCATAAGGAAAAGTAGGTCCCATAATGTCAGTTGAACCATCTTGAAGACCTAGGAGGAAGCCATACTCATAGGGAATAGGGGCAAGCTCACATTCCCCAAAATGGAAGAAAGACAAGTCAGGTGGGAACCACTGTCAGAAAGCAAGCTACACTAACAGGAGAGAAGCCATGCAACCAAAGGACCAACAAAAATGTCTTGCTCATCTGAAGGATGCCCGTCATACCAAACCCGTAGTCAGCTCAAAATAGCGTCGGCCATCCAAAAAGTCAAAAGTGGAAAACCTCGATGTCCATCTCATCCTCGAGGGTTGGCTCAACTGGAGGGAAGGGGTCAACTGGAGGCCTACTCCACCCTCCCACCCTGGCTAGAAGGTGCCCGATTGGCAGAGTGCTAACTACCCCTAGAGCGGTTGGAGCTGCTGACAAGAATCTGTTCGAGCCATCTTCCCGAAGCTGTGACTCTTCTCAGAACCCACATCGCCTGTGCCCACCATCCTGAAAAGGTAAGCCAATGTAAAGTGATGTTAATATACCATCCACGCAGTTTAAATAATAGTAAAATAAAATAAACGACTAACACAAACAAAACAAATAAAAGATTTCGAATAACAAATCAAAAACAAAATTTCTAGACACCTTGGTTTTCTAATTTTCAAATCACATCTCAAGGGTTCTCTGCCTTTTTCCTTCAAAAGGATTTTATTTCTAAAACTTTAACTGACTCTTTCCATAATTTCTAAAAATTTCGGCAGAGCCCCGTTTAAAAATGGCCCCTACAACACCTATGACATCAATACAAAACACAAAACGTGAACTTCACTTTGTCACAATCACATGACATCAGCACCCGTGCATACTTTTCAATTTTTCAAAATTTTCAAAAACACATGTTTTATTTCTCCAATAAGTCCATGGTTTTCAAAAATGCCTTAAAATTCTTCAAAATTCTTTCAAATGTCTTCCAAAAATATTCCTACCTTTTTCAAATTTCTAACTCTAAAAATCCCATCAATTTCCTGAGTTTTCTCATTTTTCTAAATTTTCTAAGTATTTTCCTATTTTTCAAAAAATAAAAAATTCAGCGAGTTTTCAAAAAATCACGAAACTTCATATGGTTGTTAAACACATTTTTCTAAGGCACATTGCACAAAAACATAGCCAGAAAACCCAATACCCATGCCTATAGGAACAAATTTCCTATTCCTGCAGAAAACCCCCTTCACATATTCTCATATAATCACTCAAATTCAATCAAACAAGCATCATAATACAAAAACAACATCACCAAAGTGTTTAAAGCATATCAAAACATCAATTTCCACTATTTACATGATTCAAGCGAAGTTCTACATATCGAAATCAACAAAATTTGAAAACTCACTCGTTGGAAGTTCTCCGGCGAAATCTTCTGTTCCGACGACTTTTCCGGCGACGTGGTCTCCTTCCGGCAATCACCCGTGGTCTCCAAGAGGTGCCCCTTCAAGGTTCAAGTCAAGTCTCACGCAGAATCTCTCGGATTTGCAGAATTTCTCCAAAATGCCGCGGCCGTTCGAACCAGAATTTTCTGGTTATAACTTCAAACCTAGTGCCACTAGCAGAGGCGCCAGGCATTTTCTACCAAAGGCGCTACTAGCAGTGGCGCCAGTTGCAAATTCTAGGCCGTTTTGCCCTTTTTCTCGCCAAAACTCGTTTTCGAAGGCCTTTTTGGCCCGTTATCCGTTTTCGACCCTCGTTGTCGAAAGATTTCCAGTGTCCGTCCCTCCGACTGCCTCGCGGTCAACATGGGACTCTTACTCTTATCGTTTTCTGTCTTTGACATGCAAAGACAGAAAAAGAGTTGCAGTTGTAAGCACCCCATTTTTGACCACTCGGCAGTCTACACTCCGTCCAGACTTATGTTTAAGTCATTGTGGGCATATTCTTATCGAAACCAACTTTCTAAGTCTAAATCCTGTCTATCCATCATCTCGCGGGCCCACCAGGCCCAAATAGAGGCAAAATATCCAAAATGCCCTTAGGGGCATTGTCCTTTCTTATTCCAATTCCAATCCCACTCTCGAGATAGTTTATTCTTCAAGACGGTTCCAATCCAGGCGCATCTTTACGGAGACGGTAAGACCCCTTTCCAATTCCACTCTCGAGATAGTTTATTCCTCGAGACGGTTCCAATCCTAGGCACGTCTCCTCAGAGGCAATAAGTCCCCTTTCCAATCCCTCTCTCGAGACAGTTTATTCCTCGAGACGGTTCCACTCCAGGCGCGTCTCTTCGGAGACGATAATTCCCCTTTCCAATCCCACTCTCGAGACAGTTTATTCCTCGAGACGGTTCCAACCCAGGCATGTCTTTTCAAAGACGGTAAGACCCCTTTCCAATCCCTCTCTCGAGACAGTTTATTCCTCGAGACGGTTCCAATTCAGGCATGTCTCTTCGGAGACGATAAGTCCTCTTTCCAATCCCTCTCTCGAGACAGTTTATTCCTCGAGACAGTTTGAGTAGCGAAACTACTCACAAAACCGTTAGAGTAGCGGAAATACTCACAAATAGGTCGATATAGGGAATTCCCAACAAACCCCTGTGTCACGACGACTGCCGTTAGAGTGGTGGAAACACTCAAAACCCAGGTCAAAACTAGTGTTTGTTAGCCCACTTCGGAGAAAAATGACCAAACTACCCTTTGGACCTTTTCCGAGACTTTCCGGTCAAGATGACCATTTCGTCCCTAGGCATCCGAATGCCCTGGGAACCACATCGGCTCTGGGTATCAAACCGGTAATTTCCTAAGAATACTTTTTATAGTATTCTCAACCTTCCTTTACCTTTTCGGATCATTCCGAGTCAGTTTCGGCCAACCCGGTACAAAATGACCGTTTTGCCCCTAGTGGGTTGATCTTCTTTTTCGACCATACCGGCTCTGGGTATCAAACCGGTAGCCTCATGAGACTACTTTTTATAGTGTTCACAACCTCCCTTTACCTTTTCGATTCATTCTGAGTCAGTTCCGGCCAACCCGGTACAAAATGACTGTTTTGCCTTTAGTGGGCCGGTCTCCTTTTTCGACCACACCGGCTCTGGGTATCAAATCGGTAACCTCCTGAGACTACTTTTTATAGTGTTCTCAACCTCCTTTTGCCTTTCCGGATCATTCCGAGTTAGTTCCGGCCAACCCGGTGTGAAATGACTGTTTTGCCCCTGGTGGGCTGGTCTCTTTTTCCTACCACGCCGGCTCTGGAAATCAAACTGGCAACCTCTAGGAACATTCTGAATAATGTTTTCAGATCCCAAGTCTTCTTCCGGGACAGTCCGAGTTTGTCCCGGCAGTTTTCCGGTTCGATTGACCGTTTTGCCCCTAAAGGCCCGATCAACCTTTCCGACACATCTTATCCTCACTTTTCAAGTCAAATACCTCGAGGACACTATTTTAAGTGTTCCTGCTCTTTTTCGGTCTTCCGGGTCATTCCCGGCTCCTTCAAATCATTCCCGAACTTTCCAGAGCCACTCCTAGTGAAGCCAGGCCAAAAATTGCATGGTAGTCACTAGTACAGGTGCCCAAATCTAGTCAAAGATACGTTGCTTGCTGACCTTAAACATTTCCTAAATGGCCTGGCGCCACTCTTAGTGGCGCCAGTGTAAACTTTGGCCTGACGCCACTGCAACAGGCACCAGTGTTGTCCAACCTCTATAAATACAAAGCCTCCTCCAACGTGAAAAGGGTCCGCAAACTCAACCTAAAAATCATATATTTCTATATACACAGCTCGAGCACCTCCTAAACCCTAGCTTCCTTAGGTTTTCCAAACCCTGGCCTCATATACACTCCTATACATCCCCATACACTCATACACTAACCTTCAACCCTCCTTCGAAGACTTGAAGAGTTGCAATCTGAAGTTTAAAGCTTAAAGACAACTCTTGAAGATTGAAGACAAAAATCAAGACGAAGACCGAATACCGAAAAAAGCAAGGCACGCAAAATAAACAAGATACAAGGTAGGTTCTCCATTTAAATTTCTGCACTTCCCCCCTCTCTCTTCTCTCTCCTAACCCACTTGGGTTTTCTCTATTTTAATCCCCCATCTCTTTCCCCCCCTTTCATTGCATGCTTGAAACAAGGGGATTCCCGGTCCATGTGTAGGATTGGGCTGTTGGAGAGTCACCGTGTCGGGGGCTTTCTTCTAGTCTAACCAGAGACCACGTGGGTCCGGCCCCCTTGATTATGTGGTGAAGCCTTAGCCTTGTATGTTCACGACCCCAAATTGCATTGTGCATATTATAGTCCTGCATCTTCCAAAATTCATTTTCAAACTCGTTTTCAAAACCGTTTTCAAACTTGTTATCAAAATTGCATCAAAATTTTCTTTTCAAAAACTTTGTTTTCATAATCACAATCCTGGGGTGATTCTAGCTTTTCCATGGCTAGGATTGCTTTAGGAAAGTGTTATATTTAAAATGACTTTCATGGTCCATATTTTCAAATCTTGTTGTTTTCAAAACCACTTTCCCAAAGTTTTTCTAGCCCTCTTATGGTTAGAATTGCTTTATGAAAGTGAGATGTTTTTACACTTTCTAAAAAAGCTCTCTTTTCAAAAATCTCTTCCTAAAAATCTCTTTTTCAACATACTTTCCTAAAACTCTCCTCTCCAAAATTATTTTCAAAAACTCCCTTCCAAAATCTATTTTTCAAAACTCCCTTTTTCAACTCCTTTCCAAAATCCTCTCTCCAAAATCCACTTTCTAAAAACGTTCCCCAAAAATCTTTCTACAAACTCTCTTCAACAATCTTCTACCAAAAATCTTCCTAGAAAAACTCTCTCCAAAAATCTTTCCAAAAACTCTCTTTCCAAAATCTTTCCTCTAGAAACTCCTCTCTAGGATTTCCTTCCAAAATCTACGTTTCCAAAAACACACTTTCCAAAACTCCTTCTCTTTAAAATCTTTTTCCAAAAACTTTATCTTCAAATTCACTTTTCAAAAACTCCTCCCTAGGATTCCCTTCTAGAAAATCATCGTTTCCAAAAACGCACTTTCCAAAAAACTCTTTCCTTAGAGCCCAAGTCAAGCCCTAGAACCCACAATTAGGAAACCCTAATTTTCTTTCCAAAAACATGATTTTCAAACTTTGCCCCAAACCTAGGTTTCCAAAACCTCTTGTTTTTACATTCAAACTATACATATTTCCAAAACCTCTTTTCTACGTTAAAATTCTACACTTCCAAACCTAGGGTTTCTAGAAGTTTTCTTTTCCAAATCCTTGTAAAATCAAATCTTCCTTTTAAGAAAATCAAATCCCATCTCTCCGTTTAGGAAACTAGATCCTATCCTCCGTTTTTGGAAACAAAATCAAACCCTTGCTTTTAGAAACCAAATCCAATTCTTCCTAATCCAAACCTTTCTTAATTCAACTCCTTCCTAATTTCCTACTTTCTTAAACCATAAGTTTCCTAAACCTAAACTTTAAATCTTTCCTTAAATTTTAAAATCCAACTCTTTCCTAATTTGAATCCTTCCTAAACTTTCACTTTCCTAAATCTTAAGTTTCCAAAACTTGAACATAAAAATCTTTCCTAAATTTTAAAACTCAACTTTTAAATCTTTCCTAATTCAACCCTTTTCTAATTCTACCCTCTTTTCAAATCTTAACTTTTCAAACCTATGTTTTCAAACCCAAACCTTTCCTAATCTTAAGATTTTCTAAAAACTCTAAAACTTTCAAAATCTGAAAATTTCTAAGTGTCAAATCTTTCTAAAATTCTAAGCTTTCCAAGTTCAAAACTTTCTTAAGTTAAGACTTTCTAAATCTAAAAACTTTCTAAATTCTAAACTTTCCTAAACTTCAAATCTTTCCAAATCTAAAATTTTCTAAACTCAAAAGTTTCTTATTTTCAAAACTTCCTTGTTCTCCAAACTTTCCAATTTTCAAAACTTCCCTATTTCAAAACTTTCTTAATTCACAACTTTCCTAATTTGGGAACTTTCCTAATTTGAAAACCTTTCCTATTTCGAAAACTTTCTTAATTCAAAACTTTCCTAAGTTGAAACATTCCAAATTGAAAACCTTCCTAAAGTTGAAACATTCCAAATTCAAAACCTTCCTAAAGTTGAAACATTCCAAATTCAAAGCTTTCCTAAGTTGAAACTTTCCTAATTACAAAACTTTCCTAAATCAGACCTTTTCCTAATTCAAACATTTCCTAAATCCAATCTTTCCTAATCTCCTAAACCTTCCAAGTCAAGTCGAATCTTTCCTAAGTCTAGGTTTCCTAAAACCAAGTCTTTCCAAAATCAATCTTTCCAAAGCAAGTCCAATCTTCTAGATTTCAATTTCCAATCTCCTCTTCTAATTTCAAATCCAATTCAATTTCCAATTCAATCTTTTTCTTCCAATCCAACCTTCTATTTTCAATCGGACTCCGGTCCGAACTACGACTGACCTGATTCCCCCAAAGGGATACGTAGGCAACCTTCATAGGTGCGGTCACAACACTTTTCAAACTTTCAATTCCACCCTCATGGGTGTGGTCTCCACATTTTTCAAATCTCAAATTCCAATCTATTTTCAAAATTCCAATTTCAAAATTTCTATTTTCAAATTTCTATTTTCAAATTTTCAAATTTCCAATTTCAATTCCATCTCTTCAAATCTATTTTCAAATCAAATCAATTTCAAATCAATCTCTTTTCAAATCTATTTTTCAATTCTCTTAACTTGCACTTGCATATCATGCATCATGTTCGTTTCTTTTCAAGCATTGTTTTTCAAAGTGGATAGGATTGGCCAATAGTTAGTTGAAGACTCTCATAGGTGAATCTAGGGTAGATTGACATGTAGGTACCGAAAGGACGGGGTAGGGTGATAGCTTAGTGCGTCTTCTCTACACGCAACCAACCTCCGAACTTAGAATCACTGTTTTCAAAGACCAAAAAGGAGTTATTTTTCAAAAAGGGCTAAATGTTTTCCAAAGGTTACCAAACAACCTGTTTTCTTAAAAACCCTCTCTTGAGGAGATATTTTCAAAATCATTTTTCAAAAACCCTAAGTGTAGTCTTCGGATTATTCTTAGTTTTTAGGTGACCTAACTCACCTTAATCAAGTTAGGTGGCGACTCCAAATCTTTTTCAAAAGCCCTTTATTCAAATCAATTTTCAATTCAAACCTAGTCACACTCATCCTTCTAGGAGGGTGAGTTCTAACGAGAGAGTACAACATTTTTCCCGCTTGTGTGAGTATTCTTCGAGTGCGAAAAATCTGGGCGCGACACAGCTGCCCCTCTTTTTCTGTCTTTGCTTGTCAAAGATAGAAAACGATAAAGTAAGAGCCCCATGTTGACCGCGAGGTGATCGGAGGGACTTGAAAATAATAGGAATTCAAAGAACAGTTACCTCGAGTAGCTGGTTGATGCTTGGTATTTTATCTGGTAAAAATGACAATCTTCTAGGGAATTAATGCTCCTTGAACTGGCGTTCCATCTGGCAGAACAATGCTCCTCTCGGGGAAATTGACGCATCTTGAACTAGCACTCCGTCTGGCAAAACACTGCTCCTCTAGGGAAGTCCAAGACTGATTTTTGATACTTTTTAAACCGACACTCCGTCTGGCGAAATGTTGCTCCTCTTGGGACATCCAAGGTTGACTGCTGATACATCTTGAACCGGCACACCGTCTGGCGAAACGCTGCTCCACTGGGGAAGTCCAAGGTTGACTGCTGATACCTCTTGAACCGGCACTCCGTCTGGCGAAATGCTACTCCACTAGGGAAGTCCAAGGTTAACTGCTGATACCTCTTGAACGGGCACCCCGTTTGGCGAAACGCTACTCCACTAGGGAGGTCCAAGGTTAACTGCTGATACCTCTTGAACCGGCACCCATTTGGCGAAACGCTGCTCCACTGGGGAAGTCCAAGGTTGACTGCTGATACCTCATGAACCGGCACTCCGTCTGGCAAAACGCTGCTCCACTGGAGAAGTCCAAGGTTGACTGCTGATACCTCTTGAACTGGCACTTCGTCTAGCGAAACGCTGCTCCACTGGGAAAGTCCAAGGTTGGTTGGGGAGGTCGAGGGTGGGTCATTACACCATTCCTTGCTTTTTGTCGACTAGGGAAGTCTGAACTTGCTGAGGTGTATGCCAATGTTGGAGATGTCTAAGGTTACTTGATCGCAGGATGGCTTTTTTAGCTCCATTTTGTACTTTACCTTGTTCCTTCTTTCCTATTTGGGAGAGAGAGAAAGACATAGGGTGAGTTTTGTATAAAAATAATTTAAAAATGCCATGGTAAAGGGTGAACGCATGTCATATATATATATATATTTTTCATGACTGCACATGGGATTAAATGCATGATCTATTTTTATGAATGCGCATAGTTTAGATAAGAATATAATTGAATGCATGCCTTACTTTTTATAACTGTACAGGTTCACGCAGAAGTGGAATTGAATGCAATGTCCCCTCTTTTTTTTTTTTTGGTGATAAATGCACGGATTTATGCAAGAATTGAATTAAATGTACGACCTACTTCCTTACAAATGAACAGGTTCATACAGGAGTGCAGTTGAATGCATGAATAGATACACACTACACAAGAATCCAAATGGATGTATAGGTTATACATGTCATGGATGTATCAGTATTACATGTGTATAAACTATTTACAAAGAAAGCCCCAGGATTGCCCCTTGGGCCCATACTCTCGGGATTCTGCTCCTTCTCAGGATTCTACCCCATTCAGTTTTGTTCCATTCATATCGGGGTGTGATAGCATTTGCACCATTCTCCAGGGATCTTGACCTTTTGGTTTGCTATCTTATCCCTACTTTCTACAGGATTGCTGTTTGGGGTTTTTCTGATCTCACTTGGTTTTCTCTCTCAGATCTCCAAAATGCCACCATGGCTCGAGTGACAACTCGCATGCCCTTTGCAGAGCGATAAATAGCTAAGCCCTCAATCTGAGAAGACTTCTTTTAGGACCGTAATGTAGGCTGGATTTAGGGGTTGTAAGAAATAAAGGGATATTCAGGCTCAAAGATCTTCTTTTAGTGGGTTGTTTAAACCGAAACCATCTGAGCACATCTTGGAGCATGAGATTGCCCCTTGCATTTCCTTCCAATTCTCCTTTCTCACCCTACTTGTCATGGTATTGTTCAGGCTTATTTGGACTAAGCAATTTTCTCTAATCAGAGAGGACTTTAATTTGGACCGTAACGTAGGCTAGGTTAAGGGGTTTATGAATGAAAAGGATGTGCAGGCTCAAATTCGATGTTGTTTCTAGTAGGGTTTAGATCCACACCATCCTTAGTCGGTCTTCCAGCGGGGTTTCGTCCCCTAATATCCTCCTCTAGTTTCAGCAACACGTCTGGCTCATTTATATCAAGCAATCTTTTTCAATCGGAGGTGACTTTAACAGGGTCGTAATGTAGGCCACGGTTTCAGGTTTTTACAAGAAAGGTTAAAGGCTCAAACCTATTACTTCTACTTGGTGGCTTTGTTACCTAGGATCACCTTTGAACTTCCTCTTTTACAAAAGGAGTTGAAATTTCTTGTAACTTTTGACCTTTTAAGTCTGACACTTGCCCCTTTTCTTTTTTCTTTTTTTTTTTTTTTCTTTTCTCTTGACTTCCAGCTTTATAGCACAACATGGTTCTTTTTCAGTCTTTCCTCTGATATGCTTCTTTTTTTTCTTCCTTTCTTATTGATTTTGACGAGACAAACACTTCTACAATTTCTTTCTCTTAGATCCATTCCTTAGCATTTCGATTTAACCCATTGTGGACGGTGATCCCTAGGTTAGGGTGTTTTCTGAAAGGAAAGGTAACCGGCTCAATAGGTTTGACAAGGGTTGCTTTTAACTGTATGGGAAATGAAATGAGGGTCTTTCTTCATTTTGAACAAGATTGCTTGATCCATAGAGCCTTCACGTTACTTTACCTTGATGGTTGATGACGTTCTTTGCCAGATCTTCTACTTCTTGACTACCCCAGTGTGGGGGGATGGTTTCGGATTGGGTTTGACACAAAGAAAACTTCCGCTTCTTGCGAAGCACTAGTGGTTTAAGCAAAGGGAATATTTTTGTGTATGGTAATAGAATTGAGGGCCTCTAATCATTTCAAATTAAATTGCTTAGTCCATAAAGTGTTTGTACAAAATTTAGACAATATTTCTAGGGATGATGTGTTTCGGCCAGTGAATCCCTACATATTCTATCGAATCAACTACTCTGTGTTTACCCCAGTGTGGGGGATGGTTATTGGTTTGGGGACATCTGAATAAAAATCAGTTACGGCTCTAGTGGGCTAAGCAAGGGGTAGTGTTTATTTATGATAAATAGAACAATGGCTTCTCATCATTTTGGGGACTCGGCTACCCATCACCTAGCCAGGATATCATGCAAGTGTCGCCTTTTCAATAGAATTCACACTTCTTTGTTGAGATTGCCTTTCTCCTATCTCTCACTCTCAGTCTCTCAAAGGTTTTCACCCGTTTTAAATGGGTTGCCCATGCTATCCCATCCTTTAAATCGAGTCATTTACCAAAATGGGGAAGAATCCCTAAAAGTAATAATCGTCCACAAGAGTATGAGACAAAGGGGATAAACTAGAAACTACACCTTTTCATTTAGAAATATGATTACATGGCATGCAATGTTTATTTAAAGAAGATATGCGAGAAATAGAGAGATGAAAAGAAAACAGACGAATTTTATGAAAACTTCCCTTTTTATTGCACTTTGGAAAAAGCCCTTCAGAGAGGTCCTAGAATCACACCAATTTCTTCTATGCTTCATCGCGTGTTTCCTCCCCTAGGTGATGATGATTCCAGAGTCGATCAAATCTTGTATCTTGTGCTTCAGGAAGAGACAATGCTTAGTGTCATGCCCTTGTCTTCCAGAATGGTACTCACAAACAAGGGTCGGGTTAAAAGTAGGGGGTAAAGGATTTGGCAATGGTGGAGTAGGTATGGGGGTCAAAAGGTTGGCCTGTAAGAAGTCATGATAAGCCTTTGTTTGGGTGCAAGTTAGAGGGGAAAAGGCGCGACATCGGCGGGCCTTCTTATTGGGGTTGAGATGTTGTTGGGCTGTGATGGGCCTAGAAGTAGGTGCCTGAGTAGCCATGGGGGTCTGAGATTGGTGTTGGGGGTGACATTGCGGTTATTGAGCGAGCAAGATGGTAGACACTTCTCCCTCCTTTCGACCCATTTCTGATGCTGTGGGCGCCTTCCTTGCTAAGCTTGCAGAAACTTGTTTAGCATAGGGGTCAACAATCCTTCCAGTTTTTTGGCCATTTTCTATCATCTCCCCTTGCATGATAAGCTCAGAAAAGTTTCTCCCAACACTTATGTAGAGCTTTTCATAATATATGCCCGAGAAGATGTGTATGAACAGTTGAACATATTCCTTATCTTCTAAAGGGGGATTGACTTGTGCTGCTGCTTCTCTCCATCTAAGGGCATAGCTTTTGAAACTTCTTTCTCTCCCTTACTCATTGCCATCAAGGACCAACGGTCAGCAGTGAGGTCTATGTTGTGGCGATATTGGGCTTTAAATGCGTTGACCAGCTCAATCCAGGTGGTGATCCTCCTTAGGTTTAGACGGGCAAACCACTGCAAAGCAGACCCAGTGAGACTTTTTTGGAACAGTTGCAGGAGGAGCTTTGGATTGTTGTCATAACCACTCAATGCCCTAACATATAGGCGAAGATGAGCGATAGGGTCACCAGTGCCACCATACCTCTGGAAGTCGGGCATTTTGAACTTAGCAGGTCTCGGGTGATTTGGGAAGAAGTAGAGCTCATCGTAGGAAGTAGACCCATAACTGTCATGGCCATAGAGACTTCGTAGTGAATCCTCTAGACCTTGGATTTTCAAACTGAGAGGATCTAGGGAAGTCCTCTATACGGTATGTGAAAGCAACATAATGTCCTATTCTTCAGTGTTGATCCCTTTTGCATCTTCCTTGTTCCTCCCAGCATTGTCAGATTGAAGCACGATCCTTGGGTTGGTGGGTTCAGGGTCTTTAGATGATGTCATGGATGTGACGAGATTGTAGTACTATCCTTTATGGCCAAGGTTTGGATACGCTTAAACATTTCATCAATCGTTCCCCTCATTTCATTGACTCTTCTCGAAAGACTTGGGGTGACTCCTCAGGATTGGCAGCCATAAGTGAAGCTCTTGGCCGAATGACAGTGGGATCCCTAGGTGGATGCTGACTTTTTTTGGGAGCAATGTTGACTCAAAGTAGGGGTAATTGTTGTGAAAGAAACAGAAAGAAGTAAAAAAACAACGGCATAAATTGCAAGTTAGTTTTTGGTTTTTCAAGAATTCTATGTAATGCATGCCCTAAGGATACCCATACTCGAGAGGGAAATTAATCATGATGTATTGGCTCACTTTTGGAGATAGGGGGTTTGCCCCTGTATGCAGATACCTTACTGTCAAGTAGGAACCTTCAGCCATCCATGCATTCATTCTCAAAAGTAAAGAAGTATATTGAATTTTAGGTTTAAGATACAAAAGAATTGAAATACATTTTAATAGGGGGAGGGGGAACATTTTCCTTTGGACTTCCACCTATCTACTTTTACAAAGGGAAAACCTAAACTACTCTTGAGTCTTCGGATTCGCCTTCCTTGGATTTGATGTCGAGGAGGTCGTTAAGAGACCTTGTTGATTGATTGCCCCTTGTCTTCTTGGCAACCCTATCTCTGTGAGTATAGAGGGATTGGGGCCCCTCTTATGGAATGAATTGAGATGCATGCAATGAGTCCTTAGGGTTACGTGGGAACCCTTAGGGTTTAGGTGGGTTTGATGCAAGGGAGAGTGACCTTGGTGTTACTCTCAACGGGTTGATCATATGCATGAGAATGCAGTGACTTGAGTTACTTGGAACTCTTATCTTGACATGGAATATGGAATGCATAAACATGGGTATGCAAAGAGTATAAGGAGAGAGAAATGCAATAGCAAGATAAACGTGCATGCATGAGTAGTTAGACAGTCATTATAACAGTATGAATACAGTCAGTATAACAGCAGGAATAAGCAGGTATAAATGAAAGTAAGAGTAGTCGCCCTTTCCTCCGTGATTTTCAAAATGGTGCTCGTGTCTTAAATCCGGCAGAGGTTCAGCTATGCATGGTGTCTATATGAGTATGAGGTTGAGGGTTGACTAATGCGTCCTAAAAAGGCTCGGTCCCCAGGTCTTCAAACCTAGGCCCACTCCCCGAGGTGGTGCCATGATCGGTTGGTGATCTGAGCGGAGGAACCATCAAGAGGCCGTAGGCGAAGAAACTGACACAGCATCTTGCCCACAACCAATATACCGTTCCCCCTTTTTAACTAGAAAGGACATATCAGGGTAATAATGTAAGTATGCAGAATGCAAGTGCACATGCAGCGTGTGTGTGATTTTTAAAAGTGGAGGAAAGAGCCCAACAACTCTCATTCATCCTGTTCATCACATTCATACATAACAATTCTTACAATTTAAGCAAAAAGCGCACCTACAAAACAAAGATGCAAGTGTTAGTATGTGAATGACAAACATAATACAAGATAATATGAATAAATGCATGTTTTTTGAAAACAATTTTGAAAATTTAGTTTTGAAAATTTAAAGTGAATAGGATTGAACCAAGTTAATTGAAGACTCTACATGGGTAAAGGGTAACGAGACATGACTCCAGCCTAACCCTCTAAATGTCCCCAGTGGAGTCGCCAGCTGTCGCGCCCAGATTTTTTACACTCGAGGAATACTCACACAAGCGGAAAAAATGTTGTACTCTCTCGTTAGAACTCACCCTCCTAAAAGAATGAGTGCGACTAGGTTTGAATTGAAAATAAATTTAAATAAAGGGCTTTTGAAAAAGATTTGGAGTCGCCACCTAACTTGATTAAGGTGAGTTAGATCACCTAAAAGCTAAGAATAATCCGAAGACTACACTTAGGGTTTTGGAAAACGATTTTGAAAATATCTCCTCAAGAGAGGGTTTTTAAGAAAAACAGGTT
Organism: Euryodendron excelsum; assembly: GCA_033060915.1. NCBI lineage: Eukaryota > Viridiplantae > Streptophyta > Magnoliopsida > Ericales > Pentaphylacaceae > Euryodendron > Euryodendron excelsum. Next base: position 34,659,431 of record CM065389.1, read on the forward strand.
GGTTGGCAACCTTTGGAAAACATTTAGCCCATTTTGAAAAATAACTCCTTTTTGGTCTTTGAAATCAGTGATCCTAGGTTCGAAGGTTGGTTACATGTAGAGAAGACGCACTAAGCCATCACCCTACCCCGCCCTTTCGGTACCTACATGTCAATCTACCATAGATTCACCTATGAGAGTCTTTAATTAACATATGTTCAACCCTATTCACTTTAGAAAAACAATGTTTAAAACAACTATCTTGATGCATGATATGCAAGTGCAATAGAAGAGAGAAGTTGGAAGATAGATTTGGAAAGAGACTGATTTGAAATTGATTTGATTTGGAAATAGATTTGAAATTGGAAAGTTTGAGAAATTAGAAATAGAAATTTGGAAATAGAAATTTGAAACTGGGAATTTGAAAATAGATTGGAGATTTGAAAAGATTGTGAAATTTGAGATTTGGAAAATGTGCAGGAATTTCAAATTTGAAAGAAGTTGTGAAAATAGAAGTTTGAAAAATGTTGTGGAATTTGAGATTTGAAAAATGTTGTGACCGCACCCATGAGGATTGCCTACGTATCCTTTTGGAGAAATCAGGTTAGTCGTAGTTCGGACCGGAGTCAGATTGAAAATAGATTGATTTGGAAGAAAGAGATTGAATTGAAAATTGGATTGGAAGATTAAGAGATTGAACTTAGAATAGAAGATTGAAAATTTGGAATTTAGAATTTTGGAATTGAAGAGATTGAATTTTGATTGAAAGATTTGAAAAGGCTTGATTTTGGAAAACTTGGTTTTAGGAAACCTAGACTTAAAGACTTCAAAAAGAAGGATTGGATTTGACTTGGAAAGATTTTGAAAAAAAATTGACTTGAATATTAGGCTTGGAAGATTTAGGAAAGGATTGGATTTAGAAAATGTTTGAATTAGGAAAGGTTCGATTTAGGAAAGTTTCGAATTAGGAAAGTCTCATTTTTGGAAAGTTTTGAATTAAGAAAATTTCAACTTAGGGAAGTCTTGAAAATTGGAGAGTTTTGAATTTAGAAAGTTTTGAAATAGGGAAGTTTTGAAAATTGAAAAGTTTCGTTTTAGGAAATGTTTGAAAAAGGAAAGTTTTCAATTTAGGAAATGTTTGAATTAAGAAAGTTTTGAGTTTAGAAAAGTCTTAGATTTGGAAAGATGTTGAAGTTTTGGAAAGTTTAGAATTTAGAAAGTTTGGAAGTTTAGAAAGATTTAACTTAAGAAAGTTTTGAATTTAGGAAACTTTGAATTAGGAAAGATTCGAAATTTAGAAAGTTTAGGATTTAGAGAGTTTTAGGGTTTTGGAAAATCTCGAGATTAGGAAAGGTTTGAGTTTAGGAAAATTTTGAAAACTTAGGTTTGAAAAGTTAAGATTTGAAAAGAAGGTAGAATTAGGAAAGGGTTGAATTAGGAAAGATTTGAAAGATGAGTTTTAAAATTTAGGAAAGATTTTTATGTTCAAGTTTTGGAAACTTAAGATTTAGAAAAGTGGAAGTTTATGAAGGATTTGAATTAGGAAAGAGTTGGATTAGGAAGGGATTGGATTTGGTTTCTAAAAGAGAAAGTTTGATTTCGTTTCCAAAAACGGAGGATTGGATTTGGTTTCCTAAACGGGAATATTTGATTTGATTTTCTAAAGAGAAGATAAGATTTGGCAAGGATTTGGAAAGGGAGATTCTACAAACCCTAGATTTGGAAAATTATAATTTTGACGTAGAAAATAGGTTTTGGAAACATGTATAGTTTTGATGTAGAAAACAAGAGGTTTTGGAAACCTAGGTTTGGGGCAAAGTTCGAAAATCATGTTTTTAGAAAGAAAATTATGATTTCCTAATTGTGAGTTCTAGGGTTTGATTTGGGCTCTAACGAGAGAGGATTTCTGGAAAGTGCGTTTTTGGAAACAAAGGTTTTCTACAAGGAAATCCTAAGAAGGGGTTTTGGAAAGTGAATTTGAAGATAGAGTTTTTGGAAAAAGATTTTAAAGAGGAGTTTTTGGAAAGTGTGTTTTTGGAAACATAGATTTTAGAAGGAAAATCCTAGAGGGAAATTTCTAGTAGGAAGATTTTGGGAAGAGAGTTTTTGGAAAGATTTTTGGGGAGAGTTTTTATAGGAAAGAGACCTAGTGAATGTTGTTTGGAAAGTAGACTTTGAAGAGAGCGTTTTGGAAAGGAGTTGAAAAAGGGAGTTTGGAAAAAATAGATTTTTGTAAAGAGTTTTTTGAAAACAAATTTGGAAAGAAGAGTTTTTGGGAATTATGTTGAAAAAGAAGATTTTTAGGAAGAGATTTTTGAAGAGAAAGTTTTTGGAAGGTGTAAAAACATCTCACTTTCCTAAAGCAATTCTAACCATAGGAGGGCTAGAACCACTTTAAGAAAGCGGTTTTGAAAACAACAAGATTTGAAAATATGGACCATATTGGTCGCTTTTAATGTAACACTTTCCTAAAGCAATCCTAGCCATGGAAAAGCTAGAATCACCCTAGAATTGTGATTTTGAAAACATGTTTTGAAAAATAGATTTTGATGCAATTTTGAAAACAAGTTTGAAAACGATTTTGAAAACAACTTTGAAAACGACTTTTGGAAGATGCAAGACCATGATATGCACAATGCAAATTTGGGGTCGTGAACATACAAGGCTAAGGCTTCACCACATAATCAAGGGGGCTAGACCCATGTGGTCTCTGGTTAGACTAGAAGAAAGCCCCCGACACGGTGACTCTCCAATAGCCCAATCCTACACATGGACCGGGAATCCCCTTGTTTCAAGCATGCAAAGAAAGGGGGGGGGGGAAGAGATGGGGGATTAAAATAGAGAAAACCCAAGTGGGTTAGGAGAGAGAAGAGAGAGGGGAGAAGTGTGGAAATTTAAATGGAGAACCTACCTTATATCTTGTTTATTTTGCGCGTCTTGCTTTCTTCGGTCTTCATCTTGATCTTCGTCTTCAATCTTCAAAAGCCGCCCTCAATCTTCAAACTTTAGATTGCAACTCTTCAAGTCTTCGAAGGAGGGTTGAAGGTTAGTGTATGAGTGTATGGGGATGTATAAGAGTGTATATGAGGCTAGGGTTTGTGTATGGTGGCTAGGGTTTGGAGAACCTAAGGAGGCTAGGGTTTTGGGAGTGTTCGAGCTCTATATATTGAATTATATGATTTTTAGACTGAGTTGACAGATCATTTTCACGTTAGAAGAGGCTCTGTATTTATAGAGGTTGGACAACACTGGCGCCAGGCCAAACTTTACATCCTAGTGGCGCCAGGCCATTTTTTGGCTTGGCGCCACTAGTAGTGGTGCCAACCATTTAGAAAATGTTTAAAGTCGGCAAGCAACGTATCTTTGACTAGATTTGGGCACCTGTACTAGTGACTACCATGCAATTTTTAGCTTGGCTTCACTATGAGTGACTCCGAAAAATCCGGGAATGATTTGAAGCGGCCGGGAATGACCCAGAAGGTTGGAAAAGAGCAAGAACACTTAAAATAGTGTCCTAGAGGTATTTGACATGAAAAATGAGGACAAGATGTGTCGGAAGGGTTGACTGGGCCTTTAGGGGCAAAACGGTCAATCGGACCGGGAAACTGCCGGGACAGACTCGAACTGTCCCAGAAGAAGACTTGGGATCTGGAAACATTATTCAGGATGTTCCCAGAGGTTGCCGGTTTGATTCCCAGAGCCGGCGTGGTCAGAAAAGGAGACCGGCCCACCAAGGGCAAAACGGGCATTTTTGTACCAGGTTTGCCGGAACTGACTCGGAATGATTCGAAAAAGATAAAGGAAGATTGAGAATACTATAAAAAGCAGTCTCAGAAGGTTACCGATTTGATACCCAGAGCCGGTGTGGTCAAAAAAGAGGACCGGCCCACCAGGGGCAAAACAGTCATTTTGTACCGGGTTGGCTGGAACTGACTTAGAATGATCCGGAAAGGTAAATGAAGGTTGAGAATACTATAAGAAGTAATCTCAAAGGGTTACCGGTTTGATACCCAGAGCCGGTGTGGTTGGAAAAGGAGACCGGCCCATTAGGTGCAAAACGGTCATTTCGCACCGGGTTTGCCGAAACTGACTCGGAATGATCCGGAAAGATAGAGGAAGGTTGAGAATACTATGAGAAGTATCTCAAAGGGTTACCGATTTAATACCCAGAGCCGGTGTGGTCGGAAAAGGAGACCGGCTCACTAGGGCCAAAACGGTCATTTTGCACCGAGTTTGCCGGAATTGACTCGGAATGATCCGGAAAGGTAGAGGAAGGTTGAGAATATCATAAGAAGTAATCTTAAAAGGTTACTGGTTTGATACCCAAAGCCAGTGTGGTTCCCGGGGCATTCGAATGCCCAGGGACAAAACGGTCATTTAGTTTCAAGTGGGCCCTATGGGCCCAAGAAGCGGCTGGTGGACTAAATTCAAGTTAAAAAGGCAAGCTTATAGTCTAAATATGCATGTGATGTGTGAAAGTGAGCTTGGTCAGCTCGGAAATTGCCGAGCGGGCAAAAATGGGGTGCTTACAACTGGGCAGAAGGAGGAAGCGATCGCTAAGAATCCTAACTACATAAGGAATCTACACTACAACCCGATAAAATCCGAACAAATACTGGGGAGGATCCGTAGCAGCGCAAAAGTCAGTATGTAGTTGCCGCCAATGACGCTCTCCCAAGTATGACTCCTATGAAAAAGGGCCTCGGAAAGTGACCCGCGACATAAACAAAAGGATGAGATCCCTCATGCCGGCATACTAAAAAGATCGGCAGTAAGGCGCCCAAGACACATCCCGAGGTCTTAGTAGCTCCAGGGCGACAAAATTCATAAGCAAGGACCGTTGGATTACCTGATGTCTGGCCCACCTCATGGCCCGTTGGAATGCATTAGCAGCTAGTACCTCTAGCCAGCGGACAAGCAGATACTCGTAACTCCACCATATTAGAAATGGCCAAAAACCCGTCAAGCTCTCCTATGCCCTTGATGTCCTCTCTCTAATCCCTCGTAAAAAACTAACAAAAGTAAAAGTGCCCCAATCCATAAAGTCCAGTGCATTCAAGTCTGCTACCAGGCTCACCAAGGCTAAAGGAACCGTCAACTTATTATTGTTGCAAAAGCAACTAAAGATGACTTATAACACCAGTCAGTGCCTCATGATAACTTGATTAGCTTGGGGGGGCTCGAGAGCAAATGCTGTCTCCACTAGGCATAAAAGAGAAGCCAAAAAACTCGAACCCATAATCCCCGGCAAACCCAAAGAAAACGAGCCTCATCAAGAGTCACGGCTCGCAAGGAAATTGGGATACCTCCAAAAGACAATCCAGTAATCATGGCCTAGTCAACAGGAAAGGGCCCCAGCTCGAAGCCTACCAAATGCACAGTCCCGGTCTCCCCAAATCACCGCTCTAATAGCCCAACCGCTATCCGGTGATCAAGTCTGTCTCTCTGAAGCATCATAAATGCATCAAAGCCGATCCGGTATAGGAAATCTTGATAAGATGGGGCCGACGCCTGCATAGCTCTCAAGGCTAAAATACTGGCCCCTCTAATGAACTGTGAGTCAACGACGGCATCCGACCATAATGCGAGTAGAAGCTCGAGTGGTAAGCCAAGTCTCGCAGTGGTGGGACATCAAGGATCACTAACTGATCATCCGTGAAGGAAGTATCCCACCGTTTGTCCCGAACAGATGCCATGCCATATCCTGTCCATGGGTTAACAACCAAATCAACGTCGTCCTCAACCCTTTCATTCGGAGCAACTGAGGGTTGTCCTATCGCAGAACTACCACTGGAGGCTATCCTGCTAGTAGACTGCTGAGGCCGACTACTGCCACCTTGGGCAGAACTGCTCTTGCTGTAGCTGCCATCCCCTAGCTCGATTCGTGGCGCCTTCCCGCGGCGCCTCCTGTCAGAACCATCATCACCTGCCTCTGACATTCTGAACAAACAATGACATGCAGAAAGTTCATCAGTCACCGAATATTCATGGAAAGTAAAAAGACATATATACAACAAAGAAGCAAAAACAAAACAAAAAAAAAAAAAAAAATAGAAAGAAGAAAAAATAGAAGAAAAGAAAGCAAAAAGAAAAAGAAAAAAAAAGTGAGGACAAGATTGAAGAAAAGAAAAAGGGAGGGAGCGAAGCCAAGGCGTTATCCATTCCCGCGACTTTATTTCTAAATTTCAAAGCGGTTTCCCGGACTTTCCCCTTCAAAAGCTCTGTTTCAAAATGTTTTCAACAGTTTTCCAAGCTTTTTTCCCAAAAAATTTGTTTTTAAATTTTAAACCAGTTTCCCGAGCTTTCTCCTTCAAAAGCCCCATTTCAAAAGTTTTTCTAACTGTTTTTCAAGCTTTTTTCTAAAAACGTTTGTCTCTAAATTTCAAGCCGGTTTCCCAGGCTTTCTCCTCAAAAGCCTCGTTTAAAAAATTTCTATGATTTTCTCAAACTTTTTCCTCAAAAAGCCTCATTTCCAAATTTCAAATCGGTTTCCCGGGTTTTAACCTTCAAAAACCCTCTCCTGAAACCTTTTTGAAATTTTGGTTTCTCCGGGCTTTCTCCTTTAAAAGCCTAGTTCTCAAAAATAATTGCTATTTCCAAAATTTTTAGAGTTGGATGTTAAATTTCTAAAGGCTTAATACCTATTGAAAATTCTGGCAGGGTTTCGCATTAAAGGTCACTGCCCCAAAATTCAACAAGTCACAAGCACAGTCCCATGGCATTCCGAACCTTCAACTACGCCAATCAAAACAATCCCATTCTCCGCAATACGTGACTCATTCCTAAACACAATTTTTAAGTCAACTTCTTTGGTTTTCCAAAATTTTTGATTTCTTTTTTTTAAAAAAAATTTTGGAAAATTTTTCGAACATTTAAGAGTATCCCCACAATTTTCTAAAATTGCCCTACAATTTTTTAGCCTTCAGCAAGATCAATTTTCTAATTTTTCTCAAATTTTCTGATTTTTCATAATTTCTAAAAAGTCAAAAATTTAAAATTTTTCAAAAAATTACGAAACTTCACACGGCTATTTTATACACTTTTCTAAGACTACCAGTGCAAAAATCACGCACAAACATGTAACATCCGGGCCTATAGAAGTGATTTTCCCAACCCCGCAGGAAACCCATTTTCATAAACACCCTAAATCACCCCAAACACACTCAAATATTCTCCAAATTGCAAAACCAATCTGCCCATTACATTCTAAACATCCTAAAGCATAGATTTACACTAATCATTTACGAAAAATGGATACATATGCATCGAAATCAACAAAATTTCAAAAAAGCTAACCATTGGGTTCTCTGGCGAGAAACGAGCTTTCTGGCAAAAATTTGTTGACAATGATGACTGCCGGTGAGTACCCGACATCTCCCGACACTTCGCCGACGATCCCTGGTCGAAATCCCTTGAAAAACCCTTAGAGAAACTCTCGAATCACTCTCAAAATTCAAAACACGTGATGAAGAACGTGAACCTACTCTATTTTAAAACACATGGCCTGGCGTATGTAGCAGATGTGCTAGAAGCAAATTCCAAACTGGCGCATGTGCTACATGCGCCAGCATGACCTGTGACCATACGCATGTGCTACATGTGCCCGGCCCTTCAGCTTCCCGCCAAAACTAACTTTCAATCCTCTAAGAGTCAAAAATCATTTTTGAGGCTTTCAAAAGCCAAAAATCAAGCTATCAAAAATTTATTTTCAAAAATCAAGTGCTCTAGGCCGAACTTCGTTGAAACGACAACTCAAATCCCGATCAAAATTTTCACAACACAAAGTTTTTCAAAATTCAAAGTTTTCTAGGCCAACGACCCACAAGGAGTCCGAAGCTTTTCAAACTTGCCAAGTTATTGTCCCTCCGATCACCTCACGACCAAAAAGGGATTCTTACTTTATTATTTTTTTGCCTTTGACTAGCAAAGACAGAAAAAGGGGGGTAGCTGTAAGCACCCTATTTTTGCCCTTTCGGCAATCTCTGGCCCGACCGAATCCAGTTTTCAAACAGCATAATACATGCAAGCCCAAGACGGGTCTTTCAAAGTCCAATCCAGTCAACTAGTCGCTTCTTGAACCCACAAGGCCCAACTAAAGCCATAAACACCATCATGCCCCTTGGCATTCTAGGCAGCTTTTCGAGACCGGGCAGTCTCGGGAACCAATGCCATCCAAGTAGCTTCCCGAGATCACCCGATCTCGGGGACCAACACGTTATCAAATTTCAGATGGTTCACTTCTAGCACCTGCTAGCCCACCAATATAGAATGTCTATCATTTGGTAGTTCTCTGAGACCAGGCATTCTCAAAGACCAACACCACCATCACAGGTACCTTTCTGAGACTAGGCATTCTCAGGAACCAACACCACCCTACAGGTAGCTCTCTGAGATTGGGCAGTCTCGGGGACTAACACCGTACAAGTAGTTTTCCTAGACCTGGTGGTTTATGGAACCAATACCTAGGTCAATACCGGCACATGCTAGCCCGACTTAGTGAAAAATGACCAAATCTGCCCCTTAGGCCTCTAGGCATGTCTTGAGAAAGTTCAAAATCCGTTAAAACGGTAAGTCCACCTTTCCAAAGTGTTACTAAGTAATTAGGTGTACTCAACACGCCATTCTGTCCAATTTCAGTCCCATATTTGCTAACTCCAATCAAAATGACCATTTTACCCCTAGGTGCCCTAGCATAGCACAAATCCCATGAAACAGTGAAAAACTCTTCTGGGATCATCCTTGAATGACCCGACACGCTTAACATAACACTACGGTCCATTCCTGACCTTTTTCCACCGAACCCAGCCAAAATGACCATTTTGCCTCTAGCAACCCAAACACGCCCCGATATTACACTGGTCCTAGAATATTGAAAGACGGGCCTTGTCGTACACCCTTGTTTAACCTAAGGTGGACCTTATGGCGCTAACCTCTCCCGATTCAACGAAAGGCCCCCTGAAGCGTCTCGCAGACGCTCTGCCAAAATTGCCTTTTCGCTCGATTCCCTGGTTATAACGCACGATCAAACGACTTGAGAATTGCGTAAACCATGGAATTCTTGAAAGCTCATTCATAGGTCTTTCCATCGGTATAGCTCGATCAGAGAGATTACTTCCCAAAGCTCTGCATCAGGTGGCTCGAAAATTGCTACTTGCAGCAACCCTTGGAGTGTCTCACAGACTCTCCGCCAAGATTAACTTTTTCTCTGATTCCCTGAATATAACGCACCGTCAAACGACTTGAGAAATGAGTAAATTAGGAAATTCCAGATAGTATTTCTAGAGTACTTTCCATCGGTACAGTCCAATCGGACAGATCACTTCCCGAAGGCCTCGATCATGCTGCACACAAACAGCTACTTTTGAACCCCCACGGAGCGTTGTCGCGCCCAGATTTTTTGCACTCGAGGAATACTCACACAAGAAAATGTTGTACTCTCTAGTTAGAACTCACCCTCCTAGAAGAATAAGTGCGACTAGGTTTGAATTAAAAATTGATTTGAATAAAGGGCTTTTGAAAAAGATTCGGAGTCGCCACCTAACTTGATTAAGGTGAGTTAGGTCACCTAAAAACTAAGCATAATCCGAAAACTATACTTAGGGTTTTTTGAAAAACGATTTTGAAAATATCACCTCAAGAGAGGGTTTTTAAGAAAAACAGGTTGTTTGGCAACCTTTGGAAAGCATTTAGCTCTTTTTTGAAAAATAACTCCGTTTTTGGTCTTTGAAATCAGTGATCCTAAGTTCGGAGGTTGGTTACGTGTAGGAAAGACGCACTAAGCCATCACCCTACCCTGCCCTTTCGGTACCTACATGTCAATCTACCCTAGATTCACCTATGAGAGTCCTTAACTAACTATTGTTCAATCCTATTCACTTTGAAAAAGATGTTTAAAGCAAACACTAACATGATGCATGATATGCATGTGCAAGGAAAGAGAATTGAAAAATAGATTTGGAAAGAGATTGATTTGAAATTGATTTAATTTGAAAATAAATTTGAAGAGATGGAATTGAAATTGGAAAGTTTGAAAAATTGGAAATAGAAATTTGAAAATAGAAATTTGAAATTAGAAGTTTGAAAATAGATTACAAATTTGAAAAGATTGTAGAATTTGAGATTTGGAAAATGTTGTGGAATTTGAAATTTGAAAGAAATTGTGGAATTGGAAATTTGAAAAATGTGGAGACCGCACCCATGAGGGTTGCCTACGTATCCTTTTGGAGGAATCAAGTCAGTCGTAATTCGGACAAGAGTCCAATTGAAAATAGAGGAGCTAAAAAGAGTTGGAGTTGAAATTTGAATTAGAATTGGAAGAGTAGAAGATTTGGACTTTGATTGGAAGATTGGAAAAAATTGGTTTTGAAAGACTCGGTTTTAGGAAATCTAGACTTAAGAAAGAGGAGACTTAGGAAAGACTCGAGAGTTTAAGAAAGATTGGATTTAGGAAAGGTCCGAATTAAGAAAGTTTCATTTTAGGAAAGTGTCATTTTTGAAAAGTTTCGTTTTAGGAAAATTTCAATTTAGGAAAGTTTCGAAATTAGGAAAGTTTCGTTTTAGGAAAGTGTTCAAATTAGGAAAGTTTTGAAATTGGAAAGTTTTGAAAAGTTTTGAAATAGGGAAGTTTTGAATTTGGAAAGTTTTGAAATTAGAAAGTTTTGAAATTTGGAAAGATTTGAAAACAAGGAAGTTTTGAAAATAAGAAAGTTTTGAGTTTAGAAAGTTTTGGATTTGAAAAGATTTGAAGCTTTAGGAAAGTTTAGAATTTAGAAAGTTTTAGATTTAGAAAGTCTTAACTTAAGAAAATTTTGAATTTAGAAAGCCTAGAATTTTAGAAAGATTTGACATTTAGAAAGTTTAAGATTTTGAAAGTTTTAGAGTTTGAATTTTAGAAAATCTTGAGATTAGGAAAAGTTTGAGTTTAGGAAAGATTTAAAAACTTAGGTTTGAAAATTTAAGATTTGAAAAGATGGTAGAATTAGGAAAGGGTTGAATTTTAGAATTTTAAGAAAGATTTTGATGTTCAAATTTTGGAAACTTAAGGTTTAGGAGACGAGAAGTTTAGAAAGGAGTTGAATTAGGAAAGATTTGGATTAGGAAGGGATTGGATTTTGTTTCTAAATGGGAAGGTTTGATTTTGTTTCCAAAAACGGAGAGTTGGATCTAGTTTCCTAAAGGGAAGATTGGATTTGGGCAAGGATTTGAAAAGGGAAAGTTTTAGAAACCCTAGATTTGGAAAGCTATAGTTTTGACATAGAAAAGAGATTTTTGGAAACCTAATTTTGACGTAGAAAACGGGAGTTTTTGGAGACCTAGGTTTTAAGACAAGTTTGAAAACCATGTTTTTGGGGAGAAAATTAGGGTTTCCTAATCGTGAGTTCTAAGACTTGACTTGGGCATCAAGAAAAGGGATTTTTTGAAAATGTGTTTTTGGAAACAAAGATTTTTAGAAGGGAAACCTAGAGAGAAGTTTCTAGAAGGAAGATTTTGGAAAGAGAGTTTTTGGAAAGATTTTTGGAGAGAGTTTTTCTAGGAAAGAGACCTTGGGAATGCTTTTGGAAAGTGGACTTTGAAGAGAGCGTTTTGAAAAGGAGTTGAAAAAGGAAAGTTTTGAAAAGACTTTTTAGAAAACAATTTTGGAAAGAGGAGCTTTTGGAAAGCATGTTGGAAAAGAGATTTTTAGGAAGAGGGATTTGAAAAGAGAGTTTTTAGAACGTATAAAAACATCTCACTTTCCTAAAGTGATTCTAACCATAAGAAGGTTAGAACCACTTTAAGAAAGTGATTTTGAAAACATTAAGATTTGAAAATATGGACCATAAAAGCCACTTTTAATGTAACACTTTCCTAAAGCAACCCTAACCATGGAAAGGCTAGAATCACCCTAGGATTGTGATTTTGAAAACCAGTTTTTGAAAAGGAGCTTTTGATGCAATTTTGAAAACAAGTTTAAAAACGATTTTGAAAACAACTTTGAAAACAATTTTTGGAAGATGCAAGATCATGATATGCATAATGCAATTTTGGGGTCGTGAACATACAAGGTTAAGGCTTCACCACATAATCAAGGGGGTCGAACCCACATGGTCTTCGGTTAGCCTAAAGGAAAGCCCCTAACATGGTGATCCTCCGATAGTCTAATCCTACACATGGACCGGGAGTCCCCTTGTTTCAAGCATGCAAAGAAAGGGGGGGAAAGAGATAGGGGATTAAAATAGAGAAAACCTAAGTGGGTTAGGAGAGAGAAGAGAGAGGGGGAAGTGTGAAAATTTAAATAGAGAGCCTACCGTATGTCTTATTTATTTTGCGCGCCTTGCTTATCTTCGGTCTTCGGTCTTCGTCTTGATCTTTGTCTTCAATCTTTAAGAGTTGTCTTCAAACTTTAGATTACAACTCTTCAAGTCTTCAAAGGAGGGTTGAAGGCTTGTGTATGAGTGTATGGGGGTGTGTATGAGTGTATAGGAGGCTAGGGTTTAGTGTATGGTGGCTAGGGTTTGGAAAACCTAGTGAGGCTAGGGTTTTGGGAGTGTTCGAGCTCTGTATATCGAATATTGGTGTTTTTAGACTGAGTTTGCCGACCTCCTTCACGTTGGAAGAGGCTCTGAATTTATAGAGGTTGGACAACACTAGCGCCTGTTGCAGTGGTGCCAGACCAAACTTTGCACTGGCACCACTAGGAGTGGCGCCAGCCATTTAGGAAATGTTTATGGTCGGCAAGCAACGTATCTTTGACTAGATTTGGGTGCATGTACTAGTGACTACCATGTAATTTTTAGCTTGGCTTCACTAGGAGTGACTCCTGAAAGTCCGAGAAGGAGTTTAGGAGATCGAGGATGACCCGAAAGGCTGGAAAAGGGCAGGAACACTTAAAATAGTGTCCCAGAGGTATTTGACCTAAAAAATGAGGATAAGATGGGTCAGAAAGGTTGACCGAGACTTTAGGGGCAAAACAGTCAATCGGATCGGGAAGCTATTGGGACAGTCTCGGACTGTCCCAAAAGAAGAATTTGGATTTAGAAACATTACTTAGAATGTTCCCAAAGGTTGCCGATTTGATACCCAGAGCCGATGTGGTCGGAAAAGGTGACTAGCCCACCAATGGCAAAACGGTCATTTTGTACCGGGTTGGCCGGAAATGACTCGGAATGATCCAGAAAGGTAAAGGGAGGTTGAGAACACTATAAAAAGTAGTCTCAGGAGGATACCGGTTTGATACCCCGAGCTGGTGTGGTCGGAAAAGGTGACCGGCCCACCAGGGGTAAAACGGTCATTTTGCAATGGGTTTGGCAAAACTGACTCAGAATGAGCTAGAAAGGTAAAGGGAGGTTGAGAACACTACAAAAAGCAGTCTCAGAAGGTTACCGGTTTGATACCCAGAGCCGGTGTGGTCAGAAAAGGGGACCGGCCCCCCAGGAGCAAAATGGTCATTTCGCACCGGGTTTGCCGGAACTGACTCGGAATGATCCAGAAAGGTAGAGGAAGGTTGAGAATACTATAAGAAGTAATCTCAGAAGGTTACCGGTTTGATACCCAGAGCGGGTGTGGTTCCCAAGGCGTTCAGATGCCTAGGGGCAGAATGGTCATCTTGACCGCAAAGTCTCGAAAGAGGCCCAAGGGGCAGTTTGGTCATTTTTCATCGAACTGGGCTAGCAGGTATTGGTGTTGACCTGGGTTTTGAGTGTTTTCGTCATTCTGACGGCGGTCGTCGTGACACAAGGATTTGTTGGCAATCCCCTATATCGACCTGTTTTACGAGTACTTCCGCTACTCGAACGGTTGTGATGTTTACGAGTATTTCCGCTACCCGGACTATCTCGAGGATTAAACTATCTCGAGAGAGGGATTGGAAAGGGGTCTTATCGTCTCTGAAAAGACGTGCCTAATTTGGAACCATCTCGAGGGATAAACTGTCTCGAGAGAGGGATTAGAAAGGGGTCTTATCGTCTTCGAAAAGACGTGCCTGATTTGGAACCGTCTCGAGAAATAAACTATCTCGAGAGAGGGATTGGAAAGGGGTCTTATCGTCTCTGAAAAGATGTGCCTAATTTGGAACCGTCTCGAGGAATAAACTGTCTCGAGAGAGGGATTAGAAAGGGGGCTTATCGTCTCCGAAAAGACGTGCCTGATTTGGAACCATCTCGAGGAATAAAATGTCTCGAGAGAGGGATTGGAAAGGGGTCTTATCATCTCCGAAAAGATGTGCCTAATTTGGAACCGTGTCGAGGAATAAACTGTCTCGAGAGAGGGATTGGAAAGGGGACTTATCGTCTCCGAAAAGACGTGCCTAATTTGGAACCGTCTCGAGGAATAAACTGTCTCGAGAGAGGGATTGGAAAGGGGACTTATCGTCTCCGAAAAGACGTGCCTAATTTGGAACCGTCTCGAGGAATAAACTGTCTCGAGAGAGGGATTGGAAAGGAAAGGACAATGCTCCTAAGGGCATTTTGGTCATTTTGCCTCTATTTGGGCCTGGTGGGCCCACGAAGCGATGGGCAAACAGGATTTGGACTTAGAAAGTTGGTTTCGATTGGAATATGCCCACAATGACTTGAACACAAGTCTGGACGGAGTGTAGACTGCTGAGCGGTCAAAAATGAGGTGCTTACAAGCGTATGACAGACCCTCCACAAAAATGAGATTTCATGCACACTTCCTGAGATGACGTCTCACACTTTCGAACACTATTTAAACTTTTTAAAAACTCAAAAGTTCACGAAAAATCCTAGGAGAACACTGTGTATGCAACCGATTCCTCAGAAACCTTCCCAGTTAGCACAATTATCTAGGCAAAGTTTAAACGAACACTCTCAGCGACGGAGCGTATGCTACATACGCCCAGATTTTGATCAGATCGATCAAACTTCAGTTAGCCCTCAAGATTTAATCATTACAATGGGTGCCACGTAGCATTTTGCCAATGGAACAGTATTGGCGCATTTCGCACATGCGCTAGGGCAAAATTTGCCCTAGTGCATGTACTATATACGGTAAGCCCCTTTAGAGTTGTCTATAAATACAGGCCTCCCGTTTTGCATATTCCAGAATCGAAAATTATGGCAAAACTCTACACAAATTGCTCCTGAAATCCAAAATCCTCCATATACTCCTCTCTCCAAACACTTACGTTATAGTTCACCTCACTCTAACCCATACACGTCACCTGCAAGGCCCTCTGTGCCATAGAAAACCTTATTCTAGCCCCTTCCAATTCTATCCAAGATCAAGTCCATGCATCTAATGAAGTTTGAGAGTGTTTAAAGGCAAAATGTGGTATTTCGTTTTATATTTTGTCATCCCCCACTGCTCTCTTCTCCCTCCTAGCCTACTTAGGCTATTTTTCTATTTTAATCCTCATCTTTTACCCCTTATTCTTGCATGCTTGAGATAACAGAGCTCCTAGCTCATGCTTAGAGGAAAGGTAGTGAGAGCCACCTTATAGGGAGATCTCTCACTAGTCTACTTTAAGATGATATGGCCTCGGAGACCCTTGATTATGTGGTGTAGCCTCTAGCCTTGTATGGATTCATGACCCTCTTTGCATATGACTATCTTTTTCATGTTTTGTCTGCTTGGCCTTATTTTCATGTGTATAAACATGTTTTCCAATACTTCTACTATTCCCATTTCCTTGTCATTTTTAAGCTCTTTATTTTAATAATCTCTTCAAAGTGGTTCTAAGAGTTGGTCCCATGAAGTTTAGAATGAGACCTTAAGAAATCATGCCTTAGAAAAACCCTTCATTAATCCTTAACTCATACTCTTGCTTCTTTGCATTTCTACTTACATAAAAATTATTTTCAAACTTGTCGATTTCAATGGTTTCTATTCTCATAAGTTTAGTGGTTGGAATGGCCCTATGGAACCTTCTCTTGAGTGGTCTCACTTATTATTGGCCATAGGAACCCAAACCTGTTAGAATGGTTTCCTCTTCTAAAAATAGTTTTCAAGACCCTCTTCTCAAACATGGCTTTCAAAAGTTCATTAAAAATAATTTTTCAAAAGTCGTCATTATCATGTTGATCTTCAAAGTCCCTTCTCTTTTCAATATAAAGGTTATATGGTCATATGGAAACCTTTTTCGGAATGGTTTTCAACCACCAATCGTATAAACCATATACTTGACTAAAGTCAATTTTCATGGAAATGATCTTCAAAAGTTTTGTTTACAAAAGTCCTTTGCATAACATGATTTGTTTTCCAAAAACCCCTTCAAAAATGCATAAAACCACCTTTCAAAACCACCTTCCAACCGTAGGTTAACTTGACCCTAGTTGCCCAATCCTAGGTTAACCTAATCCAAGTTAGTTAACCCTAGGTCACACCAACCCAAGTTATGTTAACCCTAGGTCACCTTGATCCCAGGCTGACCTAATCCCAAATTAGTTAACCTTAGGTCACCCTAACCTTAGGCCAACCCAACCTAGGTTAGTAAGCTTCAAGGCTTCAATTCAAAGACCCCTTTTCAAATGATCTTTCAATTCAAAACTATTCTCATAACCTATTTTTTAAAAACCTTCTGCTCTCTTGAGATTTCAAAAATCAACTTCATAAACATTTTAAATACTCCTACACTATCTTTAAATTATTTCCAAAAATGTTTCCATGAACTCACAACCCTAAGGTGCGCTACCCCTTTTGTGCTTAGGGCTTCCAAGGAAGGATGATACATTAAGTACAATATTCAAGGTTGTCCATATCAGGGTTCCAAAGCCTTAGGTGTTTTCGAAAATCACTTTCAAAAAGCTTTTTCGAAGATAAGTTCACAAGAGTGTTTCCAATCCCAAACTCTACATCCAAAGTTTCAAAATAAGACTCCAAAACTCTTCCAAAACTCCCTCGAGTTATTTGAAAAACATTTCAAAACACCTCAAAACCTAATTTCAAGAGCGTTTTCAAAAACCTTCAACTTCTATTCTAAAAACACTCCCACATTCGACTTCAAATCAAAATTCTCAAGTCATTTTTTTTCCAAGACCACAAAGTGTCTTCAAACCATTCTAAAGACCTCAAAGCGTCTTCAAACATTTCAAAGGCCCTAATGCGCCTATTTTCCATCAGACCCATACCTGAACTACGAATGACTTGATTCTCGCCAAATGAGATATGTAGGCAACCTAAAATGGTACGGTTATAACTCTTATTTTAACTCATGTCCTTTTTCAAAACTCTCTATCAATGCAAGATCCTTGTTTCACAATCCCTCAAAGCTTGTATGTTTTTAGACATTTTAACTCCAAACTTGCATCATGTATCATTCATCTAAAAAGTGATGACTAAACCCCATTTTCAAAATTCTAAAGTAGATATTAGGTGGATAATGGTAATTAGTTATTCTAGCGAGTGAACAAAAGGGTGACTAGACATGTAGGTACCAAAAGGGCAGGGTAGGGTGATGATCTTAGGATATATTCCCTACACATAACCAACCCCCATACCATAGATTTCTATTTTCAAGAGACCAAAATGGAGTTATTTTCAAAAAGGGCTTAAAACTTTCTAAAGGTTGCCAAACAATCTATTTCCTTAAAAACCCTCTCCTGATGAAGTTTTCTAAAACCTTTTCAAAAACCCTAAGTTTAATCTTCAGATTATACTTAGTTTTAGGTGGCCTAACTCACCTTAATCAAGTTCGGTGGTGACTCCTATTTTTCTAGAAAGCCCTTAATCAAATCAATTTCAAGTTTAAACCTAGTCGCACTAGTCCTTCTAAGAGGATGAGTTCTAATGACAAATTTTTGTGATTTTCTCCTAGCCGAAAGGACTTGGTTAAAAAATGGGGGCACGACACTAGGTTTAGAGGCTATTTACGTATATGGAAGATGTACTGGGCTATCACCCTATCCCGCCCTTGCGGTTCCTACATGTCGTTTCACCCTAGGTTCACTCATTTAGAATCTTTGATTATCCAATGTCTAATTACATTCACTTTGAGAACTTTAGAAGAGAGATTTAAGCTATCACTTTAGGGATGATAAGATGCATGATATGCAAGTGCACGAAAAGAATTTGAAAAGAGATTTTGAAAGGGGAATTGGAATTTTAAAAAAGGTTGTGACCGCATCCATAAGGGTTGCCTACGTATCCTTTTGTTGGGAATCAGGTCAGTTGTAGTTTGGACTCGGGGATTGATTGAAAATAGACACTTTGGGGTCTTGTTTGACTTGAAAAGACACTTTGGGGCTTTTAGAAAGTTTGATTTGAACTTTGATTTGAAATTGACTTTGATTTGGATTTAACTTGAAGTTGACTTTGCAATAGAACTTGAGCTTGAAATCGAATTTTGAAATAGACCTTGGACTTATTTTGGAAAGATTAAATTGAACTTTGAAGTCATCAAGACTTGAATTGGGGTGTTAAAACCATCTTAGTTTTGGACTTGAGTTTTAGAAAAGAGTTGAAGCTTCCTAACCTAGAGTTAGGGTTGAACTAGGGTTTTGGCCTCCTAGAGCTTATGCAACCTAGGGTTGAAACATGCACTTGAAATAGGAATGTTTAATTTTAAAAAGCTTTATTTTAAAAAGTTTTGATTTAGGAAAGATGAGATTTAGGAAAGATTGAAAACAATTTGATTTGATTTAGAAACACTTGACTTGGAAAGGTTGGAAAAGATTTGGTTTGATTTAGAAATAATTGACTTGGAAATTATTAGAAAAAATTTGACTTGAATATTTGATTTGAAAGAAGTTAAAAAATTAGAGTTTGGAAAGATTAGATTTTAGAAATTTTTGAATTAGGAAAGTTTTAAATTTGAAAATTTCTATTTTAGGAAAGTTTCTTTATCAGGAAAGACTTGATTGTGGAAAGATTTGATTTAGGAAAAGTTTTAACTTAGAAAGATTTGAAATTTGGACAGATTTGAAATCTAATTCCTAAAGTTGAAGATTGAATTTTATTTTTAAATATCACACTTTTCTAAAACGATTCTAACTATGAAAAGATTGAAACCATTCTAGGATTGTGATTTTAAAAATAACTAGGGTTTGAAATATAGACTATAATGATCACTTTAAATGTAACACTTTCCTAAAACAACCTTAACCATAGAATGGCAAGAATCATCTTAGGATTTGTGATTTATTGAAAAACAATTTAGGGTTTGAACCCAAAATTTGGACCTTGATTGTCACATTGAATGTAACACTTTGCTAAAGTGATCCTAATCATAGAACGGCTAGAATCACCTTAAGGTTGTAATTTTGAAAACAAGTTTGAAAGAAGGAGGTTTTGGATGCAAGTTTTGAAAAAGAACTTTGATGCAAGTTTGAAAACAACTTTAAACGCAATTTTGAATGCAATGCAAGAGCATGACAACCATAACGCAATAGGGACATGAACTTACAGGGCTAGGTTTCACCACATAATCATGAGGGCTAGACCTACAACACAGTGACCTTCAACAAGTTTTCCTAGGCATGAATCGGGAAGTTTCTTGTTTCAAGCATGCAAGAAGAGGAGGTAAAAGATGGGGATTAAAATAATAAAAAAAACCCAAGTGGGTTGGGAGAGAGAAGAGAGAGGGGGGATTGAAAACCTATCTTGTCTTCTCTTTCCTTTGATTGCTTTGTTTGCTTCACCATGGGAGCTTTGAATATGCAGCACTTTAATCTTCAATCGATCTTTAGAGGCTTGGATTTGGGTATTTAGAATGCATAGAAACAAGGGTTTAAGTGTATGGATTGAAGGGAGGCAAGTGTTTAAAGGAGACTTGAGAAAACTAGGGTTTTGCAGCCTATTTTCAGTGAGGAAAAGTTTCTCGAGTGATTTTGTGGACCCTTTTTACTATAGGGGTGATTTGTATTTATAGGCAAACAGAACAAGAACTAGTGCCGGTTACAGTGGCACCAGTTTGTTTTTACACTTGCCGTCAGGCTATGTTTTGTCTTGGTGCCACCAGCCCCTTTGGGAAACTTTTGAGGCTGTAAGAAACTGATCTTTGACCTTTGTGACGTAAGGCAGAAGATTTGGGCATTTCTCATAGTGATTACCATGCAATTTTTGGCTTGGCTTCACTAACAGTTACTCCAAAAAGTTTGAGAATCACCCAGAAGGCCAAGAATGGACGGAAACCCTTGAAAGAGTATCCAGAAAGTAGTTGGCTTGAGAACCAGTGCTGGAATTGTTAAAAAGGGTGACAGACCCACTAGGCGCAAAATGATCATTTGAACCGGGGAAACACCGGGATCGACCCAAAGTAATTAGTGAGAAGACTTAAAGGTTGGAAACACTATTAAGAGTATTCCTAGGGATTGCCGGTTTGATACCTAGAGCTAGTGTGGTTAAAAAATGTGATTGGCCTACTAGGGGTGAAACGGTCATTTTGCACCGGGCTTGTCGAAATAGACTTGAAATCGTCCTAAAAGGTAGTAAATGGTTGGTAATACTATTAGAAGCATTCTTGGAAGGTAACCGGTTTGATACCCATAGCTGGTATGGTTCCTGAAGGCGATCGGATGCCTAGGGGCAAAATGGTCATTTTGACCGAATGCTCTTGGAATCGATCTAGAAGTGACTGGAAGGCACCAGAACATGCTAGATTATCTTTGAGACAATCTTGGAAGTGTGGACTTGTCACACTGAGAACTTAAATGCTTTCTCGAGAAGCATGCCGGAAGGGCCCAATAGACAGTTTGGTCATTTTTTACCGAAGTGGGCTAATAGACACTGATGTTGACCTGGCTTTTGAGTGTTTTCATCACTTTGATAGGGTGTGATGAGTTGATTTTCAAAGGTATCCCATTCTACGGTAAACGTGTCACAACCAAGAGGCGTGTTCGGTCCCATAACATAGGATTTTTGTTGGCAATTTCCTATGTCGACCTGTTTGCGAGTGTTTCTACCACTCTAACGATTGCGATGTTTTATGAGTGTTTCTACCACTCTGATGGTAAGCGTTCATTCTAGAGACTACCTAATCTCAAGAAGCTGTTGGATAGTCTTATCGTCTTAGGGCCTTAGGTACTTTCCTGATCGACGTGCCGAATAGCGGACATTCTACGTTGGCAGGCTAGTAAGCACCAGAAGTGAACCGCTCTACCATCTCAGGGACTTGGGTTCCATCCTAGCCGACAAGTTTTAAGGGACTTACCATTTTAAGGAGTTTTCTCGATAAACATGTCATACTGGATGGGTTTATGGTCTGAGAGATCAACTTTCTCAAAAGACAGGCTAGATTAACTTGGATTGGAATTTGGAATTGGAATTAAGGTTGAAATAGGGACTTACTGTCTTCAAGAAAACTTGCTAACTCGACTTGGACTGAGTAATAATCTAAGACTATTTTGGTTATTTTGTTTCTATTGGGCCAAGCGGTACTGCAAACTGGTTAATTGACTGAATTGAGTTTGAAAAGCTAGTTTAAGCTTGAATGTGTCTGTGCCGGTTTGAATGTGAGTCCGGTCGGGCTGGAGATTGCCGAATGGATAAAAATAAGGTGCTTATAGGTAGTCCTCTAAAACACTCTGAGTAGTATTTCCAACCTTCAAATCCTCTCTCAGTCAACTCCGAATCAATTATGGTGTTTTCTGGTTTAAATAACCATTTTTCCCCTAATGGACCTGTCATTTCTTTCAACTTCACTGGCTTTGGGTGTCAAACCGGTAAACCCACGGGCACTTCAACAAATATCCCCAACCTCTAAGTGTCATCCCAGTCGATTCCAGGCCGATTTTGGTATTTTTCGGTCCAAATGACTGTTTTACACCTATTGGATAGGTCATCTTTTTTAACCATTCCGGCTTTAGGTATCGAACTGACCTAGGGCACTCCCAGCTGCCCTATCTCTGTTCTAGCTAAGCCTTGCAGCTTTCTAGATCAAACTGAAGCTATTCACAATGGAGCCTGGCCAAAAAATGGTTGGGAGCCACTAGGAGTGGCGCCCAAATCTTTGTCTTGCAGCATAAAGTCGAATTAAATCTCAAAGATCACTGTCATATATGGATGGCACCACTAGTAGTGGCACTAAGCCAAAAATTGTCTAAGCGCTACTTCTAGTGGCACCACCTCCTTAACTTTTGCCTATAAATACAGTGCACCTCCAGCGTATTCTAGGTTCAAAATATAACAACAAAACTCTGCCAAACTCTCTGTAGCCACCAAAACTCCCCTAAAACCCTAGCTTCCAAGCCTTCAAGGGAGCCTTTATCAAACCCTAGCCTCTAAGCTCCATTGAAGGTTACTTCCAAACCCTTCAAAGCTTTTGAAGGCCTCTCAAGTCTAAAACAAAGCTTCCATTGAAGGTTGAAGAAGATTCAAGACAAGGTAGGATTTCTCTTTAAATTTATGCTCTCCCCTGCTCTCTCTTCTCTGTCATAGTCGACTTATACTATTCTCCATTTTAATTTTCATCTTCAACCCCCCTCTTTTTGCATGCTTGAAACAAGAGTACCTTAGGTCCATGCCTAGGGGAAGCTTTGGGGAGATCACTATGTTGGGGATCTTCCTTTGGCCTAACTAATCACGGTATGGTCTTCAGGCCCCTGGCAATGTGGGTAAGCCCTCAACCTTGTATGTTTATATCCCTATTGTATTATAACTGTCATGTTCATGCATTGTTCATCACCGTCATTTTTTCAAAGCCATCTTCAAAAGCATTTTCCAAAACTACATCCCAAAGTTTATTTCAAGGTTATTTTGAAACTTGTTTTTCAAGAAATCACAACCATAGGGCGATTCCAACCTTTTCCTGGGTAGGGTTTTCCTAGAAAGGTAACATATTCATTGAGACTTTCAAAAGTCCAAATTAGGGTTTCAAACCCTAAATTGCTTTCAAAATCACAACCTTAAAATGATTATAACCTTTCATAGTTAGGGTTGTTTTAGGGAAGTGGAATATTTAAAGAGGCCTCCAAGAGGCACATTAGGGTTTCGAACCCTAACCATTCTGTTTCAAAACCTAGTTGTTTCAATCTTGTCCAAATCTCAATTTCAAGTGTTTTCCAAATTAGGTCCAAGTGTTGTTATCTTGAAGCCAAGTCAAAACCTTAGAATCTCATGCCCTATGAAACCCTAAGTTTTGTCCCTAACCTTTATTCTTGTTTTCATCGTATCAAGATGTTTTTCAAATCATTGTTACATCATGCTTTCTAAAAAAGAGCATAACTCTCTCGAGTTGTTTCTGAACCAATGTAACATAAAATCATAGCTTTTCAAACCAAAAGATTTCACATAAAATCATACATTTTTCGAGTCAAATCCTTCCTATTTCATGTCAAACCAAATTGTCCATTTTTGGATCTAATATTCTACTTTTGAAGTAATATCAAATCTTTCATTTTTAAAATCAAATCTTACCTTTTTCGATTCAAATCTTTACTTTTACAATGTCAACTCAAATCTTTCCTTTTTCTTTTTCCAAATGAAATCTTTCCAATTTGAAAACCAAATCAAATCTTCTCATTTTTTGAAACCGAATAAAATATTTTATTTTTGAAAACAAAATAAAATCTTCTATTGTTGGAAATAGAATCAAAACATTCCTTTTTGAAAACTTTCCTAAAATCAAAACTTTCCCAAAACAAAACTTTCCTAAAATGAAACTTTCTTTTTAAAACTTTCTAAAAGTGAAACTTTCCTTTTTTAACTAAAAATCATACCTCTCCATATTGCATCAAATCTTTTCTATTTCAAGGCATCCTTCCCAGACCTTAGGTTACATACATCCCAAGTCACTTCCAACTCTAAATTGTCTAACCTTAGGTCAATCAAACCCTAGAAGGTCTAACCTTAGGTTATTCAAACCCTACGTCAACCTAACCTTGAGTCAACCTAGCCCTAGGTTACCTTTACCCTAGTTTACCCCAACCAAGATTAGAAGGCTTCAAGATTGTAACTCTGGGACCCTTTTTGAAACTTTAACTCCATCAAAAAATGTTTTACAAAGCTCTTTCAAACTTGTCCAAATCTAAAATAGCTAAACACTTACCATGAAAACAAGGTCAGAATTGTCGAACAAGCTATTGGGGGCAAAACGATCAACTGGACTGAAAAAGTACCAAGTTGGACTCGAAATGTCCCAGGAGAGCACTTGAAGGTTAGAAACACTATCTAGACTTTTCCAAGGGAGTACCGGTTTCGATTCCCAGAGTAGGTGTGGTTGGAAAAGGCGACTGGCCCACAAGGGGCAAAAGGGTATTTTTACATCGGGTTTGCCAGAATTGACTCAAAATTACCCGGAAAGGTATTGGAAGGTTGGGAATACTATTAGAAGCATTCTCAGAAGGTTATCAGTTTGATACCAACAGCCGGTGTGGTTCTCGGAGGCACTTGGATGCCTAATGGAAAAATGGTCATTTCGACTGAATGGTCCTAGAATTCGCCGGAACCGACTGGAAGGCACTTAAACATGCTGTCTTTGGGTTGATCTTGGAAGGGTGGTCTTACCACTATAAAGACTTAGATACTTTTTCGAGAAGCATGCTAGAAAAGGCCCAAAGGGCAATTTGGTCATTTTTCATCGGAGTTGGCTAGCAAGTGTCGCGCCTAGATTTTTTGCCCTCAAGAAATGCACACACAAGTGGAAAAAAAGCTGTACTCTCTCGTTAGAACTCACCCTTCTAAAAGAATGAGTGCAACTATGTTTGAATTGAAAATATATTTGAATAAAGGGTTTTCGGAAAAAAATTTGGAGTGGTCACCTAAAAACTAAGAATAATTCGAACACTACACTTAGGGTTTTTGGAAAAGGACTTTGAAAATATCTCCTCAAGAGAGGGTTTTTAAGAAAGCGGGTTGTTTGGCAACCTTTGGAAAACATTTAAGCCCTTTTTTGAAAATAACTCCATTTTGGTCTATGAAATCAGTGATCTAGGTTCGGAGGTTGGTTACGGGTAGGGAAGATGCACTAAGCCATCACCCTACCCCGCCCTTTCGGTACCTATATGTCAATCTAGCCTAAATTCACCTATGAGAGTCTACAACTAACTAATGTCCGATCCTATTCACTTCAGAAAAATAATGTTTAAAAACTGTCATGATACATGATATGCAAGTGCAAGCAAAGAGAATTGAAAAATAGATTTGGAAATAAATTGATTTGATTTGAAAATATAGATATAGAAGTTTGAATTTGGGAAAAAGATTTTGGAAATTGAAATTCAAGATTGAAAATAGAAATAGATCATGGAATTGGAAACTTGAAGAAAATCGTAAGATTGGAGATTGGAAAGAAGTTGTAGAAATAGAAATTTGAAAAATGTTGTGGAATTGAAAATTTGAAAAATGTTGTAGAATTGAAAATTTGAAGAAGATTGTGGAAATAGAAGTTTGAAAAATGTTGTGACCGCACCCATGAGGGTTGCCTACGTATCCTTTTGGAGGAATCAGATCAGTCGTAGTTCGGACAAGAGTTCGATTGAAAATAGAAGAGTTGATTTGGAAGAAAGAGATTGAATTGAAAATTGGATTGGAAGATTGAGAGATTGAACTTTGGTGAGAAGATTTGAAAAGTTTTGATTTTGGAAGACTTGGTTTTAGGAAACCTAGACTTAGGAACTTAGAAAAGAAGGATTGGATTTGACTTGGAAAGATTTTAGAAAAGAATTGACTTAAATATTGGACTTGGAAGATTAGGAAAGCTTGGAATTAGGAAAGATTCGAATTAGAAAAAGTTCAAATTAGGAAAGTTTCAATTTAGGAAAATTTTAGGCTTAGGAAAGTTTTCACATTAGGAAAGTTTCAACTTAGGAAAGTTTTGGAATTAGGAAAGTTTCAACTTAGGAAAGTTTTGAATTAAGAAAGGTTTCGTTTTAAGAAAGGTTTTGACTTAGGAAAGTTTTCAAAATAGGAAATTTTTGAATTTGGAATGTTTTGAAATAGGGAAGTTTTGAATTTGAAAGGTGTCAACTTAGGAAAGGTTTTGAAGTAGGAAGGTGTTGAATTTAGAAATATTTTGAATTAGGGAAAAGTTAAGTTTAAGAAAGGTTTAAAATTTGGAAAGTTTCAATTTAAGAAAGTTTTGAATTAAGAAAGTTTTGAGTTTAGAAAGTATTGGATTTAGAAAGATTTGAAATTTAGAAAGTTTAAGATTTAGAAAGTTTTAGAATTTTTGAAAGATTCAAAGTTTCAGTTTTAGAAAGATTTGAAAATCTAGATTTGGGAGTTAAAGTTTGGAAAGGATGTGAAATTAAGAAAGGTTGGAATGAGGAAAGGTTTAGATTTTGAAAGTTTAGAACTTAGAAAATTTTAGAGTTTGAAAGTTTCGAATTTAGAAAGTTTAGGATTTAAGAAATTTTAAAGTTTGAGTTTTTTAAAAAAAACCTTGAGATTAGGAAAGGTTGAGTTTAAGAAAGATTTGAAAACTTAGATTTGAAAAGTTAAGATTTGTAAAGGGGTAGAATTAGGAAAGGAGTTGAATTAGGAAAGATTTTTATGTTCAAGTTTTGGGAACTTAAGATTTTGGAAAGAGTTGAATTAGGAAGGTTTGATTTTGTTTCCAAAAATGGAGGATTGCATCTAGTTTTCTAAACGGGAGATTGGATTTAGTTTTCTAAAGGGGAAGGTAAGATTTGGCAAGGATTTGGAAAAGGAAGTTTCTAAAAACCCTAGATTTGGAAGTGTATAGTTTTGACATAGAAAATAGGAGGTTTTGGGAACCTAGGTTTTAAAGCAAGTTTGAAAACCATGTTTTTGGGAAAAAAATTAGGGTTTCCTAATTGTGGGTTCTAAGGCTTGAGGGTTCTAAGGCTTGACTGGGACTCTAAGGAAAGAGTTTTTGGAAAGTGTGTTTTTGGAAATGAAGATTTTAGAAGGAAAATCCTAGAGAGGAGTTTCTAGAAGAAAGATTTTGCAAAGAGAGTTTTTTAGTAGAAGATTGTTGGAGAGAGTTTTTGAAAAGATTTTTAAGGAGCGTTTTTAGAAAGTGGATTTTGGGAAGAGTATTTTGGAGAGGAGTTGAAAAATGAAGTTTTGAAAAATAGATTTTTGAAAGGAGTTTTTGAAAACAACTTTGGAAAGGAGAGTTTTAGGAAAGTATGTTCAAAAAGGAATTTTTAGGAAAAGATTTTTGAAAAGAGTTTTTAGAGGTTATAAAAATGTCGCACTTTCCTAAAGCAATTCTAACCATAAGAGTACTAGAACCACTTTAGGAAAACGGTTTTGAAAACAACAAGATTTGAAAAGATGGACCATAAAAGTCACTTTAAATGTAACATTTTCCTAAAGCAACTCTAGCCATAGAAAGACTAGAATCACCCTAGGATTGTGATTTTAAAAACAAGTTTTGAAAAGGAGATTTTGATGCAATTTTGAAAACAAGTTTAATGCAAATTTTGAAAACGAGTTTGAAAAAGATTTTTGGAAGATCCAAGATCATGATATGCACAATGCAAGTTTGGGGTCGTGAATATACAAGGTTAAAGCTTCACCACATAATCAAGGGGGCCAAATCCACGTGGTCTCCGGTTAGCCTAAAGGAAAGCCCCCGACACGGTGACCCTCCAATAGTCTAATCCTACACATGGATCGGGAGTCCCCTTGTTTCAAGCATGCAAAGAAAGGGGGGGAAAGAGATGAGAGATTAAAATAAAGAAAATCCAAGTGGGCTAGGAGAGAGAAGAGAGAGGGGGAAAGTGCAGAAACGTAAAGTGAAAGCCTACCTTGTCTTGTTTATTTTACTTGGCTTTGCGTGCCTTGCCTTTCTTCGATCTTCATCTTGATCTTCGTCTTTAATCTTCAAGAGTTTTCTTCAATCTTCAAAACTTCAGATTGCAGGCCTTCAAGTCTTCGAAGGATGGTTGGAAGCTAGTGTATAAGTTTATGGGGGTGTGTATGAGTGTATAGGAGGCTAAGGTTTAGTGTATGGTGGCCAGGGTTTGAAAAACCTAGGGAAGCTAGGGTTTTGGGAGTGTGCGAGCTCTGTGTATCGAAATATAGGATTCTTAGACTGAGTTTGCGGACCTCTTTCACGCTGGAGGAAACTCTGTATTTATAGAGGTGGGATAAACTTAGCGCCTATTGCAGTGGCACCAGGCCAAAAATGCTTCTGGCGCCACTAGAAGTGGCGTCAGGCCAAATATTGGCTTGTAATGGCACCAACCAATTAGGAAACTATTAAGGTCGGCAAGCAATGTATCTTTGACTAGATTTGGGTGCTTGTACAAGTGACTACCATGTAATTTTTAGCCTGGCTTCACTAAGAGTGACTCCGGAAAGTCCGGGAACGATTTGAAGAGGCCGGGAATGACCCGAAGAGCCAAAAAAGGGCAGGAACACTTAGAATAGTGTCCCGGAGGTATTTGACTTGAAAAATGAGGACAGAATGTGTCGAAAGGTTGACCGGGCCTTTAAGGGTAAAACAGTCAATCAGATCGAGAAGCTGCCAGGACGGACTCGGACTATCCCGGAAGAAGACTTGAGATTTGGAAACATTATTCAAAATGTTCCCAAAGGTTGCTAGTTTGATACCCAGAGCCGGTGTGGTCGGAAAAGGTAATCGGCCCACCAGGGGCAAAACGTCATTTTGCACCGTGTTTACGGGAACTAACTCGGAATGATCCGAAAGGATAAAGAAAGGTTGAGAATACTATAAAAAGCATTCTTGGGAAGTTACCGGTTTGATACCCAGAGCCGATGTGGTCGGAAAAGGAGACCGGCCCACCAGGAGCAAAACGGTCATTTTGTATCGGGTTTGCCGGAACTGACTCGGAATGATCCGGAAAGGTAAAGGAATGTTAAGAATACTATAAGAAGCAATCTCAAAAGGTTACCGGTTTGATACCCAGAGCCGGTGTGGTTCCCAGGGCATTCGGATGCCAAGGGGCAAAATGGCCATCTTGACTAGAAAGTCTCGGAATTGGCCCGAAACCTACTCGAAAGCACTTAATCAAGCCGGATTGCTTTTAAGACAATCTTAGAAGGTTGGAATTACCGTTTTGAAGACTCAAGTGTGTTCTCGAGAAACGTGCCGAAAAAGGCCCAAGGGGCAGTTTGGTCATTTTTCACCGAAGTGGGCTAGCAGGTACTGGTGTTGACCTGGGTTTTGAGTGCTTTTGCCACTCTGATGGCGGTCGTGTGATACAGGGGTTTGTTGGCAATTCCCTCTATCGACTTGCTTGTGAGTATTTCCAATATTCTAACGGTTGTGATGTTTGTGAGTATTTTCGCTACTTTGACGGTTCACGATCATTCCCGAGACTGCCTGATCTCGGGAAGCTGCTAAAGGGACTTAGCGCCTAAGAATCAACTTTCTCGAAAGGCGTGCCTAAACGGACATTTCGGCATTGGCAAGCTAGCAGGCGCCAAAGGTGGACCATTCTACCATCTAGGGGACTTAGGGTCTTGTCCCGATCGACAGGTTTAAAGGGACTTACCATTTCAAAGAGATTTTTTTTGGAAAACGCGCCGGATCATCTCGAGGAATAAACTGTCTCGAGAGAGGGATTGGAATTGGAAATGGAAAAGGGTCTTATCGTCTTTGAAAAAACGCGCTTGATTGGAGTAGATTTACCGTCTCGAGGAATAAACTGTCTCGAGAGAGGGATTGGAATTGGAAAGGAGCCTTATCGTCTTCGAAAAGACGTGCCTAATTGGAATAGATTTACCGTCTTGAGGAATCAACTGTCTCGAGAAAGGGATTGGAATTGGAAAGGGGTCTTATCGTCTTCGGAAAGACATGCCTAATTGGAATAGATTTACCGTCTCGAGGAATCAACTGTCTCGAGAGAGGGATCGAAATTGGAAAGGACAATGCCCCTAAGGACATTTTGGTCATTTTGCCTCTATTTGGACCTAGTGGGCCCACGAAGCGATGGACAGAGGAGATTTAGACGTAGAGAGTTGGTTTCAATTTGAATACATCCATATTAACTTGAGTACAAGTCTGGACGGAGTGTAGACTGTTGAGCGGTAAAAAATGGGGTGCTTACAGTAGGCGTTGGTGTTGACCCGGGTTTTGAGTGCTTCTGCCACTATGACGGTCTATGACTAGTGGGTTTTGAAAGGTATCTCGTTTTTTGGAAAACGTGTCATGGCCAAGAGGCAATTTTGGTTTCGTGACATAGGGGATTTGTTGGCAATTCTCAATGTTGACCTGATCTCAGAAAGCTGCTAGGTGCACTTATTGTCTAAAGAATTAACTTTTTCGAAAGACCTGCCGACTAATGGACATTCTTCATTGGCGAGCTAACAGGCACCAAAGGTGGACTGTTCTACCATATCGGGGACTTGGGGCCTCGTCTCAGTTAATGGATTTGAAGGGACTTACCGTTCCGAAGAGTTTTCTCAAAAAATGTGCCAAATTGGATGGTCTTGTCGCTTGAGGGATTAACTTTCTCGAAAGGTGTGCCGAATTTGATTAGAATTTAACTTGAAGTTGAATTTGAGATTAAAACGAGAACTTACCGTTTTCAAGAAGACGTGCCAACTAGAATTGGATCGAACAATGCTACAAGGGCATTTTGGTTATTTTGCATGTATTGAGCCTGCGAAGCATTTAATTGATCGGCTTGAATATTTGAACTTAAACATGTCTATGTTAAGTTGAATATGAGTCCGGTCGAACCAGAGATTGTCAAGCGGACAAAAATAGGGTGCTTACAGCTGCCCCACTTTTTTTGTCTTTGCATGTCGAAGATAGAAAATGATAAAGTAAGAGTCTCATATTGACCGCGAGGCGATTAGAGGGACAAACTTTGAAAATATTTGGAAATCAAAGTTTTAAAATAGATATTTGGCCCAAAGAGGTGTTCGAAATTGAGTTTTGGCAGGAAAAAGTCAAACTGCCTAGATTTGGAACCTAGCGCCACTACTAGTGGACCTTTTGTTAAATTTGCTTTGGCGCCACTAGTAGTGGTGCCAAGCCTGGGGTTAAAACCAGCAAACTGCTAGTTCGACATTTGCAGGATTGGAAGAGTAGAGAGCTATTTCGAGTGTTCTGTAAAGAGAGAAGCTTGAGCACTGCAAGAGTGATCTTTGGGGACCCCGAGGAGTTTCTAGAAGTTATCACTGTTCGGAAAAGTTACCAGAGAAGAAGATTTCGCCGGAGAACTCCAAGAGGTAAGATTTTTGTTTTATGTTGATTTTAATACATAGAACTTCGTTTGAGTCATGTAAACAGTCGAAATTGATGCTTTAACGTATTTTGAATGCTCTAGTGATGCTATTTTGATGTTTTGATACTTGTTTGATTTAGTTGGATCAATTTTGCATGATTATGTGAAGGAGAGTTTCTACAGGAATTGGAGGTTTGTCCCTACAGCTTTGTGTATTGAGTTTCCTGACTAGATTTTTATCCTATGTGCCTTAGAAAAATGTGTTTAACAGTCGTGTAAAGTTTCTTGATTTTTTGAAAACTCGCTAAATTTTTTATTTTTTGGAAAATAGAAAAATACTTGAAAAATAAAGAAAATCAAGAAAATTTAAGAAATTGATGGAATTATTAGAGTTTAAAATTTAGAAAAATATGGGAATATTTTAGAAAATATTTGAAATGATTTTGAAACCCATTGGTTGTTGGTGCTTTTGAAAATTTGGAAATCCAAAAAATGTGCACGGGTGTCGGTGCTATGTGATTGTGATGCTGTGAAGTACATGATTTGTGTTTGGTTCCAGTGTCGTGGGTATTGTAGGGACCATTTTTAAGCAGAATCCTGCCAAAATTTTTTGAAATTAAAACAAGAGTTAGAAAATTTTGGCATAAAATCTTTGGGAAGGAAAAAAATATAAAACCTTTGAGGGCAGGCCTTTTTGGCATAGAAGACCCCAAGAAACTCGAGGGTCTTTTAAAAATTTTTGGGCCGACAAACTTAGGAGATTTTTAGAAAACAAAATTCAAAGGAAAAACTTGAGAAAATCTTTTGAAAATGAACTTAGAAAACTTGTGAAACAGAGGACTTCAAAAAACCTTAGAATTTGATAGAAATTTTGGAAGGAGGAGTTTTGATTGAAGCTTTGAAAATTCTTGACACTTTGTTTTGACCTTATACTTAATTGGAATAGAGATTTTTCTGGAAGACAAAATTAGCAAACCTTTGAGAAGGATTGGAAAATTTTGAGATTTGATTCTGAAAAAGATTTTTAATTGTGATGTTCAAAATAGATTTTGGAGGAAAACCTTGAAAAAAAATATTGAAAATGGATTTTGAAATTGAAAACTTTGGAATTCGATGACAACTTTTAAAGTATTGAAAACTTGAGAGATTTTAGAGACTTGGTTTTTGAAGAGGACTTTTGAAGGAAAAACCTTTTGACAAACTTTGTTTGGAATAGCAATCCTTTTGAGGAAGGAACTTGAGATAGACTTTGATTGAAAAGTTTTGAGATTTAATTTTCAAATAAACTTTGGACTTTAAATTAGAAACCATTTGGACAAAATGCGTAGAAAATTCACTTTGACTTAGAATTGACTTTTTGGAGACAAAATGTTTAGAAAATTCGTTTTGACTCGAAATTAAGAATCTGTTGAAAGCAAAAAGAAAATTCCATTAACTCGAAACTTGAACTTTTTAAGACATGTATAGAAAATTCATTTTGACTTGAAGATTGGATTTTTGATGGACCCAAAATGAGTTGAAAATTTAGTTTCACTCAAAAATTGGATTTCTAGAATCAAAATGTGTAGGAAATTTATTTTGACTTGGAATCTGACTTAAAATCAAAATGTGTAGAAAATTTATTCTTGACTTATTATTTGAAAACATTTTTTTTCTTTCTTCTTTTTCTTACTTCTTATCTCGTTTACCTCTTTGAGTGATACTTATCATATGCCAACATTCTTACCTTGATCTTTAGGATGGCAGATGCGATTTTGAGTTGGCTAAGA
This sequence comes from Euryodendron excelsum, assembly GCA_033060915.1. Lineage (NCBI taxonomy): Eukaryota > Viridiplantae > Streptophyta > Magnoliopsida > Ericales > Pentaphylacaceae > Euryodendron > Euryodendron excelsum. The sequence continues at coordinate 34,692,162 of CM065389.1, forward strand.
GCTTGCCATGACAACTATCCCTCAAACAACAGGATATCTTTTACAGGTCCTTTGGTCAGGTGGCTTCACTCTTGTTGGTGTAGCTTATTTCGGGATTCATGGAGGCAGTGATTCCCTTTTGGTAGCCTAGCTTGTCTCTTTATCACTTTGGGGAGTGCAAGCTTACCCCTACTCCTCACGAGTATGGTTTTCTCCTTGGTTTCTAAGATGATTCTGCTCACATTATAGGACCTATCTTCTCTGACGGTTGCATCATGGTTGCCTCATCCTAGCTTGGCCTTTGGCATGCAGTTCTTTCGTCTACCTTTCTGCCCCAGTTCCCTTGCATTCCAATGGAGTTCCTCTTTTCCCGCTTTGAGTTCATGACGGGTATAAGGGCTCATTCAGGTGATTGGCATACTTCTTAGGACTGGTCTGTTTCTTGCATGGTTACTTTAGCTCTACTTCTTTTGAACTTCTTAATGCTTCCATGAGGATATGATTTAGTTGATTGTCGGTTATGTGCATTGCTTGCCAGGATTTATAAGGGACACTCTTATACTTCCATGGTTGTGGGGGAGACCTTTGTGAGCCTTACCAGATTTCAACAGATGGTTGATGCTCATTTTCGAGGGTGTGTTACGTTTTTCTAGCTTTGGGCTATCGGGCATTTATTTGTTACTCATTTATTTCAGCATACGTGGTACCCTGAGCTTTACCATGTACACTCCCTGGTGAGATCTTAGAGAGTTATGGCGGATGATGGGAGATTCCCACAGACTGCTGCGGCCTAGGCTGACTACCTTCACAGCATGAGATCGAGCATGGTCAGATGGCATTCAAGTTTGGTTGGTAAGTATTGCTTGAGAGTTTAACCTTTCGAGAAAGCCTTTGTGCCCTTAGTGGGCCTACGGGGCATTGCCCCCTTCTTTGGGATTCGAGTTTTGCGACAGCTTGGTAGGAGTCAGGATATTCCCTATTTGGCATTTGCGGCTGAGTTTACCCTTGTCTTTGAGGTGTCGATCCAAAGAGCATTGGTAGAGAGAGCTATAGATATATGGAGATCTTTGCTTCCTCACGTGGATGATGATGGTCCATTTTTTGACATGCCCCTTGAGACTAAGAACTACTGTTATTGGCTCTGATGATATATGTTAGGTGCTAGCAAGCTTAGGAATCTACTCTTTGAGACTCCTTTACCCCCCGTGGGGTACACAGACTTCGTAACAACTATGATCATTCAGGGAAGTTGTCACAGGCGGTAAAACTGAAGATTGATATAGGTATTGCATGATCGGTTGAGGGCGAGAGACACTGAGGTAGCTTATCTAAAGATGCAGCTAGCACTAGCCAGATCGACACACGGTAGCCTACCCTTGAGTACTTCGAGGGGACATAAGCGGTCACGAGGTGCCCTAAACATTTCCACTCCCCTGAAGGACAATATTGTGGATATTTAGTCTTTGCGAGAGGTCGTGGAGTCCCTTCCCTAGGAGAGGGATATGCTTCTGGCCAGATGTGTAGACTATGAGCAGGGCCGGCTTGGATCATTGACGATTGGTGCATCCTTGAGTGCTCCTCTTGCGGGTGGTGAGCTGGTTGATCCCTCCCTAGTTGACTCCTTTTCTTCTTATGATAAAGAGCGATATAACTTTGCCCTTCGCTCTTAGATTTATTGATTCCTACATTTATAGAGAGGCAAACTTCATTTTAGTATTGTATACTTTTTAATTTATGGACTTGTAGCCTTCCATGCTGTCGCGCCCAGATTTTTCGCACTCGAGAAATACTCACACAAGCGGGAAAAACGTTGTACTCTCTCGTTAGAACCCACCCTCCTAAAAGAATGAGTACGACTAGGTTTGAATTGAAAATGAATTTGAATAAAGGGCTTTTGAAAAAGATTCAGAGTCGCCACCTAACTTGATTAAGGTGAGTTAGGTCACCTAAAAACTAAGAATAATCTGGAGACTACACTTAGGGTTTTTGGAAAACGATTTTGAAAATATCTCCTCAAGAGAGGGTTTTTAAAAAAAACAGGTTGTTTGGCAACCTTTGGAAAACATTTAGCCCTTTTTGAAAAATAACTCCTTTTTGGTCTATGAAAACAGTGATTCTAGGTTTGGAGGTTGGTTATGTGTAGGGAAGATGCACTAAGCCATCACCCTACCCCGCCCTTTCGGTACCTACATGTCAATCTACCCTAAATTCACCTATGAGAGTCTTTAACTAACTATTGTCCAATCCTATCCACTTTGAAAAAGAATGTTTGAAAAGATATGATGCATGATATGTAAGTGCAAGATAAGAGAAGTTGGAAAATAGATTTGGAAAGAAATTTGAAAAGAAGAATTTGATTTGATTTTAGAAGAGATTTGAATAGAATTGAAATTGGAAAGTTTGAAAAACTAGAAATAGAGATTTGGAAATACAAATTTGAATTTGGAAGTTTGAAAATAGATTGAAGATTTGAAAAGATTGTGAAATTTGAGATTTGAAAAATGTGGAGGAATTTGAAATTTGAAAAATGTGGAGACCGCACCCATGAGGGTTGCCTACGTATCCTTTTGGAGGAATCAGGTTAGTTGTAGTTCGGACAAGAGTCCGATTGAAAAGAAATTGATTTGATTTAGAAAATAGATTGAATTGGAAATTGGATTGAAAGATTTAGAGATTGAACTTTGATTGGAAGATATGAAAGGACTTGACTTTGGAAACCCTGGATTTAGGAAACCTAGACTTAGAAACTTCAGAAAGAAAAATTGGATTTGACTTGGAAGGATTTTGGAGAAAATTTGACTTGAATACTTGGACTTGGAAGATTGGAGAAAAATTAGAATTAGGAAAGGTTCGAATTAGGAAAGTTTCAAATTTGGAAAGTTTCATTTTTGGAAAGTTTTCAATTAGGGAAGTTTTCAAGTTAAGAAAGTTTTGAAATTAGGAAAGTTTTGAATTAGGAAAGTTTCAACTTAGGAAAGTGTTGTTTTAGGAAAGGTTTTGAAATTAGGAAGTTTTGAAAGTTGGAAAGTTTAGAATTTGGAATGTTTTGAAATAGGGAAGTTTTGAAAATTGAAAAGTTTTGAGTTTAGAAAGTTTTAAAATAAGGAAGTTTCGGCTTAAGAAAGTCTTGATTTAAGAAAGTTTTGAGTTTAGAAAAATTTTGGATTTGGAAAGTTTTAGAGTTTTAGAAAATCTTGAGATTAGGAAAGGTTTGAAAACTTAGGTTAGGAGAGTTAAGATTTGGAAAGGGACGGAATTAGGAAAGGGTGGAATTAGGAAGGATGTGGAAATTGAGTTTTAAAATTTAGGAAAGATTTTTATGTTCAAGTTTTGGAAACTTAAGATTTAGGAAATGAGAAAATTAGGAAGGATTCGATTTAGGAAAGATTTGGATTTTGAAATTTAAGGAAAGATTTGAAGTTTAGGTTTAGGAAACTTATGGTTTAGGAAGGTAGGAAATTAGGAAGGAGTTGAATTAAGAAAGATTTGGATTAGGAAGGGATTGGATTTGGTTTCTAAAAGCAAAGGTTTGATTTTGTTTCCAAAAACAGAGGACAGGATCCAGTTTCCTAAATGGGAAGATTGGATTTGGTGTCCTAAAGGAAAAATTTGATTTGACAAGGATTTGGAAAAGGAAATTTCTAGAAACCCTAGGTTTGGAAGTGTAGAATTTTGACGTAGAAAAGAGGTTTTGGAAATGTGTATAGTTTGGATATAGAAAACAAGAGATTTTGGAAACCTAGCTTTGGGGCAAGGTTTGAAAACCATATTTTTGGGAAGAAAATTAGGGTTTCCTAATGGTTAGCTCTAGGGCTTGACTTGGGCTTTAAGGAAAGAGTTTTTGGAAAGTGCATTTTTGGAAATGAAGGTTTTGGAGAAGGGAATCCTAGGGAGGAGTTTTTAGAAAGTGAATTTGAAGATAGAGTTTTTGGAAAAAGATTTTAAAGAGAAGGAGTTTTTGGAAAGTGTGTTTTTGGAAACGAGTTTCTTGGAAGGAAAATCCTAGAGGGGAATTTCTAGAAGGGAGATTTAGGGAAAGAGAGTTTTTGGAAAAATTTTTGGAGAGAGTTTTTCTACGAGAGAGACCTAGGGAACGTTTTTAGAAAGTGGACTTTGAAGAGAGCGTTTTGGAAAGGAGTTGAAAAAGGGAGTTTGGAAAAATAGACTTTTGGAGGAGTTTTTTGAAAACAAATTTGGAAAAAAGAGTTTTAGGGAAGTATGTTGAAAAAGAAAATTTTTAGGAAGAGATATTTGAAGAGAGAGTTTTTGGAAGGTGTAAAGCAATTCTAACCATAAGAAGGCTAGAACCACTTTAAGAAAGCGGTTTTGAAAACAACAAGATTTGAAAATATGGACCATATTGGTCACTTTTAATGTAACACTTTCCTGAAGCAACCCTAGCCATGGAAAGACTAGAATCACCCTAGGATTGTGATTTTGAAAACATGTTTTTGAAAAAGAGGATTTTGATGTAATTTTGAAAACGAGTTTTAAAACGATTTTGAAAACGACTTTGAAAACAACTTTTGGAAGATGTAAGATCATGATATGCATAATGCAATTTTAGGGTCGTGAACATACAAAGTTAAGGCTTTACCACATAATCAAGGGGGCCGAACTCACGTGGTCTCTGGTTAAACTAGATGAAAGCCCCCAACACGGTGACTCTCCAATAGTCTAATCCTACACATGGACCGGGAGTCCCCTTATTTCAAGCATGCAAAGAAAGGGGGGGAAAGAGATAGGGGATTAAAATAGAGAAAACCCAAGTGGGTTAGGAGAGAGAAGAGAGAGGGGGAAGTGCGGAAATTTAAATGGAGAACCTACCTTGTATCTTGTTTATTTTGCGCGCTTTGCTTTCTTCGGTCTTCGTCTTGATCTTCATCTTCAATCTTCAAGAGCCGCCTTCAATCTTCAAACTTCAGATTGCAACTCTTCAAGTCTTCGAAGGAGGGTTGATGGTTAGTGTATGAGTGTATGGGGGTGTGTATGAGTGTATAGGAGGCTAGGGTTTAGTGTATGGTGGCTAGGGTTTGGAAAACCTAAGGAGGCTAGGGTTTAGGGAGTGTTCGAGCTCTGTATATCGAATTATATGATTTTTAGATTGAGTTTGCGGATCCTTTTCACGCTGGAAGAGGCTCTGTATTTATAGAGGTTGGACAAACCTGGCGCCTGTTGCAGTGGCGCTAGGCTAATTTTTGGCTTGGCGCCACCAGCCATTTAGGAAATATTTAAGGTCGGCAAGCAATGTATCTTTAACTAGATTTGGGCGCCTGTACTAGTGACTACCATGCAATCTTTAGCCTGGCTTCACTAGGAGTGACTTCAGAAAGTCCGGAAAGGAGTTTGGAAGACTGGGAATGATTTGGAAAGCCGAAAAAGAGTAGGAACACTTAAAGTAGTGTCCTGGAGGTTTTTGACTTGAAAAATGAAGACAAGATGTGTTAGAAGGGTTGACCGGGCCTTTAGGGGCAAAACAGTCAATCGGATTGGGAAGCTGCCGAGACAGGCTCAGATTGTCCCGGAAGAAGACTCGAGATTTGGAAACATTATTCAGAATGTTCCCAAAGATTTCCAGTTTGATACCCAGAGCCGGTGTGGTTGGAAAAGGTGACCGGCCCAAAGATTTCCAGTTTGATACCCAGAGCCGGTGTGGTTCCCGGGGCACTTGGATGCCCAGGGGCAATATGGTCATCTTGACCGGAAAGTCTCGGAAAAGGTCCAAGGGGCAGTTTGGTCATTTTTCACCGAAGTGGGCTAACAGACACTGATGTTGACCTGTGTTTTGAGTGTTTCCACCACTCTGACGGTGGTCGTCATGGCATAGGGGTTTGTTAGCAATTCTTTATATCGACTTATTTATGAGTATTTCCGCTACTCTAACGGTTGTGATGTTCGCGAGTATTTTTGCTACTCAGATCGTCTCGAGGAATAAACTATCTCGAGAGAGGGATTGGAAAGTGGTCTTATCGTCTCCAAAAGACGTGCCAGATTTGGAACCGTCTCGAGGAATAAACTATCTCGAGAGAGGGATTGGAAAGGGGATTTACCGTCTTTGGAAAGACGCGCCTGATTTGGAGCAGTCTTGAGGAATAAACTGTCTTGAGAGAGGGATTGGAAAGGGGACTTACCGTCTTCAGAAAGACGCGCCTGATTTGGAACCGTCTCGAAGAATAAACTGTCTCGAAAGAGGGGTTAGAGTTAGAATTGGAAAGAACAATTCTGCTAAGGGCATTTTGGTCATTTTGCCTCTTTTTGGGCCTGGTGGGCCCGCAAAGCGATGGATAGACGGGATTTGGACTTAAAAAGTTGGTTTTGATTGGAATATGTCCATATTGACTTGAGTACAAGTCCAGACGGAGTGTAGACTGCCGAGCGGTAAAAAATGGGGTGCTTATAGCTGCCCCTCTTTTTCTGTCTTTGCCTGCCAAAGACAGAAAACGATAGAAGTAAGAGTTCCATGTTGACTGCGAGGCAGTCGGAGGGACGGACATTGGAAATCTTTCGACAACGGGGGTCAAAAACGGATAACGGGCCAAAAAGGCCTTCAAAAATGAGTTTTGGCTGGAAAAAGGGCAAAACTTCCCAGAATTTGAACCTGGCGCCCCTAGGAGTGGCGCCTTTGGCTAAAAAACCTTGGCGCCTCTGCTGGTGGCGCCAGGCTTAGGATTAAAACCAGAAAATTTTCTGGTTCGAACACCTACGGGATTTGAAGAGCTTTTGCAAATTTGTGAGGCATTGTGAGGAATCCGTCTTGGATATTGAAGGAGTGCTTCTTGGAGACCACGGGTGATTGCCGAAAGGAGACCACGACGCCAGAAAAGTCACCGGAAGAGAAGATTTCGCCGGAGAACTTCCAAAAAGTAAGTTTTCAAATTTTGTTGATTTCGATGTGTAGAACTTCATTTGAATCATGGGAATAGTGGAAATTCATGTTTTGATATGCTTTGAACACTTTGGTGATGTTGTTTTTGCATTTTGGTGGTTCTTTAATTGAATTTGAACGATTTTTCATGATTATGCGAATAGGGTTTTCTGCAGGAATAGAGGATCTGTTTCTACAGGCATGGGCATTGGGTTTTCTGGCTATATTTTTGTGCAATGTGCCTTAGAAAAATGTGTTTAACAACTGTATGAAGTTTCGTGATTTTTTGAAAACTTGGTGAATTTTTGATTTTTTGAAAAATAGAAAAATACTTAAAAAATTTAGAAAAATGAGAAAACTCAAGAAATTGATGAAATTTTTAAAGTTTGAAATTTGAAAAAATATTGGAATATTTTAGAAAACATTTGAGGTGATTTTGAAAAATTTCGGGAGACGTTCGAAAACCATTGATTTATTTGAAAAATAAAACATGTGTCTTGAAAATTTTAAAAAATTGAAAAATGTGCATGAGTGTCGTTATTATGTGATTGTTATGTTGGAAAGTGCACATTTTGTATTTTGTGTTGATGTCATGGGTGTTGTAGGGGCCATTTTTTAAACAGGACTCTGCCGAAAGTTTTAGAAACTAGGGAAAAGGTTAGAAAAAGTTTTAGAAATAAAATCTTTTTGAAGGAAAAAGGCAGAGAACGCTTGAGATGTGATTTGAAAATTAGAAAACCAAGATGTGTAGAAATTTTGTTTTTTATTTGTTATTCGAAATCCTTTATTTGTTTTGTTTGTGTTAGTTGTTTATTTTATTTTATTATTATTTGAACTGCACGTATGGCATGTTAACGTCTCTTGCCTTGGCTTACCTTTTCAGGATGGCAGATGCGGGTGATGACGGTTCTGAGAGGAGACGCCGCTTGGGGAAGGCGGCCCGGACAGATTCTACTGGCGGCTCTAGTCGATCTAGAGGTAGTCGACGATCTACCAGACAATCTTCATCCAGTCAGAGTGGGCAAGGGAGTAGGCTACCTGTCGACCCTTTTCCTCCAGTTGAGCAGGCTTTCGCTGAGGAGATTGATGCCAAGGAGGAGGTACCGGGCCCCGAGGATCAGGTGACCGGTTATAGGAGAGCTTCTTCCAGGCATAGGCAGCCGGATGCCGACTTGGGAGATCTACAGATACCAGACGTCCCACCACTCAGTGATCTTGCCTATCACCCCAGCGTATATTCTAGACAGCATTTGCCGCCTCCGCGGGTACATACAGCTTTCAGAGGGGCTGTTCATCAGGTTTTTGTGACCATGCAGTGGGCGGCCCCATCATATCGTGCCTTCTTGGCAGAGATCGGACTTGGCGCCTTTATGGAATTACAGGCTAACCGCCTGAACCGGCATTTGGTACTGGCGTTGGTTGAGCGGTGGTTCGGGGAGACCGAGACCTTTCATTTTGTTGGCTTCGAGTTAGGTCCTACTCCCTTAGATTGGGCGATTATTACAGGGCTCTCCTTTTTCGGTAGGCAGATCACCTGGCATCCAGTCAGTAGGGATGAGGCCTGTTTGCTGTTGGACTTGCCTCCTCTTGAGCGTTCTGCCTTCCCAGTCTTGTGGATCAGTTAGGATGACGGCACTTTTGCTACTAAGCCATCGCCTGCCAGGCGAGACATCATGAGACGGCCACTTGTGTTGTATATCATCTTTAGCTGCTTCTGCAACAACAACAAGTCACTCGTGCCATGTCGTTTGGTGAGTATAGTAGCCGATCTTGGAGCCTTATCTGAGCTGGATTGGGGGTCTCTTTCTTTTGGCTGTTTTCTTCGATGGATGCGGGTCCGGACTTCTTCCCATTGGGGTAGCATGACTAGTTTCTAGCCTTTCCTTGTTTGGTGGAGCTACGAGTACCTTCCTGTTCATCGCCCCGCAGTTGTTGAGGATGACCTCTATCCTCGCACTTTGAGGTGGGCTCGTGACCGGGTAGCCCAGCAATCGGAGATTATCGATTTTGTGACGCTCTGGGCTAACCTGAAGCTGATTGAGGCGAGGGATGTGACCTGGCGGCCCTTCATTGGATCAGTCCATTATGAGACAGTCCGGTACTTGGTCCCGTTGTCCCTATCGAGAGTTGCCTTTCTCAATGATGACACTTGGGAGTCTTATCTTGGAGAGCGACACTGGCGGCAGTTTCGTGAGGAGTTTCCGATCAGCAGGAGCTCCGCCAAAGTATATGTTTGGGGCCTTGGTGGCGAGATTGCCTATCCCTTATCAGGAGCGTCAGCCAGGTGCCAAGTTCTTGCTTCCTTCGGATACAGATTATGCTGCGCACTTTGGGGTTCATTCGGTCTGTGCCTTCACCCGGTTTGAGGTGGTGGTCGGCGGGTACGCTGTTGGCCAGGAGTTGGTTGACTTGTGGCGCCGAGCTGGAGGATATGTGCCCCAGGCTAAGTTTACTACTGTGAGAAACCAGAGAGATCAGTACCAGATGGAGCGGGATCAGTACCAGGCCGAGGTAGCTTCCCTAACGGCTCGGTTATCTCAGATGGGTGGTGGGGGGGTATGTTATTGTTTCTTTGCTCCTTCTTGCTCTGCTGTTGCTTAGTTCTTTTTGTATGCAGCTGATTTCGGTTCTGTCTTCCCTGCAGGATGGTGGTGCTTCGAGTAGTTATCCCCCTCCTCCGATGCCAAGTTTCGGAGATTTTGATCCAGATGACATCGTCTTCGATCTGTGATAGATGCCTCTTGTAGAGACTCTGATCCTCTTTCGCCCCTTGTCCCTGAGTTATATTTATGTTAGATAGTTTTATTCTGATATTTTGTACAAAAATGGATATTTATGGTATTCAGATGCATGGATAGACAAAGACATTTACGATTCTTTATGCTAAGTATATGATCAGTTGCATGTGATGTATGATGATGTTAGATATCTATTACATGAGTTGATGTTGATGACTTCTATTTCTACAGGGAGTTATATCATATGTGTGCAAAGCCCATGTTGATTGATTTTTTTTTTTTTAACATATGCACAGGTTAGAAATATGTTAATAGAATGACACTGGGTACTGTTAGCCTTGTAGTCCTGGGAATGGTAACTCCCTCCTCTTCGGGGATTTTAGCCTCTCTTCTGGCTCAACCCTACCTTGACTGGATGATAGCATTTCGCACCTTTCTCAACCTTTTGACCACCTCCCACTCTCTGTCTTAGGGTTAGTGTATATGGTCATTAGGCTGAGACTCTCGACTCTCAGGGTTTTAGCAGCAGCTTACCTAGCCTTTGGTAGAGCGATAAGTGGCCAGTCATTTCAATCCAAGGAGATTTTGTTTAGGATCGTAATGTAGGCTAGGGTATGGAGGTTTTAGAAACAACGGGATATGCAGGCTCAAATTTGATGTTGTTTTCAATAGGGCTTAAATCCATACCATCCTCAACTACTTTTCAGTAGGATTAGCATCCTTTTTTTAGCTTTGGCAGCGTATCTAACTCATTTAGATCAAGCAATCTGTTTTCAATCAGAGGGGACTTTAATAGGGTTATAATGTAGGCCATGGTTTCGGGGTTTTGCAAGAAAAGGGTAAAGGCTCGAACCTATTGTTTCTACTGGGTTTCTTCATAACCTAGGATCACCTTTAAATTTCCATCTTGCTTTTGACCATATACTTCTCAGGGTGAAAATGACCTTGTTCTTTCACCCTTTCTATATACTTTTTGAGATAAACATGACTTTCTTCTCATTTGATCTTCTTATCATACTTTTGAATATGACTCAATCATGGCTCCTTTAAGCCCTTCCTTAGAATCATGGTTTTCTTCTTCTTCTTTTTTTTTTTTTTTTGGCCTCTTGCCCCTTGGCAACTCCTTTCCTTTGCTTGTTCTTTCTATGAATAATTTTTCGACCCTTTTCCCTTATATCTTTTCCTTGGCAGTTCAATATGCCCAATGTGGGCGGTGATTCCTAGGCTGGGGTTTTGTTAAGAAAGGATAGGTGGCTCAACGGGTTTGGCAAGGGGTTGCTTTTGACTATATGGGAAATGAAATGAGAGCCTCTCTTCACTTTGAATTAGATTGCTTGATCCATAGAGTTTTCAACACTATCCTAACATGATAGAGGTGGACACCACTCCTAGAGTTCTCAACTATTGTCTGCCCCCCAGTGTGGGGAGGACGGTCTTCGATCAGGGTTGACAAAGAAAATTTTCGCTTGTTGCGAGGCTCTAGGGGTTAAGCAAAGGGAATATAAGCACATTTGTTTATTTATTTAGTGATTCATTGCTTTTATTCATATGTGGGGAAGTGAAAGATGGCTCTTCGTCATTTTGATAAACTGGCTACACATCGCTTAGCTTCGGAGTCCTGTAAGTGCTGCCTTTAGGTAGTATCCTCACTCATCCTTATTCTCTCTCTCTGTGGAAGGCTGATCATTTGGCGAGTGGTTAACTCATGCTATCAGCCCTTCAAGTTGGATCATTCCATAAGATAAACCATGCCCCTTGCGTAAAAAGTAGTCACTATTCTCCAGGGAAGACAAGACAACAACAATGGAATAAAAGACTGTCATTTGATTATTATTATTATTTTCACGGAAAGCATAAAATTCTTAAACAATAAGAAGATGTAAACATTAATTTAAAGATAGAAAGTGAAAGGGATAGAAAGAAAGTGGGTGAAAACACCCCTCTCTTGTACTCTTATGCAATGAATCCATTTTTAGTAAGGTCTTGGGCCTATGCCCTCGTCTGCATTCCATCCACAGTTGAGATTTTCAGCCAAGGCAGGATAGGTAAATGCTTCTCCCGGAGTTCTAAGCGAGTTGGCGGAGGTGATGCAATAGTCAGCTTTCTTGATTGTCTTGTCTTCATTTGGTTGCTCCGGAGTATCTTTAACAAACCACTCGAGCGACTCGTATTCATCCAGCTCGATAGGTCGTGCCCAGGGTTTTCTGCTCTAGCCTCTAATTGGGGCTCGATGCTCTTCGGGTGTACACAATGGGAGATTTTTATTACCTAGTTTGGATAGCTCCTGGTCAATTTTCTTCACAGATTCATATGTGAGTTGGTCTTCAGGGGTCGGCATTTTATCGGGGTTGCATCGTAACCGAGTACGACTCTGTTCCGTATCATCGCATTCCACCTCCTCCCCATCCTTGTAGTATATCTCTTGGCATGCAGCAAAACAAACCTTGTTGTTTCCAAACCTTGTAATGATGTTGACGATGTGGTCCAGCGAAGGATTTGTAGGGCTGTTCAGAGAAGGATTTACTGGTTGTACCCCAATGATCTTGTTATCTATGAGGTCTTAAATCTTATGCTTGAGGGTCAAACAATCTTCGGTGTCATGTCCTGGGCTATTCAATGATACTTACAGCTTGCTGCAGATTTGAAGTAATGCGGCAGAGGATTGGGCTGGGGTTGGGCATATATAGGTTTCAGATATCCAGCTGCTAAGAGGCCAAAATAAGCCTCGGCCTGTGAGCATGTGAGTTTAGTAAACGTCCGCTTTTTCCCACTTGTTCACCTAGGTTGAGGAGGTGTTGCTGACGTTTTTGATGATTGGGGACCAAGTTTTGGTGAGGTCACAGTTGGGTTGATGGTTCGGGAATTGAAAGGGCTTCGGGTTCTATGTTTTAAAATGGGACAATTTTTGGTGGCAGGGCCAAAAGGTTTGGGATGATATCCGAAGGAGAGGTTATATAATCCTTGTGTTTGGTTAGGGGTTGGTTTGGAAGGCATCCGAGCAAGGCCCTCGGCCTGGGGAGGTCGTTGGTAAGCAATGGTGGCAGCATGGTCTTCCTTCTTCATCCTTTTCCGTCCATCATGGGTTTGGGCCTGCGAAGACTCTGCTTGCTCATGGGTTGCATGGGATACGAGTGAAGAAAGCATGCCTTCCATTTCGGTCATCTTATGCTTGACTCCTCTTGCCTCTGCTAGCAATTGAGTTAAGGTATCAAGAGTGAGCAGTTCCGTGCTTGTAAGACTGGGGAACTAGGGGAGGTACCTAAAACCAACAAAAGGAAAAAGTCAGTGTTTGACCTTGACAAGACTTTAGGCAATGCATGCTTTAAGGTGCCCCTCTTTAGGAGGGAAACTAGCCACGATGTATTGGCTCACTTTTGGAGATAGGGGGTTTGCCCCTATATGCAGACACCTTGTCGTCAGGTAGGAACCTTCAATCATCCATGCATTCATTCATAAAAATAAAGAAGTACATTAAATTTTGGGTTTGAGATACAAAAGAATTGAAATATATTTTAATAGGGGGAGGGGGAACATTTTCCTTTGGGCTTCCACGTATCTACTTTTACAAATGGAGACCCTAAACTACTCTTGAGTCTTCGGATTCGCCTTCCTTGGATTTGATGTCGAGGAGGTCGCTGAGAGACCTTGCTGATTGGTTGCCCCTTGTCTTCTTGGCAACCCTATCTCCGTGAGCATAGAGGGATTGGGGCCCCTCTTATGGAATAAATTGAGATGCATGCAATGAGCCGTTAGGGTTACGTGGGAATCCTTAGGGTTTAGGTAGGTTTAATGCAAGGGAGAGTGACCTAGGTGTCACTCTCAACGGGTTGATTATATGCATGAGAATGCAGTGACTTAAGTTACTTGGAACTCTTGTCTTGACATGAAATATTAAATGCATGAACATGGATATGTAAAGAGTATAAGGAGAGGGGACGCAATAGCAAAATAAACGTGCATGCGTGAGCAGTTAGACAATCATTATAATAGTAAGAATACAGACATTATAACAACAGGAATAGACAGGTATAAATGAAAGTAAGAGCAGTCGCCCTTTCCTCCGTCATTTTGAAAACGGTGCTCATGTCTTAAATCCGGCAGAGGTTCGGCTATGCATGGTGTCTATATGAGTATGAGGTTGAGGGTTGACTAATGCGTCCTAAAAAGGCTCGGTCCCCGGATCTTCAAACCTAGGCCCACTCCCCGAGGTGGTGCCATGATCGGTTGGTGATCCGAGCGGGGGAACCATCAAGAGGCCGTAGGCGAAGAAACTAACACAGCATCTTGCCCACAACCAATATACCATTCCCCCTTTCTAACTAGAAATGACATATCAGGGTAATAATGCAAGTATGTAGAATGCAAGTGCACATGCAGTGTGTGTGTGATTTTTAAAAGTGGAGGAAAGAGCCCAACAACTCTCATTCATCTTGTTCATCACATTCATGCATAGCAGTTAATAAAACTTAAGCAAAAAGCGCACTTACAAAACAAAGATGCAAGTGTTAGTATGTGGATGACAAACATAATACAAGATAATATGAATAAATGCATGTTTTTTGAAAATTTAGTTTTGAAAATTTAAAGTGAATAGGATTGAACTAAGTTAATTGAAGACTCTACATGGGTAAAGGGTAAAGAGACATGACTATGGCCTAACCCTCTAAGTGTGTCCCCAGTAGAGTCGCCAGCTGTCACGCCCAGATTTTTCGCACTCGAGGAATACTCACACAAGTGGGAAAAACATTGTACTCTCTTGTTAGAACCCACCCTCCTAAAAGAATGAGTACGACTAGGTTTGAATTGAAAATGGATTTGAATAAAGGGCTTTTGAAAAAGATTCGGAGTCACCACCTAACTTGATTAAGGTGAGTTAGGTCACTTAAAAACTAAGAATAATCTGGAGACTACACTTAGGCTTTTTGAAAAATGATTTTGAAAATATCTCCTCAAGAGAGGGTTTTTAAGAAAAACCAGTTGTTTGGCAACCTTTGGAAAACATTTAGCCCTTTTTGAAAAATAACTCCTTTTTGGTCTATGAAAACAGTGATTCTAGGTTCGGAAGTTGGTTACGTGCAGGGAAGACGCACTAAGCCATCACCCTACCCCGCCCTTTCGGTACCTACATGTCAATCTACCCTAGATTCACCTATGAGAGTCTTTAACTAACTATTCTCCGATCCCATCCACTTTGAAAAAGAATGTTTGAAAAGATATGATGCATGATATGCAAGTGCAAGATAAGAGAAGTTGGAAAATAGATTTGGAAAGAAATTTGAAAAGAAGAATTTGATTTGATTTTAGAAGAGATTTGAATAGAATTGAAATTGGAAAGTTTGATAAACTAGAAATAGAGATTTGGAAATACAAATTTGAATTTGGAAGTTTGAAAATATATTGGAGATTTGAAAAGATTTTGGAATTTGAGATTTGAAAACTGTGGAGGAATTTGAAATTTGAAAAATGTGGAGACCGCACCCATGAGGGTTGCCTACGTATCCTTTTGGAGGAATCAGGTCAGTTGTAGTTCGGACAAGAATCCGATTGAAAAGAGATTGAATTGAAAATTGGATGGAAAGATTGAGAGATTGAACTTTGATTGGAAGATTTGAAAAGACTTGACTTTGGAAAACTTGGTTTTAGGAAACCTAGACTTAGAAACTTCAGAAAGAAAAATTGGATTTGACTTGGAAGGATTTTGGAGAAAAATTGAGTTGAATACTTGGACTTGGAAGATTGGAGAAAAATTGGAATTAGGAAAGTTTCGAATTTGAAAAGTTTCATTTTTGGAAAGTTTTCAATTAGGGAAGTTTTCAAGTTAAGAAATTTTTGAAATTAGGAAAGTTTTGAATTAGGAAAGTTTCAACTTAGGACAGTTTATATCGTCGAGAGAGAGGGATTGGAAAGGAGACTTATCGTCTCCGAAAAGACGTACCTGTTTTGGAACAGTCTCGAGGAATAAACTGTCTCGAGAGAGGGATTGGAAAGGGGACTTACCATCTTCGGAAAGACACGCCTGATTTGGAATCATCTCGAGGAATAAACTGTCTCTAGAGAGGGATTGGAAAGGGGACTTACCGTTTTCGGAAAGAGGCGCCTGATTTGGAACGGGCTCGAGGAATAAACTGTCTCGAGAGAGGGATTGGAAAGGGGACTTACCATCTCCGGAAAGACGTGCCTGATTTGGAACCGTCTCGAGGAATAAACTGTCTCGAGAGAGGGATTGGAAAGGGGGCTTATTGTCTCCGAAAAGACGTGCCTGATTTGGAATCGTCTCGAGCAATAAACTGTCTTGAGAGAGGGGTTGGAAAGGGGATTTACCATCTTCAGAAAGACGTGCCTGATTTGGAACCATCTCGAGGAATAAACTGTCTCGAGAGAGGGATTGGAAAGGGGATTTACCGTCTTCGGAAAGACGTGCCTGATTTGGAACCGTCTCGAGGAATAAATTGTCTCGAGAGAGAGATTGGAAAGGGGACTTACTGTCTTCGGAAAGACGCACCTGATTTGGAACCGTCTCGAGGAATAAACTGTCTCGAGAGACGCGTTGGAGTTGGAATTGGAAAGAACAATGCCCCTAAGGGGATTTTGGTCATTTTGCCTTTATTTGGGCCTGGTGGGCCCGTGAAGCGATGTATAGACGAGATTTGGACTTTAAAAGTTGGTTTCGATTGGAATACGTCCATATTGACTTGAGTACAAGTCTGGACGGAGTGTAGACTGCCGAGCGGTCAAAAATGGGGTGCTTACACATACTTTTGAGATATTTTTCCTGCATGGTTAGTATAAAGAGCAAGCTTGAGAAAATTAAATGAAAAATTACTCCTTTTTATTTGATGCTTTGACTGACTTATTGTCTTGTGACGGGAACCTTTGCTTCTTTTAGCCTTAACTGGGCTAATCTAGAGAATGCTTTTCGAGACACTTTCTGACTTTCTCAGTACTACTTTCATACTCATGACTTCTGGGAATGCTCATGCCTCGGATTATCTCCTATGCCCCAACCCCTATTTTTTTTTTTTTTGGGTGACATTTTTACTACTGGTACCTGTGAGGGTTTTCACAAGCCCCAACTCTGTCATTTTTGTACCAAAGCGCCTTTGCAAGTTTTCACCAAGGTTGACTGTCTTGTATCTTGCCATATCCCTACTTTTTTACCTACGGTGCCCTTTCGGGTTTTCACTGCATCCTCAGAAATGTGCTTATCTTTTTTTTTGTTGTTATTTTTACTATTGGTGCCCGTGAGAGTTTTTGCCAGTCCCAACTCTATCATTTTTGCACCAAGGCGCCTTTGTACGTTTCCACTGAGGTCAATAGTTTTGTATCTTGTCAAATCCCTACTCTTTTACCCATGGTGCCCTTTCGGGTTTTCACCGTATCCACGAGAATATGCTTATTTTGGATATTCTCCCTGTTTTTTTCCTTAGCCAGGTCTTTGGTCTCTATTGAGAAACTTTCAAATACTACTTGCGCCATCTCCCAGCTTTCTATACTGAGATGGTATTTTGGCGAGCTCATTTGGACTAAGAAATTTAATTCAGAGCTTCAAGGACTTTAAGGTTTGTGGTGTGGATTTTAATTTTTGAAAGAAAAGGAAATGGCTCAAACCTACCATTCTACTATGTTTTTTATACTAGTGATCATTACTAATGATCCTTGGTCTACTAACACTTTTCTGCATATTCTTATCTTTTGATACCTTTCCCTTTTTTTTTTTTTTTTTTAAATAACAGCGTTAACAATAGTGCTTTATTGGACTTGAAATAATAGCGCTTCAAGGATCTTTTTTTTTTTTTTCGCATATCCTTAGTGCTTTATCTTGATTTAGCCTGATCACCCAGTTAGGAGATTTCTTTGAAAGAGAGTAACTGACTCTAAGGGTTTGGCAAAAGTTGTTTTTAATTGTATGAGAGATGAAACGAGGGCCTCTTGTCATTTTGAAATTAAATTGCTTAGTCCATAGAGCTTTGCTATTGAAATCATACCCGATTGATTAGCTGAGATTAGGGAAAGTAAATTTTATTACTTCCAAACAGAAACTAGAGGTCTAGTTTTTGGAATCATATGTAGTAATGTTTGACAGCATCTAAATTCAACAGACTAGGGAATTCTTGACCATCCATTTCCTCTAAAATGAGAGCTCCTCTAGATAGGACTTTCTTTATCACGAACGACCATTCATAGTTTGGAGCAAATTTTCCTTGTGCTGCTTCATGATGGGAAAATACCTTTTTTAGTACCAAATCTCTTGGTTCGAATGATTGAGGTCGCACCATCTTATCAAATGGCTTAGCCATTCATCTTCTGTAGCATTGAGCGTGACAAACTGCAGCTAACCGCTTCTCATTTAGCAAGTAGAGTTGGGCACGGCGGTCTTTAATCCATTATGCTTCATCCAACTTGGTTTCCATTAAGATCCTTAGGGAAGGAATCTCAATCTCAATGGGGATGATAGCCTCTGTGCCATAGACCAGCTCGAAGGGAATACCTCCAGTAGAAACCCTCATGGTAGTTTGGTAGGCCATCAATGCAAAAGGAAGTTTCTCGTGCCAATCTTTGTAGTTGTCGATCATCTTTTGGAGTATTTTCTTAATGTTTCGTTGGCTACTTCTACTACTCCGTTCATCTGAGGCCGATAAGTGACTGAATTTTGGTGGGTAATGCGAAACTTTTAGCATAATTTTGATACCAATTCATTATTTAGATTGGAGGTGTTTTCAGTAATGAGTGATTTGGGAATTCCATATCGGTAGATGATGTGATTTTTTATAAACTTTTCCATGATCTTCTTGGTAACATGAACATAGGAGACTGCTTCCGCCCACTTAGTGGAATGATCAATGGCAACCAGGATGAATCGGTGACCGTTAGAGGCTTTGGGAGTGATAAGGCCAATCATATCTATCCCCCACATAGAAAAAGGCCAAGGGGCTGACATGGAATGGAGTTCCGTGGGCGGTGCTTTGATCTTATCCCCATGTATCTAGCACTTATGACACCGGAGAATGTATCTAACATAATCCAACTCCATTGTTGACTAGTAATACCCTGTTCGAAGGATCTTCTTGCCAAGCGTGTGGCCATTCATGTGGGGATCGCAAACTCCTTCGTGTACTTCCTCCATGATAATTTTGGTTTTGATGGCATTGACGCATTTCAGACGTCTGAACCATGATCTTTTGAAAAGCTCATTTCCAGCCATAAAGTAATGTTCCACTAAATGGCAAATGATCTTCCAATCTCGATGTGATGCTATATCAAGGAATGCCCTAGTCTGGATGTACCTCTAGATGTCATAAAACTATGGTTGCCCATCGGATTAAGCTGTTGTGTGAAGGCAATAGGAAGGGGTATCTCTAATAAAGATCTAAAGAGGGAGGTACTTCAGTGCCCTTATCAACCTTGATTGTTGCGCTAAAGTGGCTAAGCCATCAGTGAAGTTATTCTCTGCTCAAGGTACATGATGGAAATCCACGCTTCTGAATAATTGACACAAATCCTTGACCCGTTGATGATACGGGAACGGTTTGGCATCTCGAGTTTGGTATATGTCCTTGGATTGTTGAATAACCATATCTGAATCTCCAAAAACAACCAGTTCGTTGATCTTCATCTCTAATGCTAGCCTTAAATCGCGGATACAAGTCTCATACTCGGCAATGTTGTTGGTGCACAATTCTAGTTGTAACTTAATCACAATGGGGTAATGACTGCGAGTTTCTAATACTACTCTGTCCTAATGCCAGCTCCCTTTTTGGTAACAGCCCCGTCGAAATACATCTTCCACCCAATTTCCGCTAGCTTTTCAGTCACATTACTAGTGCAAAGTATATCTTCGTCGGGGAATTGAGGTTCCATGGATTGGTAATCATCAATAGGAATCTCGACCAAATAATTAGCTATTACCTGCCCCTTGACTGCTTTACGGGTAGTAAATACAATATCGAACTCTGACATGATCATGTGCTATCGTGCAATTCTACTAGACAGGGTTGGTTTCTTGAATATATACTTAAGGGGATCTATTTGAGAGATGAGGAAAGTGGTATGATAGAGCATGTAATGTCAAAGCTGTGAGCTGCCCAGGCTTAGCAGGTTTTCTCGAGATCCGAATACTGTATTTCATATGTTAGGAACTTCTTGCTAAGGTAATAAATGACTTTCTCCTTCCTCCCTGTTTCATCATGCTGCCCCAAAACACACCCCATGAAAGTATCCAAAATTGACATGTATATTAACATAGGGCTCCCTAAGGTAGGTGCCACTATGACTGGAGGGTTCCGTAGATATTCCTTGATTCTCTCAAAAACTGTTTGGCAATTATCATCCCATTCTTTTGGAACATCTTTCTTGAAGAGTTGGAAAATAGGTTCGCATAGATGAGTCATTTGAGTGATGAACTTGCTGATGAAGTTTAATTTTCCCAAAAAAGGTCGGATCTCTTTTTCCCCTCTTAGAGCAGGCATTTAAACTATGGACTTGACTTTGGCAGGATCAATCTCTATGCCCTTTTCATTGACCATAAACCCTAGCAACTTCCTTAGTATCGCCATCTTAGATGACATTGTCTTCTCTTGAAGTTTTTGCTCATTATGAATGGAAAAGTTTTTTTTTCTTATTCTTGACCCTAGAGATGTTGTCAATACTACATCTATTTTGACATCACCATTCACTCATTGTACACTTTCTTGCTATTTCTTGTGTGCATCCTTTGGAGATTGTCATGTGCTCAGCTTCCCCCTTGACCTCTTTCTGGTCATACTCAGAAAACAAGTAGGCAAGCTTGCCCTCTTGGCATTGGAATAGGATTGTTGGTATTTTTGGCTCTTTAGGGCCTCAACCCTTGTCTTTATAGTAAAACTCAGTCATGGGCCAAGGATTATCTGGCAGAGTAGGTCCAACTACAGCGGGCGTAGGGTGCAGGAACTCCTGTCCTCATCTGTTAGAGGTCACGTCCTCTGTGGGAGTCCCCTCTATAGGTAGAGGTTTTTCGATAGGCTAGTCAGAGGAGTCAAGCACTTTATTTAGGTTATAGAAATAGATTGGGCATGGCGGGAGTTCTTCTTCCCAGTCACTTTCCTCATCGGTTTCCCACTAACCCTGAAAGTAGTTTGTAGCTATGATTCCTTCTGGGTTGGCTTCATCTTCCATGACTATGTTGACAGTGTGATCTATCAAGAGATTTGTTGTGACATTAGGGATGCTCAGCTATAAGACTTAGCAAGTTGCTTTTTAGTAATAGGTTGTGGTATGCTTTTGTATGAGTATAGGCTAAGGTAGTAAAGGTGCGTTGCGTTAGGCTTGCCAATTGGGATTATAGTTGGGGCGCGCCCCAGCTGGGGCTAGAATAGGTGCTTGGATAATGGGAGTAATGGGCATGCTAGGGGTAGGAACAATCAACAATGGTCGGGGTTAAGACTATAGGCGACATTGTTGAGTCTGAAGGGGCAAGATGGCAGACACTTCGCCCTCTTTATTGCTTACCCCTTTTGTTGTGGCCACCTTCCTTGTTGTATTTTTGGACTTTCTTCAATTTTGGGATAAGGGTTAGCGATCCATCAAGTTTTTAGGTTGTTTTCTATCATTTTCCATTGTATGATCAATTCTGAGAAGCTTTTCCCTATGCTTGTGTAGAGCTTTTCGTAATACAGCCTCCAAAAGGTTTATACGAATAGCTGCACATACTCTTTCTCTTATAGGGGAGGATTAACATGTGCTATGGATTCCCTCCATTTCAGGGCGTATGTAATACCCACAAATTCCTTTGATTGCATTACATCCCTCGCAGGACGGAATAAGACACAGCCATAGGTATCATAAGTCAAAAGCAAGGACCTTCCGAGCCTAACCCAAACCGTATACCAAAACCCGGCAACTTAGAAGCTCGATCTCCCAAAAAAGGGCTCCAAAGCACATACTCGACAAAATTCACACCAAAAATTACCCTAACTTTAAATAGGGTTATTCTCTCCCATTTCTTAACAGATTTTTACGAAGCAGATGCCTAAATTTATATACTTATAGAGCCCAATCCCTTCATAATATCATAACTCAATTTTGTAGAGTTTTAGTCTCCCGAAAAGCCCCTAAAAGCCGCTGCACCTGGGAATTTGCACCCGATTTCAGTAAAACTTTGGTTTGAGCTTTCTCTCTCACCCGATATCGAAATCGTACGAAATTTGAGCCTAAACCAATTAATTTTTCAAGAGATTCATACTTATGGTTTTGGAATGAGCATTCGTTAAAAATTTAAAGTCCCAAACTTTGCTGTTTCGGACTGAGACTCCCTTTCGTTTTTCTTCTAGTATTGTGGCAGCCCACCAACTTTGCATGGCCAGTTGCCACCTACACATATAGTGCATGTAATGCACTCATGGATGCATACATGACCCATACTAAAAACCATAATGTATTACTATCACATGGTTAGTGTATATATCTATATAATTATCATATGCATACATAATTGAACACACACACACACACACACACCAATCACAACACATGGTCAAATCTCACACACTTATCATAATGTATGAAGATAAATTAACCCTCTGGCCTCCCCACTTACCGGATAAAGAATACCCACGGAGCCAATAGGAGACTAAGTTGTAGAGAGAGAGATAGAATTGTAAAGAGAGAGAGAGAGAGAGAAAAGAACAAAGGGGAATGTCGTCCTTGAAGACCCTCCATGGAATCTTCTAATTCCCACATGCTGGGAATGTAGGGACCAATGCAAACCATCCTTGACTAGCCAATCGAAATGAGGGATAGAGAGAGATATAATGAGAGATAAAGAGAGAGAGGGAGAGAAGTGGAAGTTGAATTCCCATTAAACCACCAGTACAACCACATGATGCACCACCCCCACACCCCTCTATATATACCTAACCCAGCTGTCATACCCCCGGTGACTGCCCATTGAAGTTGGAGTGAGTTTTAGAGAGAGAAAGTGAGAAACCGAGAGAAAGGTGGGGAGAAAACGGGGAAGAGGAAGGGCAGAGGCAAGTGCTTTCGAAAGGTAGGCATAGGGTCTCCTTCCACACACCTCAACCTATCTAAACCTAACTAAAACCAACCCATAGCCACTATATAAACTAAAGAAAAATCGAGAGGAAAAAGAGTGGGCGACATCGGTTGTTTGGTCGAATCAAGCCAATGCAGGGCCTAAGGCCTGCCACAGCAATACGAGGCATCTCCAAAACCTCCATGGAGTCCAAAGGAGGCCTCTTATGATTGTGCATGAACCGTAATGGCCCTAGAAAGTCGAAATCACTGAAAATCTGTCATTTGGCCATAACTCTAGCCACCGACCACCTTTTCTGATGAGGTCAGTTGGGTCCTCTTCGTGTTGACATTTTGAACAACTTTCGTGCAGGACACATCTATAGAAAAACATAGGAAGAGGCTTAAAAGCTTAGTTGCAGGTCTGAAACCCTAGGGTTCCGCCATGCAGTCGAGCTTTTTCAGTAAAAACTGTCACCTGCGGCCGTCGTAGGTTAAGCACTGAGCTTGAGTGTGCAACCCAGGTCCATAACATCCTTTGGGCCACACACGCATGCCTAGGAGAACCACGGATTGACAGGAATTGGTGAGGGAAGCCCCCAGCCACGCGAGGAAGAAGATGAAGGCACCGCCTTTCTTCCCCCCGCGTGGGTGGTGGCATGTATGGGTGCGTCCCACACTCCCTTGGCCTGAAATTTTTATGAGCTGATTATGACACCTAATGAGGCCTTCCCCTATTATTCTGGATTTTTCAAAGATTTATATGATTTTCTGTAGAATTAAAACAGTGTTCTAACAAAGAAAATCATATAAATTGCAATATTAAAGGGAATAATTCAAAATTTTTCCGAGATACCTCAAATAATATAAGGAACCTAGAAATGAGAGAGTGTGGGTCACTAGACCTCCCGGTAAAAATTTCAAATAATCCCCTTCGGTTTCGACGACGGGTAATTTCGTTCCTAATGGGAGACGAAAAGGATTCCAAGGTCTAAACCCCACCAAGATACCCACTATGTCCTGTTACTTAACCCGATAAACTAATTATCAAAACTATAACCCTTGAACACTGAGAATCTGGGCAAGTATGGACAATTACCAATAATTGGATGCGAGGGCTAACTACTGGCTCTTTGTCCGGTAAACAATACGTGACTCAAGGACCTATTTTCTACCAGGACGTATTATCAGGGTAGGAACCTATGCATTTCCTTAAGATACATGCTCACTTTACTTCTTATTGAATGATCATTAAATTATTGCATTTTATGCTTCCCTGCCAATTATCTTATTAATCATGATGTCTTCCTATAAATGACTTCAAAATATACATTACTTGCATGATTGCATCACTGGGGAGGAATAAGGGTGAAACAACTAGAAAGGAAAAGACCCCAGGTCTATATCATGGGTGAACCTGACTGGCTTGATATTTAGGGCTATCATGGATCAGTATCACTAGCTTAATATCGGGCTAGATGATCATGGATGGGCTCCACTAGACTTGATGATGGAGGATGAATCATGGGTGGGCCCCATTGGCTTGAATTCGCCCGGGCAAGACATACCTACATGGATCCTGGAATTGATAAAAGGAATTACAAGGGACATTTGCATGCCATGCCATTCTTTTACTGCATTGCATTTAAACCTGTGCCTTATAGAAATCATGGTTTTCCTACTGGGCTTCACCGCTCACTCCTATCTTATGGGACATTTTCAAGACTTGAGGCGTCAAATGGATTTTCCAGAAAATGAACATGTGAGAACAAGTCCCCTTGCTATCTTGTCGCTTTTAAAGCTTTTGAGTTAGGTAGTTTTGTTCTTGACTGTACTATTATGAGACATTTCGCTGGCTTTACTACCTTGATGTAATATTATCTGGACAATTTTGAGTCATGATCTTGTTATTATGCCATGTTAGACTTATAAACCCCATCACCCAACAATAAACCCAACCAATCCCTTCACTATTGCGACCAAGTGAGTGCGAAGTCGGGTCATGGTAGAAGTTGGAATCAGAGCGAAAGCATATAAGGTGCTGGTCGAGTATCACTTTAAGGCTTTACTATGGAAACATTATTTTAGGCATTAAATATCTTGGAGTTTAGTAGAAATTACTATAATATAATACTTGTAGTTGAGGGAATGTCGTGTTTGAATTTTGGAGTTGTAATTGTTATCTCAGAGTTCCTAGACATGAAGAAGAAATAATCCTTTTTGAGGCACGATTATGCTTTATCTTCTAAGTTGAGAGTTCATCACGGGATTTGAGGTTGTTCATTTTAATTTTTAACGGTCCGGTTAGCCAGGTTGTTACAACAGTGGTGTCAGAGCAAGGTATTAGATCTTAAATGGGACCAAGTGAGAATATTTGGTGTTTAGATAGTAGCTCTGATACAGGTAGTATTAGAGTATAGGTATTAGGTCTCATATGGGACTAGGTGAAATATTTAGAGCCTGACTATTTGAGGAAATATTTATAAAATTTTTAGTGTTTAGGAAATTCATATTTGAAGAGATTATCAAAGTGAGCAGTGGTAGCGCAGGAATTTAGCTTTTGGTGTCTTTGTGGAGATACCAAAAATTCTAAGGACAAAATTGTAGTGAGAGGAAATTTTGACTTTAGAGAATTTTGTGGACCTTCAATTCAGTTTTGGAGTACTACCAATTATTTTTAGGGATTAAGATGATTTTGATGAGTCAGTTGAGTAAGTTCCTTTAGAGCTTGAACATGAAATTGAAGGAACATGGATGCCTTAGTAATTTAGTAAGATTAGTTTGAAGGTCTGCATATGTTTTGTGGTGATTTACATACTCATGTAATATATGTATAAAGCATGGAAAGTTGGTCTTACATGGAAGTAAGTGGGATACCTTGAGGACTGAATATTTGAGGAATTAACTGCGAAATTTTGGGTTAAGGAAATGATCAGGATACACAGTGGAAGCAGATGAAGCAACTTTTTGGTGTCAAAATGTAAATTAGAAGACAAATTTTAGAAAGGTTAAATTTTAACACCCCAAAATTTTGATGGCTTTAGAATTAGTATTACTAGACCGAAGTGGTGTTGGTGAAATAAAAATTTAAGGTAGTGGATAAATTGAGGAACACGTGTGACTTATTAACTTGACGTATTTATCTATTTTATGATTGAAATGTATTTGTGGCCTTCGGTCATTAGGAAAGTGAATAGTCATCGAAACTTGTGGACTTAAGCCAAACGGATGAGGACAAAAAGGAAAATGTGGGATTGATAGATGATTTGATAAGAAGAAACAAAAGCTCGAGGTAAAATTTCTTCCTTAGAGTCCTTAAAACTCTAAATTTGACTAGTTTTAATTATCAATATGTTTATCCATTGAGCTTACTTTGAATATCTTGAGTTACGCTTTGAGGTGCCATGGAAGTAATTAGAGCAAAAAGAATTGCATAAGACGAATTTTGGAGAAAAATTATAGCACATTGACTGTGGGTTTGAGGAGACACATTCATCGCTTTGAAGATGATTTTGGAAGTCACTAAAAATCATATATAGTATATGTCTATTAGAAGGACTAGGTTATGAACTCATTCAAGATGAGAATGCAGTAACTTACGAGTTAAAACAATTAAAGAAACATGAATAGAATTATCCAGCACATGAATTGGGGATGGCAACAATGGCAATTGCATTGAAAATTTAGGAAAGTTATATGTATGGAGAGAAGTCTGACCTTTTATGACGATAAGAGTTTAAGATACATCACTACCTAGAAAGATCTATTTTATTTTTTTTAAATAGAAGGAGAGGTGGAATACAGGGGGGATTTCCTGTATTCAACGTTGTGAACTTGAGCATGAAGAATTAAGTCTGTGCTGGCAGTCTAATTAAGGAGAACTGGAAAACTGAGAAGTGTATGAGTACTTGATCTATTTGTGAGAATAAAGGATGGAAAAGAACATCTGTGTAGCTTGATAAAGCCAAAATAAAGGAGTAAGTCATAGATACTAATAGGCGTCAAGGATAAGTAAGTGGAAAAGGAAGGGTGGATAGCGTTGCTTGATAGAAGTTTGAAGTACCAAGAGTAATTAGTGATGATGATTGAAGAACGTGGCTCTAGAGATAACATATTACTTGAGGCTGACTTTTGTTTCAAAGATAAGATGAAATGTATTAATACGATTAGAGAGGAATGATGATACTAAATTGTGGCTCAATATCTCATTAATTGGGAAATACCATACATGATCTTGGACTATGGTGGCTTGATTATCTTGAAAGCATATGTGGAGAGTTTATTACAAGTTTATACCTTAGGGAATAAATTATAGTCGATTGGCTTAATTTTATTTGAGGTATAGAGGATCAATCATTATTCAGGAATCATATCGAGGTATGAAGCTATTATTCATTTTATGGATGTTACATGGACAAATGGGAGTAAGTTCAGAAAATTTCCTTTTAGAGAGTTAATGTGAAGGATGAACACCAATGACTCAGGAGAATTATTTCAACAGTTGCCTAGCAGGATTGTAATAGGAGTTTATCACTATGGAGCTCATAGTAAGGATTGCTAGCACTCCTATATCAGTGATTGTGGGTCGTTTAACCAAACTAGTGTTTGGTGGCGTAATAAGGTGTTTAAAGATTATTAAAATTGTTTGCGAGTACTGTAAGCACCTCATTTTTGCCTGCTCAGCAATCTTCGGCCTAACCAAATCTAGGTTTCAAACAGCACAATGCATGCAAGCCCAAGACGGGTCTTTCAAACTTCACTCCAGTGAACTAGTCACTTCCCAGACCCACAAGGCCCAATTAAAGTCATAAACACTATCATGCCCCTAGGCATTCCAGACAACTTTCCGAGACTAGGTCGTCTCAGGAACCAACGCCATCTAAGTAGCTTCCCGAGATTGTACAATCTCGGGGACCAGTACCTTATCAAATTCTAGATGGTTCACTTCTGATGCCTGCTAGCCCGCCAATGTAGAATGTCCGTCATTTTGTAGTTCTCCGAGACTAGGCGTTCTCGGAGACCAACACCACCATCACAGGTAGCTTTCTAAGACTAGGTGTTCTTAAAAACCAACACCACCCTACAGATAGCTCTCTGAGACTGGGCGGTCTCAAGGACCAACACTGCACAAGTAGTTTTTCTAGATCGGATGGTCTCGGGAACCAACACCTAGGTCAATAAAGGCGCTTGCTAGCCTAACTCGGTGAAAAATGACCAAACCTGCCCCTTAGGCCTCCAAGCACATCTTGAGAAAGTTCAAAATCCCTCAATATAGTAAGTCCACCAAATAGTGAAAAACTCTTCTAGGATCATCCCTGAATGACCTAGCATGCTTAACATAACACCATGGTCCATTCCTGACCATTTTCAACCGAACCCGGTCAAAATGACCATTTGCCCCTAGCAACCCAAACGCGCTCCAAAATTACACTGGTCCTAGAATATTGAATGGTGGGCCTTGTTATATACCCCTGTTTAACCTAAGGTGGACTTTACGGTGCTAAGCACTCCCGACTCAACGAAAGCCCCCTTGGAGCGTCTCGCAGACACTCCACCAAGATTGCCTTTTCTCCCGATTCCCTGGTTATAACGCACCCTCAAACGACTTGACAAATGAGTAAACCAGGAAATTCTTGAAAGCTCGTTCGTAGGTCTTTCTATCAATACGGCTTGATCGGAGAGATTGCTTCCCAAAGCTCTGCATCGCGTGGCTTGAAAAATGCTACTTTCAGCAACCCATGGAGCGTCTCACAAACGCTCTGCCAAGATTAAGTTTTTCTCCGATTCCCTGATTATAACGCACCGTTAAACAACTTGAGAAATAAGTAAATTAGGGAATTCCCAAAAATATTTCTAGAGTACTTTCCATCAGTATGGTCTGACCGAATATATCGCTTCTCGAAGGCCTCGATCATGTGGCACACAAACAATTACTTTTGAACCCCCACGGAGCGTATCATAGACACTCCGCAAAAATGCCATTTCATGAACACTTCCCGAGATGATATCTCACATTTTCGAACACCTTTCAGACTTTTTTGAAAACTCATAAATTCATGAGAAACCCTAGGAGAACACTGTGGATGCAACTGATTCCTCTGAAACCTTCCTGATTAGCACAGTTATTGAGCCAAAGTCTAAA
Organism: Euryodendron excelsum; assembly: GCA_033060915.1. NCBI lineage: Eukaryota > Viridiplantae > Streptophyta > Magnoliopsida > Ericales > Pentaphylacaceae > Euryodendron > Euryodendron excelsum. The sequence continues at coordinate 34,720,891 of CM065389.1, forward strand.
CAAATACTCCCGGAAACGAAGCGTATGCTACATGCGCCCAGATTTTGATCAGATCAATCAAACTTCACTTAGCCCTTAAGATTTAGCCAGTACAATGGGTGCCATGTGGCATTCTGCTAATGGAACAGTACCAACACAAGTAGCACATGTGCCAGGGCAAATTTTGTTGCCTATAAATACAGGCCTCCCTCTTTGCATATTCCAAAATAAAAAATTATGGCAAAACTCTGCACAAATAGCTCTATAAATTCGAAACCCTCCATATACTTCTCTCTCCAAACATTTAGGTTATAGTTCACCTCACTCTAACCCTTACACCTTACCTACAAGGCCCTCTATGCCATAGAAGACCTTATTCCAGCCCCTTCCAAGTCTATCCAAGATCAAGTCCAAGCATCTAATGATGTTTGAGAGTGTTTGAAGGCAAAAGATAGTATTTCCTTTTATATTTTGTCATCCCCCACTCCTCTGTTCTCCCTCTTAGCCTACTTAGGCCATTCTCTATTTTAATTCCCATCTTCTACCCCCTTTTTTGCATGCTTGAGACAAGAGAGCTCCTAGCTCATACCTAGAGGAAAGCTAGTGAGAGTCACCATGTACGGGGATCTCTCACCAGCCTACATTAAGATGGTAGGGCCTTAAAATCCCTTGATTATGTGGTGTAGCCTATAGCCTTGTATGGATTCATGACCTTCTTTGCATATGACTATCTGTCGCACCCAGATTTTTCGCACTCGAGGAATACACACACAAGCTGGAAAAACACTATACTCTCTCGTTAGAACTCACCTTCCTAGAAGAATGAATGCGACTAGGTTTGAATTGAAAATAGATTTGAATAAAGGGCTTGTGGAAAACATTTGGAGTCGCCACCTAACTTGATTAAGGTGAGTTAGGTCACCTAAAAACTAAGCATAATTCTAAGACCACACTTAGGGTTTTTGAAAACGATTTTGAAAATACTTCCTCAAGATAGGGTTTTAGGAAAACAGGTTGTTTAGCAACCTTTTAGAAAATAATTAAGCCCTTTTTGAAAATAAACTCCATTTTGGTCTTTGAAAACAGTGATCCTAGGTTCGGAGGCTGGTTACGTGTAGGGAAGACGCACTAAGCTATCACCCTATCCTGCCCTTGCGGTACCTACATGTCTATTTACCCTAAATTTACTTATGACAGTTTTCAACTAACAAATGTTTAATCCTATCCACTTTAGAAAATAAATATTTTAAAAGAAATTTAACATGATGCATGATATACAAGTGTAAGAAAAAAAAGTTGAAAAATAGATTTGAAAAGATAAATTTGATTTTGAAAGAAAGTTTTGGAGATTAGAAATAGAGATTTGGAAATAGAAATTTGGAATTAGAAGTTTGAAATAGATCATGGAATTTAATATTTAAAAAAGGTTGTGGAATTGAAAATTTGAAAAAGGTTGTGACCACACCCATGAGGGTTGCCTACATATCCTTTTGGAGGAATCAGGTCAGACGTAGTTCGGACAAGAGTCCGATAGAAAATAGAAGGTTTGATTAGAAAAAGAAATTGAATTGGAATTTGGATTTTATTTGAATTTAGAATAGAAGATTGAAATTTGAAATAGAAGAATAGAGACCCTAGACCTAGGAAGATAGGACTTAGAAAGGACTCGAGATTAAGAAAGACTTGACTCGAATGTTGGACTTGGAAGATCGAAGAAAGATTGGATTTAGAAAAGATTCGAATTAGGAAAAGTTCGAATTTAGGGAAGTTCCATTTTAGGAAAATTTCGTTTAGGAATGTGTTATTTTAGGAAAGTTTTATTTTAGGAAAGTTTTCGAATTAGGAAAGTTTTGAAATTAGGAAAGGTTTTGTTTTAAGAAAGTATTGAAATTGGAAAGTTTTGAATTTGGAATGTTTTAAAATAGGGAAGTTTTGAAAGTTGGAATGTTTTGAATTTAGAAACTTTAGAATTTAGAAAGTTTTAGATTTGGAAAGTTGGAAGTTTAGGGAAGTTTAGAATTTTAGAAAGATTTGAAAAGTTAGATTTGGAGAGTTAAGATTTGGGAAGGGATGGAATTAAGAAAGGTTTGAAAGCTTAAAGTTTAAGGAAAGATTCAAAAGTTTAAGTTTAGGAAACCTAAGGTTTAGAAAAGTACTAGATTAGGAAGGAGCTGAATTAGGAAAGATTTGAGTTTGGAAGGATTGAGATTCCTATTTCCTAAAACAAGGGATGGGATTTTGTTTCTAGAAAGAGATGTTTTGATTTTCTTTCCAAAAATGGAGGATTGGATCTAGTTTCCTAAAGGGAATATTGGATTTGGCATGAATTTGGAAAGATGGAGTTTTATAAACCATAGATTCGAAATGCTATAGTTTTGACATAGAAAATGGGTTTTGGAAATATATATAGTTTTGATATAGAAAACAAGAGGTTTTGAAAAACCTAGGTTTTGAGGCCAAAGTAAGAGATTGGAAATCATGTTTTTGGGAAGGAAAATTAGGGTTTCCTAATTGTTGGCTATAAGGTTTAACTTGGACACCAAGAAAAGGGATTTTTGGAAAGTGAGTTTTTTAGAGAGGGAGATTTTAGGAAGGAAATCCTAAAGAGGAGTTTTTGGAAAGTAAACTTGAAAATGGAGTTTTTTTAGGAAAGAAAATTTTGGAAGAGGGTTTTAGGACAGAGTTGTTAGGAAAGAGATTTAGGGAGCATTTTTAGAAAGTGAATTTTGAGGAGAGTATTTTGGAAAGGAGTTTAAAAAGAAGTTTTGAAAATAGATTGTTGGAGGGAGTTTTTTAGAAAACAATTTTGGAAAGGAGAATGGAGAGAGTTTTTGGAAAGTATGTTGAAAGAGTGGTTTTTAGAAGGAGAGATTTGAAAAGAGAGTTTTTAGAAAGTATACAAAATATCTCACTTTCCTAAAGCAATTCTAACAATAAGAAGGTTAGAACCATTTTAAGATAGTGGTTTTGAAAACGACAATGTTTTGAAAATATGGACTATATTGGTCACTTTAAATGTAACATTTTCCTAAAGCAACCATAGCCATGGAAAGGCTAGAACCACCTTAGGATTGTAGTTTTAAAAACAAGTTTTGAAAAAGAAGATTTTGATGCAATTTTGAAAATGATGTTAATGCAAGTTTTGAAAACGAGTTTGATAACATTTGGAAGAATGCAGGATGATGATATGCACAATGCAAAGAGGGTCGTGAACATAAAAGGTTAAAGGCATCACCACATAATCAAGGGGGTCGAACCCACGTGGTCTCCTGTTAGACTAAAAGAAAGCCCCCGACACGGTGACTTTCCAATAGCCTAATCCTACACATGGACCTGGAATTCCCTTGTTTCAAGCATGTAAGAAGGGGCAGAAGAAGATGCGGAATTAAAATAGAAGAAAACCCAAGTGGGTTAGGAGAGAGAAGAGAGGGGGGAAGATCCGTAAAAGTAAATAAGAAGCCTACCTTGTGTCTTCTTTATTTTGCTTAGCTTTGCGTGCTTTTCTTTGCTTGTCTTGCTTCGGTCTTTACTTCAATCTTCAAGAGTTTGTCTTCAATCTTCAAAACTTTAGATTACAGCACTTCAAGTCTTCAAAGAAGGCTTTGGAGGCTAGTGTATGAGTGTATGGAAGTGTATGTGAGTGTATAGGAGGCTAGAGTTTGTGTATGGAGGCTAGAGCTTGGAAAAACCTAAGGAGACTAGGGTCTAGAGAGGCTACGAGCTCTATATGTCAAATAATAGGGTTTTTAGACTGAGTTAGCAGACCTCTTTCATGCTGGAGGAGGCTCTGTATTTGTAGATAAAGGAATGATCTGGCGCTTGTTGTAGTGGCGCCAAGACAAATTTCCTCTTGGCGCCACTAGGAGTGGCGCCAGGTCATTTTTTTGTCTGGCGCCACTACTAGTGGTGCCATCAACTTAGAAAAGTTTATTAAGTCGGCAAGCAACGTATCTTTGGAAGATTCGAGCGCCTGTACTAGTGACTACCATGCAATTTTTAGCCTTGCTTCACTAGGAGTGACTCCGAAAAGCCCAGGAAGGACTTAAGGGACCGAAAATGGCTTGGAAGGCCGGAAAAGAGTAGGAACCCTTAGAATAGAGTGCTGGAGGTAATGGATTTGAAAAAGGATGACAAGATTTGTTGGAAGGGTTGACCGGGCTATTAAGAGCAAAACGGTCAACTGGATTGGAAAGCTGCCAGGACGGACTCAGAATGTCCTGGAAGAAGACCCAAGAGTTATAAAAATTATTTAGAATGTTCCTAAAGGCTACCGGCTTGATACCCAGAGCCGGTGTGGTCGAAAAAAGGCGACCGGCCCACTAGGGGCAAAACGGTCATTTTGCACCAGGTTTACCGGAACTAACTCGGAATGATCCGGAAAGATAAAGGAAGGTTGAGAATACTATAAAAGGCATTCTCGGGAGGTTACCGGTTTGATATCCAGAGCTGGTGTGGTCCCCGGGGCATTCGAATGCTTAGGGGCAAAATGGTCATCTTAACTGAAAAGTCTCGGAACTGGCCCGAAATTGACTAGAAGGCACCTAATCATGCCGGATTGCTTTTAAGAAAATCTTAGAAGGGTGGACTTACCAATTTGAGGACTTAGGTGTGTTCTTAAGAAACGTGCCGGAAAATGGCCCTAGGGGTAGTTTGGTCATTTTTTACCGAAATGGGCTAGTAGGCATTGGTGTTGACCTGGGTTTTAAGTATTTCCGCCACTCTGACAGCGGTCTCGTGATACAGGGGTTTGTTGGCAATTCCCTATATCGACCTGCTTATGAGTATTTCTACTACTCTGACTGTTGCGATGTTTACAAGTACTTTCGTTACTCTGACGGTTCGTGATAATTCTCGAAACTGCCTGATTTTGGGAAGCTACTAAAGAGACTTAGTGCCTAAGAAGTCAACTTTCTCGGAAGACGTGTCAAAACGGACATTTCTGCATTGGCGGGCTAGCAAGCGCTAAAGGTAGACCGTCCTACCATCTAGGGGACTTGGGGTCTTGTCCCGGTCGACAGGTTTAAAGGGACTTATCGTCTCAAGGAATTAAATTTCTCAAGAGAGGGATTGGAATTGGAATTGGAAAAAGGGGTTAGAAAGGGGCCTTACCGTCTTCGGAAAGACATGCCTGATTTGAAATTGGAAAGTAGACTTACCGTCTTCGGAAAAACTTGTTTGATTTGGAATTGGGAAGGGGACTTATCGTCTTCAAAAAGATGTGCCTGATTTGGAATTGAAAAGAGGACTTACTGTCTTCGGAAAGACGTGCCTGTTGGAATATGGAAAAGACAATGCCCCTAACCCGACGGGGCCCGCGAAGCGATGAATTGATTACATTAGACTTAGAGAGTTGATTTCGATTGGAATACATCCATATTGACTTGAGTACAAGTCCGGACGGACCGTAGACTGCCGGGCGATCAAAAATGGGGTGCTTACAGCTGCCCCTCTTTTTCTGTCTTTTCTTGTTGAAGATGGAAAACGATAAAGTAAGAGTCTCATGTTGACTATAAGGCGGTCGGAGGGACGAACTTTGGAAATTTTTCGACAACAGGGGTTCGAAAATGGATATTAGGCCCAAAGGGCCTTCGAAAACAAGTTTTAGCAGGAAAATGGGCAAAGCTACCCAGAATTTGGTAACTGACGCCACTAGGAGTGGCGCATTTGGAAAGTTTAGCTTGGTGCCCTGCTAGTGGCGCCAGGCTTGGGATTAAAACCTGAAAAATTCTGGTTTGAATACTTGGGGCATTTGAAGAGTTTTTCGAAAATTTGAGTGTGTTTATGGGGAAACTAACTTGAACCTTGAAAGAGCACTTTTTAGAGACCACGGGTGCTTGCCGAAAGGAGACCAGGTCGCCGAAGAAGTCGTCGGAAGAGAAGATTTCGCCAGAGAACTCTAGAAAGTGAGTTTTCAATTTTCTATTGATTTTGATGTGTAGAATTTTGTTTGAACCATGTGAATAGTAGAAATTGATGTTTTGATATGTTTTGAACATTATGGTGATGTTATTTTTGCATTTGGTGTTTGTTTGATTGAATTTGAATGATTTTACGTGATTATGCGAAGAGGGTTTTCTACAGGAATTGGGGGTTTGTTCCTACAGGCTTGGGCATTGGGTTTTCTGGCTAAATTTTTGCACAATGTGCTTTAGAAAAATGTGTTTAACAACCATGTGAAGTTTCGTGTTTTTTTGAAAACTTGGTGAATTTTTGATATTTTGAAAAATAGGAAAATACTTAGAAAATTAGGAAAATGGGAAAACTCAAGAAATTGATGAAATTTTTAGTGTTTAAAATTTTGACAAATGTAAGAATATTTTAGAAAACATTTGAAATGATTTTGAGGAATTTTAGGGTAACTTTGAAAACCATTGATTTATTAGAAAAATAAAACATATGTTTTGAAAATTTTAAAAAATTAAAAGTGTGCGGGGGGTGCTGATGTTATGTGATTGTAACGTTGTGAAGTGTACGGTCTGTGTTTTGTGTTGATGTGATGGGTGTTGTAGGGATGATTTTCAAACAAAACTCAGCTGAAATTTTTAGAAATTCAGGGAAAGAGTTGGAAAAGGTTTAGAAATAAGATCTTTTTGAAGGAAAAAGAGAGAAACCCTTGAGATTTGACTTGAAGTTGGAAAATCAAAATGTGTAGGAATTTCGTTTTTACTTATCATTTGAAATCTTTTTATTTATTTTTTTGTGTTAGTTGTTTATTTTATTTTATTATTATGTTATTATTTATCTGCACGTATGGTACATTAACACGTTTTACCTTGGCTTACCTTTTCAGGATGGCAGATGTGGGTGATGATGGTTCTGAGAGGAGACGTCGCTCGGGGAAGGTGGGTCGGACAGATTCCACTGGCGGTTCCAGTCGATCTAGAGGTAGCCAACGATCTACCGGACCGGCCTCTTCCAGTCAGAGCGGACAAGGGAGTGGACCACCTGTTGACCCCTTTCCTCCAGTTGAGTAGGCCTTTACAGAGGAGATTGGTTCTAAGGAGGAGGTACCAGGCCTTGGGCATCAGGTGACCGGTTATGGGAGAGCTTCCTCCAGACATAGGCAGATGGATGCTGACTTGGGTGACCTGGAGGTATCAGACATCCCACCTCTCAGGGATCTTGCTTATCACCCCAGCGTATATTCTAGACAGTATTTGCCCCCTCCTCGGGTACATACAGCTTTTAGAGGGGCTATTCATTAGGTCTTCGTGACTATACAACGGACTACCCTATCATATCGTGCCTTCTTGGCTGAGATTGGATTTGGAGCCTTCATGGGATTACAGGCTAACTACCTGAACCGGCATTTGGTACTGGCGTTAGTTGAGTGGTGGTTTGGAGAGGCCGGGACCTTCCATTTTGTAGGCTTTGAGTTAGGTCCCACTCCCCTGGATTGGGCGATAATCACAGGGCTTTCCTTCGTTGGCCGGCGGATCACTCTACAGTCAGTCAGTAGAGACGAGGCATGCATTATGCTGGACTTGCCTTCTCCTGAGCGTCCGGCCTTCCCAGTCTCTTGGCTCAATCAGGATGACTGTACCTTTGCTGTTGAGCCATCGCTTGCCAGGCGGGACATTATGAGACGGCGACTTGTTTTGTACATCATCTCCAGCTGCTTCTGCAACAACAAGAAGTCGCTTGTGCCTTTTCGTTTGGTGAGCATAATAGTTGATCTTGGGGCTTTATCAGAGCTGAATTGGGGGACCTTCTCCTTTGGCTGCTTCCCTTGATCGATGCGGGTCCGGAGTTTTTCCCGTTGGGGCAGCATAACTAGTTTCTGGCTCTTTCTTGTCTGGTGGAGCTATGAGTACCTGCCTGTTCGTCGCCCTAAAATTGTCGAGGATGACCTTTATCCACGTGCTTTGAGGTGGGCTCGTGACCGGGTGGCCCAGCGATCAGAGATTACTGACTTTGTGACGTTACGGGCGAACCTGGAGTTTATTAAAGCAAGAGATGTGACTTAGCAGCCCTTCATTGGATCATTTCATTATGAGACTGTACGGTACTTGGTCCCATTGTCCTTGTCGAGGGCTGCTTTCCTCAGTGATGATACTTGGGAGTCCTATCTTGGAGAGCGACACTGGCGGTAGTTTCATGAGGAGTTCCGGTCAGTAGGAGCTCCACCAGAGCATATGTTTGAGGCCTTGGTGGCGGGAGTGCCTATCCCTTATCAAGAGCAGCAGCCGGGTGCTGAGTTCTTGCTTCCTCTAGATACAGATTATGCTGCACACTTTGGAGCTCATTCTGTCGGTGCCTTCACCCGATTTGAGGTAGTAGTCGGCGGGTACGCTGTGGGCCAGGAGGTGGTTAACTTATGGCGTCAAGCTGGAGGATATGTGCCCCAAGCTGAGTTTACTACTGTGAGGGATTGATACCAGACGAAGCGAGACCAGTATCAGGTAGAGGTAGCTTCCTTGATGGCTTGGATAGCCCAGATGGGAGGTGGCGGGATATGCCATCTTTTCTTTTCTTATTCTTGCTCTGCTGTTATTTAGTTCTGCTTTCATGGGGTTGATTTCGGTTCTATCTTCCCTGCAGGATGCTGGTACTTCGAGTAGTTATCCGCCTCCTCCGATGCCAGGTTTTGGGGATTTCGATCCAGATGACATTGACTTTGACCTTTGATAGATGCCCCTTGTGGAGACTCTGATCTTCATTTACCCCTATTCTTGAGATGTATTTATGTTAGACAGCTTTATTTTGTAAGTTTTGTACAAAGATGGATATTTATGGTATTTAGATGCATGGATAGGTAAAGACATTTATGATCTTTTCAGCTAGGCATACGATCAGATGCATGTGATAGATGATGATGTCATGCATCTATTACATGAGTTGATATTGGTGACTTCTGTTTGTATACGGAGTTATGTTTTATGCGAAGCTCATGCGATTTTATTTATTTATTTTATGCACATGTTAGAAATTGACTAACAGAATGACAAGGGGTGCTGTCGAACTCGATATCTTTGGAATGGTAACTCCTTCCTTTTCGGGGGGCCTGACCTTCCACTGGCTCAATCTTACCTTGATTGGATGATAGCACTTCGTACCTTTCTCAACCTTTTGATCGCCTCCGACTCTCTGCCTCGAGGTTAGTGTATATGATTGTTGGGCTGAAACTCTCGACTCTCAGGGTTTTAGCAACAGCTTACCCGACCTTCAGTAGAGCGATAAACGGCCAGTCCTTTCAATCTGAGGAGACTTTGTTTAGGACCGTAATGTAGGCTAGGTTTTGGGGTTTTCAAAACGATAGGATATGTACGCTTAAATTCAATGTTGTTTTTAACAGGGTTTAGATCCGTACCATCCTTGACTTTTTTTTCAGTAGGGCTAGCATCCCTCCTTCGCTTCAACAACGTATTTAGCTCATTTAGATCAAGCAATCCGTTTTCAATCAGTGTGGACTTTAGCAGGGTTGTAATGTAGGCCATGGTTTTGGGGGTTTTGTAAGAAAGGATAAAGGCTCGAACCTATTGTTTCTATTGGGTTTCTTTGTAACCTAGGATCATCTTTAAATTCCCTTCTTCTCAAGGTAAAAATGAATCTTTTCTTTCACCCTTTCTGTATGCTTTTTGAGAGAAACATGACTCTCTTCTTTTTCGATCTTCTTATTGTGCTTTTGAAGATGACTCAATCATGGTTTTCTTCAGGCCTTTCCTTAGATTTTTTTTTTCGGCCTCTTGCCCCTTGGCAACTCTTTTCCTTTGCTTTTTTTTTCTTTTCTACCTTTTTTCTTTCCCCTTGTCTTTTGAGACAAATCATTCTACAACCCTTTTTTTCTTAGACTTTTTCCTTGGCAATTTAATTTAACCCAATATGGGCGATGATCCCTAGGTTGGGGTTTTCTCGAAAAGGATAAATGGCTCAACGGGTTTGGCAAGGGGTTACTTCTGACTGTATGGTAAATGAAATGAGGGCCTCTCTTCGCTTTGAACTAGATTTCTTGATCTATAGAGCTTTCGATACTATCCTAGCATGATAGAGGTGGATACCATTCCTAGAGTTATCAAATATTGTCTGCACCAATGTGGGGAGGACAGTCTTAGATCGAGGTTGACAAAGAAAATTTTTTCTTTCCGCAAGGCACTAGGGGTTAGGCAAAGGGAATATAAGCATTTTTTCTATTATCACTATTTTTTATATGTTGGAAAATGAAAGATGGCTCCCCTTCACTTTGATAATCTGGCTGCACATCGCTTAGTTTCGGAGTCTTACAAGTGTTGCCTTTGGGTAGTTTCCTCACTCATCATTATCCTCTCTCTTTCTGGAAAGCTAATCATTTGGCGAGTGGTTAACTCATGCTATCATCCCTTCAATTTGGATCATTCCTTAAGATAAACCATGCCCCTTGCGTAGAAAGTAGTTACCATTCAAAAGAGACATATAAGATAGCAGCAGTGAATAAGAGGACTATCATTTGATTATTATAATCATTTTTATGAAAAGCATAAAGTTCTTGAGCAGTAAGAAAATGTAAACATCAATTTAAAGACATGAAGTAAAAGGGATAGAAAGAAAGTGGGTGAAAACACCCCTCTCTTGTACGCTTTTGATAGGATTCCTACATTCTTTGATAGGGCTTTGGGATGATGCTCATATCAGCATTCCATCCATGGTTGAGATCTTCAGCCAAGGCAGGACAGGTAGATGCTTCTCCCGAAGTTCTAGGTGAGTTGGCAGTGATGATGTAATTGTCAGCTTTCTTGACATTCTTGCCTTCATTTGTTTGCTCTATAGTTTCTCTAACAAACCAGTCGGGCGACTCGTCTTCTTCCAACTTGATAGGTCGAGCCTGGGGTTTTCTACTTTCGTGTCCAGCCGTGGCTCGGTGTTCGTCAGCTGTACACAATGGGGAATTCTTATGACTGAGTTTGGACAACTCCTGGTTAATTTTCTTCACAAATTCATATGCGAGTTCGTCTTCGGGGGTCGGCATTTTATCGAGGTTATACCATAACCAGGTATGACACTGCTCCATATCTTCACATTCCATTTCCACCCCATCCTTGTAATATATCTCTTGGCATGCAGCAAAACAAACCTTATTGTTACCGAACTTTGTAATGTCGTTGACGATGTGGTTTAGTGGAGGGTTTGTAGTGCCGTTCGGAGAAGGATTTGCCGGTCGTAAGCCAATAATCTTGTTATCTATCAAGTCTTGAATCTTTTGCTTGAGGGTCAAACAATCTTCAATGTCATGTCCTTGGCTACCCGAATGATACTTACAACTCGCTGCAGATTCAAAGTAATGAGGCAGAGGATTGGGCTGGGGTCGGGCAGGTATAGGCTTCAGATATCCAGCTGCTAAGAGACCAAAATAGGCCGTGGTCTGTGAACACGTGAGTTTAGTAAATGTCCGCTTTTTCCCACTTGTTTGCCTAGGCCGAGGAGGTGTTGCAGAATTTTTTATGATTGGGAACTGAGCTTTGGTGAGGTCGCCACTGGGTTAATGGTTCGGGAATTGAAAGGGCTTTGGGTTTTATGTTTCAAAATGGGATAATTTTCAATGACAGGGCCAAATGGGTTGGGCTGGTATCTGTAGGAGAGATTATATAATCCATGGGTTTGGTTAAAGGTTGGTTTGGAAGGCATCCGAGCAAGGCCCTCGGCCTGGGGAGGTTATTGGTAAGCAATGGTCGAGATATAATCTTGGTCTTCCTTCTTCATCCTTTTTCGTCCATCATGGGTTTGGGCCTGCAAGAACTCTGCTTGCTCATGGGTTGTGTGAGATAAGAGTGAAGAAAGTATGCCTTCCATTTCGGTCATCCTATGTCTGACTCCTCTTGCCTCCGCTAGTAGTAGAGTTAAGGTATCGAGGGTAAGTGATCCATGGGCGTTTCTTAGTTTTTGGCCTGTAAGACGGGGGGGGGGGGGGGGGGGAATGAGGAGAGGTACCTGAAACCAACAAAGGAAAAGAGTCAATGTTTTATCTTGACAAGTCTTTATGCTATGCATGCTCTAGGGTGCCCCTCTTTAGGAGGGAAGCTAGGCATGATGTATTGGCTCACTTTTGGAGATAGGGGATTGCCCCTGTATGCAGATGCCTTACCATCAGACGGGAACCTTTCCTTTGTTCATGCATTTATTCACTCACTCATTCGCGAAAAATAAAGAAATACATTTAACTTCAGGTTTAATATACAAAAGAATTGAAATACATTTTAACAGGGGGAAGGGGAACATTTTCCTTTGGGGGTTCCACCTATCTAGCTTTACATGAGAAGTCCTAAACTACTCTTGAGTCTTCGGATTCGCCTTTGTTGGATTTAATGTTGAGGAGGTCGCTAAGAGACCTTGTTGACTGACTACCCCTGTCTTATTGGCAACCCTATCTCCATGAGCATAGAGAGATTGGGGCCCCTCTTATGGAATGAATTGAGATGCATGACATGATTCCTTAGGGTTACTGTCGCGCCCAGATTTTTCGCACTCGAGGAATACACATACAAGCTGGGAAAATATTGTACTCTGTCGTTAGAACTCACCCTCCTAGAATAAATGAGTGCAACTATATTTGAATTGAAAATTGATTTGAATAAAGGGCTTTTAGAAAAGATTTGGAGTCGCCACTTAACTTGATTAAGGTGAGTTAGGCCACCTAAAAACTAAATATAATCCGAAAACTACACTTAGGGTTTTGGAAAACTATTTTAAAAACATCTCCTCAAGAGAGAGTTTTTAAGAAAAATAAGTTGCTTGGCAACCTTTGGAAAACATTTAGCCCTTTTTAGAAAATAACTCTATTTTGGTCTTTCGAAAACAGTGATCTAGGTTCGGAGGTTGGTTACCTGTAGGAAAGATGTACAAAGCCATCACCCTACCTCGCCCTTTCGGTACCTACATGTCAATTTACCCTAGATTCACCTATGAGAGTCTTCAACTAACTATCGTTCAATCCTATCCTCTTTAGAAAACAATGTTTAGAAAAACATGATGCATGATATGCAAGTGCAAGAAAAGAGAGTTGATTTGGAAATAGATTTGAAAAGAATAATTTGATTTGATTTTAGACGAGATTTGAAGGGATAGAATTGAAATTGGAAAGTTTTAAAGATTTGAAAATAAATTTTTGGAAATGGAAACTTGAAATAGATCATGGATTTGGAAATTGGAAAGCAGATATGGAATTGGAGATTTGAAAAAGGTTGTGCAATTGAAAATTTGAAAAATATTATGGAAATAGAAATTTGAAAAATGTTGTGGAATTAGAAACTTGAAAAATGTGGTGACCGCACCCATGAGGGTTGCCTATGTATCCTTTTGGAGGAATCAGGTCAGTCGTAGTTCGGACAAGAGTCCGATTGTGAATAAAAGAGTTGAATTGGAAGAAAGAGATTTTGATTAGAAAAAAGATTTGATTTGAACTTAGAATAGGAGATTGGAAATTGGAATTTAGAATTGTGGAATTTGAAAATATTGGACTTTGATTTGGAAAGATAGAACTTGAAAGAAAGATTTAGACTTGTTTTAGAAAGATGAAGGTTTAGGAAAGAGAAGAGACTTAGGAAAGATTTGACTTGGAAGAGTTTTAGGAAAAGATTTGCCTCGGATGTTGGACTTGGAAGATTTAGAAAAAGATAGATTTAGGAAAGACTTGAAATAGAAAATTTTCAATTTAGGAAAGTTTCCACGTTAGGAAAGTTTTCATTCTAGGAAGGTTTTGGTTTAGGAAAGTTTCAAAATTAGGAAAGTTTCGAATTAGGATTGTTTTGAAATTTGGAAAGTTTCGAATTTGGAATATTTTGAAATTGGAAAGTTTTGAATTTAGAAATGTTTTTAAATTAGGAAAAGTTTAGTTTAAGAAAAATTTAGAATTTGGAAAATTTCAACTTAAGAAAGTTTTGAATTTGGAAAGCTTAGAATTTTAGAAAGATTTTAAATTAGGAAAGATTTGAATTTAAAAAGCTTTAGGAAGTTTTTCGATTCTAGGAAGATTCAAAGTTTGAGTTTTAGAAAGATTTGAAAATCTAGATTCGAAAGTTGAAATTAGGAAAGGATGTGGAATTGAGAAAGGTTAAAATTAGGAAAGGTTTAGACTTGGGAAGACTTGAAGTTTAGAAAAGTTTAGAACTTTGAAAGTTTTTAGAGTTTAAGTTTTAGAAAATCTTGAGTTTAGGAAAGGTTTGAGTTTTAAGAAAGATTTGAAAACTTAGATTGGGAAAGTTAAGATTTGGAAAGGGATAGAATTAGGAAAGATGTGGAAGTTAGGTTTTAAAATTTAGGAAAGATTTTTATGTTCAAGTTTTGAAAATTTAAGATTTCGGAAAGTAGAAGATTAGGAAGGGTTAAGATTCCTATTTCCTAAAGCAAGGGATTGGATTTTGTTTCTAAAAGAGAAGGTTTGATTTTGTTTCCAAAAACGGAGGATTGGATCTAGTTTCCTAAACGGGAAGATTGGATTTGGTTTCCTAAATGGAAGATTGGAATTGACAAGGATTTGGAAAGGGAGGCTTTAGAAACCCTAGATTTGGAAGACTATTGTTTTAACATAGAAAAGAGGTTTTGGAAATATATATAGTTTTGATGTAGAAAATAAATGGTTTGGAAACCTAGGTTTTAAGGCAAGTTTGAAAACCATGTTTTTAGAAAGAAAATTAGGGTTTCCTAATCGTGGGTTCTAGGTTTTGACTTGGGCTCTAAGAAAAGAGTTTTTTTTTGGAAAGTGTGTTTTTGGAAATGAAGATTTTGGAGGAAGATTCTAAAGAGGAGTTTTTGTATTTTGAAAATAATTTTAGGAAGGAAGTTTTTGGAAAGTAAAACTTTGAGAGTGTTTTTGGAAAGAGTTTTTCTAGGAAGGAGACCTAGGAAACGTTTTTGGAAAGTGAACTTTGAAGAGAGCGTATTGGAAAAGGTTTAAAAAGAGAAGTTATGGAAAATAGATTTTTAGAAAAAGTTTTTGGAAAAACCATTTTGGAAAGAAGAGTTCTTGGAAGTGTGTTGAAAAAGAAGGTTTTAGAAAAAGAGACTTTTGAAAAGAGAGCTTTTTCAAAAGTATAAAAACATCTCACTTTTGTAAAGCGATTCTAACCATAAGAAGGCTAGAACCACTTTAAGAAAGTGGTTTTGAAAACAACAAGGGTTGAAAATATGGACCATATTGCTCACTTTGAATGTAACACTTTCCTAAAGCAATCTTAGCCATGGAAAGGCTAGAATCACCCTAGGATTATGATTTTGAAAACAAGTTTTGAAAAAGAAGATTTTGATACAATTTTGAAAACAAGTTTGAAAACGATTTTGAAAACAACTTTGAAAATGACTTTTGGAAGAATGCAAGAATCATGATATGCACATTGCAAATTTGGGTCGTGAACATACAAGGTTAAGGCTTCACCACATAATCAAGGGGGCCGAACCCACGTGGTCTCCGGTTAGACTAAAAAAAAGTCTTCGACACGATGACCCTCCAATAGTCCAATCCTACACATGGACCGGGAATCCCCTTGTTTCAAGCATGCAAAGAGGGGGGGGGGGAGGGAAACATATGGGCGATTAAAATAGAGAAAACCTATGTGGGTTAGGAGAGAGAGGAGAGAAGGGGGAAGTGCAGAAATGTAAAACGAAAGCCTACCTTGTGTCTTGTTTATTTTGCGCGCCATGTTTTTCTTCGGTCTTCGTCTTGATCTTGATCTTCAATCTTTAAGAGTTCGTCTTCAATCTTCAAGGCTTCAGTTTGCAGCACTTTAAGTCTTTAAAGGAGGCTTGAGGCTAGTGTATAAGTGTATAAGGGTGTGTATGAGTGTACAGGAGGCTAGGGTTTGAAAAACCTAGAGAAGCTAGGGTTTTGGGAGTGTACGAGCTCTGTATATTGAAATATAAGATTTTTAGAATGAGTTTGCAGACCCCTTTCACGTTGGAGGAGGTTCTGTATTTATAGAGATGGAATAGACCTGGCGCCTATTGCAATGGCGCTAGGCCAAAAATGCTTCTGGCACCACTAGGAGTGGTGCCAGGCCAAATATTGGCTTGGCGCCACTACTAGTGGCGCCAGCCAATTAGACAATTATTAAGGTCGGCAAGCAACATGTCTTTGACTAGATTTGGGCGCCTATACTAGAGACTAACATGCAATTTTTAGCTTGGCTTCACTAGAAGTGACTTCGGAAAGTCCGGGAAGGAGTTTGAGAGACCGGGAATGACCCGGAAGGTAAAAAAAAAGCAGGAACACTTAGAATAGTGTCCTTGAGGTATTTGAATTGAAAAAAGAGGATAGGTTGTGTCGGAAGGGTTGACCGGGCCTTTGGGGGCAAAACGGTCAATCGGGTCGGAAAGCTGCCGGGACGGACTCGGACTGTCCCGGAAGAAGACTCGAGATTTGGAAACATTATTCAGAATGTTCCCAAAGGTTTCCGTTTTGATACCCAGAGCCAGTATGGCTGGAAAAGGTAACCGGCCCACCAGGGGCAAAACGGTCATTTCACACCGGGTTTGCCGGAACTGACTCAGAATGATCCGAAAGGATAAAGAAAGGTTGAAAATACTATAAAAAGCATTCTCGGGAAGTTACCGGTTTGATACCCAAAGCTGGTGTGGATCCCGAGGCGTTCGGATGCCTAGGGAAAAATGGTCATCTTGACCAGAAAGTCTCGGAATTGGCCCAAAATTGACAAGAAGGCACCTAATCATGCCAGACTGCTTTTAAGACAATCCTAGAAGGTTGGACTCAACGTTCTGAGGACTCAGGTGTGTTCTTGAGAAACGTGTTGAAAAAGGCCCAAGAGACAGTTTGGTCATTTTTCACCGAAGTGGGCTAGCAGGGATCGGTGTTGACTTGGGTTTTGAGTGTTTCCGCCACTCTGACGGTGGTCTCGTGATACAGGGGTTTGTTAGCAATTCCCTATATCGACCTGCTTGTGAGTATTTCCGCTACTCTGACGGTTCGCGCTCATTCCCAAGACTGCTTGATCTTGGGAAACTGCTAAAGGGACTTAGCGCCTGAGAAGTCAACTATCTCGAAAGGCGTGCCTAAATAGACATTTCTACATTAGCAGGCTAGCAGGTGCCAAATGTGGACCATTCTACCATCTAGGGGACTTGGGGTCTCATCCCGGTCGACAGGTTTAAAGGGACTTACCGTTCTGAAGAGATTTCTTCAAAAAACGTGCCAAACCGTCTCGAGGAATAAACTGTCTCGAGAGAGGGGTTGGAATTGGAAAGGGGTCTTATCGTTTTCGGAAAGACGCACTTGATTGGAGTAGCTTTACCGTCTCGAGGAATAAACTGTCTCGAGAGAGGGAATGGAATTGGAAAGGGAAATTACCGTCTTCGAAAAGACATGCCTAATTTGGAATTGGAAAGGGGACTTACCGTCTTCGGAAAGTTGTGCCTTATTTGGAATAGATTTACCGCCTCGAGGAATCAACTGTCTCGAGAGAGGGATTGGAATTGGAATTGGAAAGGACAATGCCTCTAAGGGCATTTTGGTCATTTTGCCTCTATTTGGACTTGGTGGGCCTGCGAAGCAATGGACAGACGGGATTTGGACTTAGAGAGTTGGTTTCGATTGGAATACGTCCATATTGACTTGAGTACAAGCCTGGACGTAGTGTAGACTGCCGAGCGGTCAAAAATGGGGTGCTTACAATTGCCCCTCTTTTTCTATCTTTGCTTGTAAAAGACAGAAAACAATAAAAGTAAGAGTCTCATGTTGACCGTGAGCCAGTCAGAGGGACGGACATTGGGAATTTTTTGACAACGGGGGTCGAAAATGGATATCAGGCCAAAAAGGCCTTCGAAAATGAGTTTTGGCTGGAAAAAGGGCAAAGCTGCCCAGAATTGGAAACTGGCGCCACTAGGAGTAGCGTCTTTGGCAGAAAATGCTTGGCGTCTCTGCTAGTGGCGCTAGGCTTGGAGTTAAAACCAGAAAAATTCTAGTTCGAACAATCGCGGTATTTTGAAGAGTTTGTGAAAGATTGAGGGTGTTTGTGAGGAAACCGACTTGAACCTTGAAGGGGGCACTTCTTGGAGACCACGGGTGATTGCTGGTAGGAGACCACATCGCTGGAAAAGTCGCCGGAAGAGAAGACTTCGCCGGAAAACTTTCAAAAAGTGAGTTTTCAAATTTTTGTTGATTTTGATGTGTAGAACTTTGTTTGAATCATGTGAATAGTGGAATTTGATGTTTTGACATGTTTTGAACCTTATGGTGATGTTATTTTTGCATTTTGGTGCTTGTATGATTGAATTTGAGTGATTATATGTGAATATGTGAAGGGGGTTTTCTGCAGGAATAGGGGATTTGTTCCTACAGGCTTGGGCATTGGGTTTTCTGGCTAGATTTTTATGCCATGTGCCTTAGAAAAATGTGTTTATCAACCATATGAAGTTTCGTATTTTTTGAAAACTCGGTGAATTTTTTATTTTTTAAAAAATAGAAAAATATTTAGAAAATTTAGGAAAATGAGAAAATTCAAGAAATTGATGAAATTCCTTAGAGTTTAAAATTCAAAACATGCAGGAATATTTTTGAAAAACATTTGAAATGATTTTGAAGAATTTTAAGGCATTGTTTGAAAACCATTGATTTATTGGAAAAATAAAACAAATGTTTTGAAATTTTCAAAAAATTGAAAAGTGTGCACAGGTGTTGATGTTATGTGATTGTGACAATGTGAAATGTACGTTTTGTGTTTTGTGTTGATGTCATGGGTGTTATAGGGGCCATTTTCAAATGAAATTTTGCCGAAATTTTTAGAAATTAGGGAAAGAATCGTAAATAAAGGTTTAGAGTAAAAATCTTTTTGAAGGAAAAAGACAGAAAGATTTTTACTCTAAACCTTTATTTAGAAATTTAGTTTTTGACTTATCATTTAAAATCTTTTTATTTATTTTTTTTGTGTTAGTTGTTTATTTTATTTTGCTTTATTATGTTATTATTTATTACGTATATGGTACATTCACACCTCTTACCTTGCCTTACCTTTTTAGGATGGCAGATGTAGTTTTGAGTCAACTGAGAGCTTGGCACGGTAGATACCCTCCGGATGAGCAGGATATCTTTCACCGGTCCTTTGGTCGAGTAGCTTTACTTCTATCAGTACGGCTTATTCCCGGGCTCATGGAGGCGGTGATTCCCTTCTAGCAGCCTGACTTGTCTTCTTTCTGCTTTAGGGAGTGCGAGCTTACCCCTACTCCTTATGAGTATGGGTTTCTTCTTGGCTTCCGAGATGTTTCTGTCGACATTGTG
The DNA here is from genome assembly GCA_033060915.1 of Euryodendron excelsum. Taxonomy (NCBI): domain Eukaryota; kingdom Viridiplantae; phylum Streptophyta; class Magnoliopsida; order Ericales; family Pentaphylacaceae; genus Euryodendron; species Euryodendron excelsum. Next base: position 34,740,062 of record CM065389.1, read on the forward strand.
GGACCCCTCTTTCCAGATGGTTGTATTACAGTGGTTTCGTCCCAGCTCAGACTCAAACGCGCAGTTCTTTCATCTTCTTCTTTGCCCTAGTTTCCTTACGTCCCAGTAGAGTTCCTCTTTTCCCGTTTTGAGTTTCCTACGGGTATACGAGTCCATTCGGGTGAGTGGCACACTTCCCAGGACTGGGATATTTCTCATATGGTTGCTTTGGCCTTTCTTCTGCTGAACTACCTGGTATTCCCACGAGAAGATGATTTAGTGGACTGTCGACTATGTGCATGTCGTGCCTAGATTTTTCGCACTCGAGGAATACACACACAAGTGGGAAAAACACTGTACTCTCTCGTTAGAACGCACCTTCCTAGAAGAATAAGTGCGACTAGGTTTGAATTGAAAATTAGTTTGAATAAAGGGCTTTTCGAAAAAGTTTGGAGTTGCCACCTAACTTGATTAAAGTGAGTTAGGTCACCTAAAAAAAACTAAGAATAATCCGAAGACTACACTTAGGGTTTTTGGAAAACGATTTTGAAAATATCTCCTCCAGAGAGGGTTTTTGAGAAAACAAGTTGTTTAGCAATGTTTGGAAAACATTTAGCCCTTTTTTTAAAATAACTCCGTTTTCGGTCTTTGAAATCAGTGATCTAGGTTTGAAGGTTGGTTACGTGTAGGGAAGACGCACTAAGCCATCACCCTACCCCGCCCTTTCGGTACCTACATGTCAATCTATCCTAGATTCACCTATGAGAGTCTTCAACTAACTATTGTTCAATTCTATCCACTTTAGAAAAACAATGTTTGAAAAGAGACTAACATGATGCATGATATGCAAGTGCAAGATAAGAGAATTGAAAAATAGATTTGAAAAGAAGCATTTGATTTGATTTTAGAAGAAAGATTTGAGAAGATAAATTTGAAATTGGAAAGTTTTAAAATTTGAAAATTGAGATTTGAAAATAGATTTTTGGAATTGGAAATTGGAAATAGAACATAGAATTGGAAACTTGAAGAAGATTGCTGAATTTGGAGATTTGAAAGAAGTTGTAGAATTTGAATTTGAAAAATGTTGTGGAATTCGAGATTTGAAAAATATTGTGACCACACCCATGAGGGTTGCCTACGTATCTTTTTGGAGGAATCAGGTCAGTCATAGTTTGGACAAGAGTCCGATAGAAGATAGAAGGTTCGATTGGAAAAAGAGATTGAATTGGAATTTAGAGTAGAATATTGGAAATTGGAATTTTTGGAATTGAGAAGATTGAACTTTGATTGGAAGATTTGAAAAGATTTGATTTTGAAAGACTTGGTTTTAGGAAACATAGAAAGACTTGAGACTTAGAAAAGAAGGATTGGATTTGACTTGGAAAGATTTTAGAGAAGAATTGACTTGAGTACTTGGACTTGGAAGATTAGGAAAGCTTAGAATTTTGAAAAGAATCGGATTAGGAAATTTTCAAAATAGGAAAGCGTCATTTTAGGAAAGTTTTGTTTTAGGAAAGTTTCGAATTAGGAAACGTTCATCTTAGGAAGGTTTTAGGTTTAGGAAAGTTTTAACTTAGGAAAGTTTGGAATTTGAAATGTTTAAACTTATGAAACTTTTGAATTTGGAATATTTTGAAATAGGGAAGTTTTGAAAATTGGAAAGTTTAGAAAACAAGTTTTGAAAATAAGAAAGTTTTGAGTTTAGAAAGTTTTGAAATTTAGAAAGATTTGAAATTTAGAAAGTTTAGGATTTAGAAAGTTTTGAGAATAGGAAATGTTTGAATTTAGGAAAAATTGGAAAACCTAGATTTGGAAAGTTATGATTTGAAAATGAGTAGAATTAGGAAAAGGTAGAATTAGGAAAGATGTGGAAGTTGAGTTTTAAAATTTAGGAAATATTTTTATGTTCAAGTTTTGGGAAACTTAAGATTTAGGAAAGTATAATATTAGGAAGGGTTTGAATTAGGAAATATTTAGACTAGGAAGGGTTAAAATTCCTATTTCCTAAAATAAGGGATTAGATTTTGTTTCTAACAGAGAAGATTTGATTTTATTTCCAAAAACGGAGGATTAGATCTAGTTTCCTAAATAGGGAGATTGGATTTGGTTTTCTAAAAGAAAGATGGGATTTGGTTTCCTAAAAGGAAGATGGGATTTGGTTTCCTAAAAGGAAAATTGGAATTGACAAGGATTTGGAAAGGGAGGTTTTAGAAACCCTAGTTTTGACGCAGAAAAGAGATTTTTGGAAACCTAATTTTGACGTAGAAAACGGAAGTTTTTGGAGACCTCGGTTTGGGGCAAAATTGAAAACCATGTTTTTGGAAAGAAAATTAGGGTTTCCTAATTGTGTGTTCTAGGGCTTGACTTGGGCACCAAGAAAAAGGATTTTTGGAAAGTGAGTTTTTAGGAAACGAAAATTTTTAGAAGGGAATCCTAGATAGGAGTATTTGGAAAGTGAATTTTGAAGATAGAGTTTTTAGAAAGAGATTTTAAAAAAAAGGAGTTTTTGGAAACAAGTTTTTAGAAGGAAAATCCTAGAGGGGAGTTTCTAGAAGGAAGATCTTGGAAAGAGAGTTTTTTAAAAAAATTTTTGGAAGGAGATTGTTGGAAAGAGTTTTTTGGAAAGTGAATTTAGGGAATGTTTTTAGAAAGTGAATTTTGGGGAGAGAATTTTGGAAAGGAGTTGAAAAGGGAGTTTTGAAAAATAGATTTTGGGAGGGAGTTTTTGAAACCAACTTTGGAAAGGAGAGTTTTAGAAAACTATGTTGAAAAAGAGATTTTTAGGAAGAGATTTTTGAAAAGAGAGTTTTTGCGAAGTATAAAAATGTCTCACTTTCCTAAAGCGATTCTAACTATAAGAAGGCTAGAACCATTTTAAGAAAATGGTTTTGAAAACAACAAGGGTTGAAAATATGGACCATATTGGTCACTTTAAATGTAACACTTTCCTAAAGCAATCCTAGCCACGGAAAGGCTAGAATCACCCTAGGATTGTGATTTTGAAAACAAGTTTTGAAAAAGGAGATTTTAATGCAATTTGGAAAACAAAGTTTAATGCAAATTTTGAAAACGAGTTTGAAAACGATTTTTTGAAGATGCAAGATCATGATATGCACAATGCAAGTTTGGGGTCGTGAACATACAAGGTTAAGGCTTCACCACATAATCAAGGGGGCCGAACCCACGTGGTCTCCGGTTAGCCTAAAGGAAAGCCCTCGACACGGTGACCCTCCAATAGTGTAATCCTACACATGGACCGGGAGTCCCTTTGTTTCATGCATGCAAAGAAAGGGGGGGAAAGAGATGGGGGATTAAAATAGAGAAAACCCAAGTGGGTTAGGAGAGAGAAGAGAGAGGGGGAAGTGCATAAACATAAAATGAAAACCTACCTTGTGTCTTGTTTATTTTGTGTGCCTTGCTTGTCTTCGATCTTCATCTTGATCTTCGTCTTCAATTCTCAAGAGTTTTCTTCAATCTTCAAACTTCATATTGTAGCTCTTCAAGTCTTCAAAGGAGGGTTGGAGGCTAGTGTATAAGTGTATGGGGTGCATAGGAGTGTATATGAGGCTAGGGTTCAGTATATGGTGGCTAGGGTTTGGAAAACCTAAGGAAGTTAGGGTTTAGGGAGTGTTCGAGCTCTGTATATCGAAATATAGGATTTTTAGATTGAGTTTACGGACCCCTTTCACGCTGGAGGGGGCTCTGTATTTATAAAGGTGGGATAGACCTGGCGCCTGTTGCAGTGGCGCCAGGGCAAAATTCCTCTTGGCGCCACTAGGAGTGGCGCCAGGCCAATTCTTGGCTTGGCGCCACTACTAGTGGTGCAAGCCAGTTAGAAAAGTATTTAGGTCGGCAAGCAACATATCTTTGACTAGATTTGGGCGCCTGTACTAGTGACTACCATGCAATTTTCAGCATGGCTTCACTATGAGTGACTCCGGAAAGTCTGGGAAGGAGTTTGGGAGACCGGGAATAACCCGGATGGCCGAAAAAGAGCAGGAACACTTAAAATAGTGTCTCGAAGGTATTTGACTTGAAAAATGAGGATAGGATGTTCCGAAAGGGTTGACCGGGCCTTTAGGGGCAAAACGGTCAATCGGATTGCAAAGCTGCCGGAACGGACTCGGATTGTCCCGGAAGAAGACTTAAGATTTGGAAACATTATTCAGAATGTTCCCAAAGGTTGCCGGTTTGATACCTAGAGCCGGTCTGGTCAAAAAAGGTGACTGGCCCACCAGAGGCAAAATGGTCATTTTATACCGGGTTTGCCGGAACATTCTCGGGAGGTTATCGGTTTGATACCCAGAGCCGGTGTGATTCCCGGGGCGTTTGGATGCCTAGGGGCAAAATGGTCATCTTGACCGAAAAGTCTCAAAAAAGGCCCAAGGGGCAGTTTGGTCATTTTTCACCGAAGTGGGCTAGCAGGCACCGGTGTTGACCTGGGTTTTGAGTGTTTCCACCACTCTGACGGAGGTCACGTGATACAGGGGTTTGTTGGCAATTCCCTATATTGACCTGTTTACGAGTACTTCCGCTACTCTAACGGTTGTGATGTTTGCGAGTATTTCTGCTTCTCTGACGGTTCACGATCATTCCCGAGACTGCCTGATCTCGGGAAGCTGCTAAAGGGGACTTAGCTCCTGAGAAGTCAACTTTCTCGGAAGGCATGCCTAAACGGACATTTCTACATTGGCGGGCTAGCAGCGCCACAGGTGGACCTTTCTACCATCTAGGGGACTTGGGGTCTCGTCCCGGTCGACTGGTTTAAAGGGACTTACTGTTTCGAAGGGTTTTTCTTCAAAAAGCGCGCCAGACTGTCTCAAGGAATAAATTTTCTCGAGAGAGGGATTGGAATTGGAAAGGGGTCTTATCGTCTTCGGAAAGACATGCCTGATTTAAAACCGTCTCAAGGAATAAACTGTCTCTCGAGAGGGATTGGAATTGGAAAGGGGTCTTACCGTCTTCGGAAAGACGTACCTGATTTGGAACCGTCTCAAGGAATAAACTGTCTCGAGAGTGGGATTGGAATTGGAAAGGGGTCTTGCCGTCTTCGAAAAGACGTGCCTGATTTGGAGCCGTCTCGAGGAATAAACTATCTCGAGAGAGGTGTTGGACTTCGAAAGGGGTCTTATCGTCTTCAGAAAGACGTGCCTGATTTGGAATTGGGAAGGAGACTTACCGTCTTCGGAAAGACATGCCTGGTTTGGAATAGATTTACCGTCTCGAGGAATCAACTGTCGAGAGAGAGGGGTTGGAGTTGAAATTGGAAAGGACAATGCCTCCAAGGGAATTTTGGTCATTTTGCCTCTATTTGGGTTTGGCGGGCCTGCGAAGCGATGGACAGACGGGATTTGGACTTAGAGAGTTGGTTTCGATTGGAATACATCCATATTGACTTGAGTACAAGTTTGGACAGAGCGTAGACTGCCGAGCGGTAAAAAATGGGATGCTTACAGTGCATTGTTGGCCTTGATCTGTAAAGGGCATTCCTATGCTCCAATGATTGTAGGGGAGACTTTCGTGAGTCTTACGAAATTCCAGTAGACCATTGACGCTCGTTTCCTGGGATGTGCTACTCTTTTCCACCTCTGGGCGATTGGGCAGTTGTTTGTTACTCCTTTGTTCCAACATACATGGTATCCCGAGCTTGACCATATACATTCCCTAGCGAGATCTCAAGGTGTCATGGCATATGAGGGGAGATTTCCGTAGACTGTTGCATCCTGGGCTGACTACCTCTAGAGCATGAGGTCAGGCACAGTCAGGTGGTATTTAGGACTGGTTGGTAGGTATTACTTGAGAGTTCGACCTTCTGGGAGAGCCTTCGTGCCCCTAGCAGGCCTGCGGGGCATTACCCCTTTCTTCGGGATTCAGGTTCTACGACAGCTTGGTAGGAGTCAGGATATCCCTTTTTCAGCATCTGCAACCGATTTCACTCTTTTCTTGAAGGTGTCGATCCTAGGAGCATTGGTGGAGAGAGTTATGAATACATAGAGATCTTTGTTTCCTCACATTGATGATGATGGTTCGTTCTCTATCATGCCACTTGCGACTGAGGCCTATCACTATTGGCTTCGACGCTACGTGCTGGGTCCCAGTAGACTTGGGGATCTTCTCATTGAGGCGCCTTTACCTCCCGTAGGGTATACCAACTTCTTGATTGCTATGATTGTTCAGGGGCATCGTCATAGGCAGGAAAACCACCGCCTGACATGAATATTGCATGACTTGTTGAGGATGAGAGATGCTGAGGTAGCTTCACTGGAGATGCAGCTAGCAGTAGCCAGATCGACACATGATGACCCACCTTTGAGTGCTGCGAGGGTACGTAGGCGGCCACGAGGCGTTCTAGGCAGTTCCACTTCCCTGGAAGGTGATGTGATGGATAGTCAGTCCTTGCGGGAGACTGTGGAGTCCCTTACCCGAGAGACGGACATGCTTCAGGCCAGATGTGCAGACTACGAGCGGGGCTGACCTGGGTCTTCTGCAGCTGGTACTTCTTCGAGTGCTCCTCTTGTGGTTGGCAAGCCAATGAATCCCTGCATAGCTGATTCCTCCTCTGATGATGACGGGGAGCGATATATTTTTGCCCCTCACTCTTAGATTTACTGATTTCTGCATTTGTAGAAAAACATACTTTGTTTAGCATTGTACTCCTTTTTGTCTTATGAACTCATGGCCTCCCGTACTTTTAATATGATTTTCCCTGTATGGTTAGTATAGCAACAAACTTGAGAAAAGTTAAATGAAAAATTGCAGCTCAATGAATGATAACTCCCTTTTGTTTGATTCTCTAAGTAACTGATTGTCCCACGAAAAGAATCCCTGCTCCCTTTAACCTTAACTGGGCTAAGCCGGAGAATGCCTGTTGAGACGCCTTCTGACTTTCGCACTGTTGCTTTCATACATTAACTTTTGGGGAATTGTCGCGCCCAGATTTTTCGCACTCGAGGAATACTCACACAAGCGGGAAAAATGTTGTACTCTCTCGTTAGAACCCACCCTCCTAGAAGAATGAGTGCGACTAGGTTTGAATTGAAAATTGATTTGAAATAAGGGCTTTTGAAAAAGATTCGGAGTCGCCACCTAACTTGATTAAGGTGAGTTAGGTCACCTAAAAACTAAGCATAATCTGAAAACTACACTTAGGGTTTTTGGAAAACGATTTGAAAAATATCTCCTCAAGAGAGGGTTTTTAAGGAAAACAGGTTGTTTGGCAACCTTTGGAAAATATTTAGCCATTTTTAGAAAAATAACTCCTTTTGGTCTATGAAAACAGTGATCTAAGTTCGGAGGTTGGTTACGTGTAGGGAAGACGCACTAAGCTATCACCCTACCCCGCCCTTTCGGTACCTACATGTCAATCTACCCTAGATTCATCAATGAGAGTCTTTAATTAACATGTGTTCAACCCTATTCACTTTAGAAAAACAATGTCTGAAAAATATGATGCATGATATGCAAGTGCAAAATAAGAGAGTTGAAAAATAGATTTGGAAATAAATTTGAAAAGAATATGATTTGAAAATAGATTTGAAGAGATGAAATTGAAATTGAAAAGTTCAAAAATTGAAAGTAGAAATTTGAAAATAGAAAGTTTGAAAGTAGATGGGAATTTGAGATTTGAAAAGATTTTGAAAACCACACCCATGAGGGTGGAATTGAAAGTTTGAAAGGTATTGTGACCGCACCTATGAAGGTTGCCTACGTATCCCTTTGGGGGGATCAAGTCAGTCGTAGTTTGGACTGGAGTCCGATTGAAAATAGAAGAGTGGATTGAACAAGGGAATTGAATTGGAAATTGAATTTGATTTGAAATTAGAAGAAGAGATTGGAAATTGAAATTGAGAAGATTGGACTTGCTTTGGAAAGATTGATTTTGAAAAAAACTTGGTTTTGGAAAGATGGAGGTTTAGGAAACCTAGACTTAAGAAAGGTTTAACCCTACTTGGAAGGTTTAGGAGATTAGGAAAATATTGGATTTAGGAAATGTTTGAATTAGGAAAAGTCCGATTTAGGAAAGTTTCGAATTAGGAAAGTTTCATTTTTGGAAAGTTTTCGAAGTAGGAAAGTTTTGAAAATTGGAAAGTTTCAACCTAGGGAAGTTTTGAAAATTGGAAAGTTTTAAATTTAGAAAGTTTTGAAATAGGGAAGTTTTGAAAGTAGGAAAGTTTCGTTTTAGGAAAGATTTGAAAAAGGAAAGTTTTCAATTTAGGAAATGTTTGAATTAAGAAAGTTTCAACTTAAGAAAGTCTTAAATTAAGAAAGTTTTGAGTTTAGAAAAGTCTTAGATTTGAAAAGATTTTGAAGTTTTGTAGAGTTTAGAATTTGGAAAGATTTAGGTTTAGAATTTGTAGAGTTTTGAACTTATAAAGTTTTGAATTTAGAAAGATTTGAAATTTAGAAAGTTTAAGATTTAGAAAGTTTTAGAGTTCTTAGAAAATCTTGAGATTAGGAAAGTTTTGAGTTTAGGAAGAGTTTGAAAACTTAGGTTTGAAAAGTTAAGGTTTAGGAAATGGTTGAATTAGGAAATATTTGAAAATTGAGTCTTAAAATTTAGGAAAGATTTTTATGTTCAAGTTTTGAAAACTTAAGATTTAGGAAAGTAGAAGTTTAGGAAGGATTTGAATTAGAAAAGAATTGGATTTTGAAACTTAAGGAAAGGTTTAAAGTTTAGGTTTAGGAAACTTATGGTTTAGGAAGGAATTGAATTAGGAAAGGTTTGGACTAGGAAGGGATTGGATTTGGTTTCTAAAAGAGAAGATTTGATTTTGTTTCCAAAAACGGAGGATGGGATCTAGTTTCCTAAACGGGGAGATTGGATTTGGTTTCCTAAAGGGAAGATAGGATTTGGAAAGGGAGACTCTAGAAAGCCTAGGTTTAAAAAATTATAATTTTGACGTAGAAAAGAGGTTTTGGAAACATGTATAGTTTGGATGTGAAAACAAGAGATTTTGGAAACCTAGGTTTGGGGCAAAGTTTGAAAACCATGTTTTTAGGAAGAAAATTTAGGGTTTCCTAATTATGGGTTCTAGGGCTTGACTTGGGCTCTAAGGAAAAGGGATTTTTAGAAAGTGCGTTTTTGGAAATGGAGGTTTTCTAGAAGGGAATCCTAGGGAGGAGTTTTTGGAAAGTGAATTTGGAAAGAGAGTTTTTGAAAAGATTTTTGGAAAGAGGGAGCTTTTGGAAAGTGTGTTTTTGGAAACATAGATTTTGGGAGGAAAAATCCTAGAGGAAAAATTTCTACAAGGAAGATTTTGGAAAGAGAGTTTTTAGGAAGGTGAATCTAAGGAGTGTTTTTAGAAAGTGAATTTTCAGGAAAAGATTTTGGAGAGGAGTTGAAAAAGAGAGTTTTAAAAAATAGATTTTGTAAGGGAGTTTTTTAAAACAACTTTGGAGAGGAGAGTTTTAGGAAAGTATGTTGAAAAAGCGATTTTTAGAAAGAGATTTTTGAGGAGAGAGTTTTTTGAAAAGTATGAAAACGTCTCACTTTCCTAAAGCAATTCTAGCCATAAGAGGGCTAGAACCACTTTAAGAAAGTGGTTTTGAAAACAAGGTTTGAAAATATAGACCAAAATGTCACTTTTAATATAACACTTTCCTAAAGCAACCCTAACCATGGAAAAGCTAGAATCACCCTAGAATTGTGGTTTTGAAAACCAGTTTTTGAAAAAGAGATTTTGATGCAATTTTGAAAACAAGTTTAAAAACGATTTTGAAAACAACTTTTTGAGAACGAATTTTGGAAGATACAAGACTATGATATGCACAATGCAATTTGGGGTCGTGAACATACAAGGTTAAGGCTTCACCACATAATCAAGGGGGCCGGACCCACGTGGTCTTTGGTTAGACTAGAAGAAAGCCCCCGACACGGAGACTCTCCAATAGCCCAATCCTACACATGAACCGGGAATCGCCTTGTTTCAAGCATGCAAAGAAAGGGCAGGAAAGAGATGGGGGATTAAAATAGAGAAAACCCAAGTGGGTTGGAGAGAGAAGAGAGAGGGGGAAGTGCAGAAAATTAAATAGGGAGCCTACCTTGTATCTTGTTTATTTTGCGCGCCGTGCTGTCTTCGATCTTCGGTCTTCGGTCTTGATCTTCACCTTCACTCTTCAAGGATTGTCTTCAAGCTTTGGATGGCTGCTCTTCAAGTCTTCAGAGAGTGGTTGAAGGCTAGTGTATGAGTGTATAGGGGAGTGCATGAGTGTATAGGAGAGTGTATGAGTGTATAGGAGGCTAGGGTTTGGGAAAACCTAGGGAGGCTAGGGTTTTGCAGGTGCTCGAGCTCTGTATATCGAAATATGAGATTCTTAGGTTAAGTTTGCAGACCCCTTTCACGTTGAACGAGGCTCTGTATTTATAGAGGGAAGACAAACCTGGCGCCTGTTGCAGTGGCGCCAAGCCAAATTATACACTAGCGCCACTAGGAGTGGCGCCAGGCCATTTTTTGGCTTGGCGCCACTACTAGTGGCGCCAGCCATTTAGGAAACAATTAAGGTCGGCAAGCAACATATCTTTGACTAGATTTGGGCGCCTGTACTAGTGACTACCATGTAAACTTTAGCCTAGCTTCACTAGGAGTGACTCCGGAAAGTTCGGGAATGATTTGAAGGAGCTGGGAGTGACCCGGAAGGCCGGAAAGAAGCAGGAACACTTAAAATAGTGTCCTGGAGGTATTTGACTTGAAAAATGAAGATAAGGTGGGTTGGAAAGGTTGACCGGGCCTTCAGGGGCAAAACGGTCAATTGGACTGGAAAACTGCCAGAGCGAACTCGGATTGTCCCGGAAAAAGACTTGGGATCTAGAAACATTATTTAGAATGTTCCTAGAGGTTGCCGGTTTGATTCCCAGAGCCGGCGTGGTCGGAAATGGAGACCAGCCCACCAGGGGCAAAACGATCATTTTGTACCAGGTTTGCCGGAACTGACTCGGAATGATTCGGAAAGGTAAAGGAAGGTTGAGAACACTATAAAAAGTATTCTCGGGACATTACCGGTTTGATACCCAGAGCCGGTGTGGTCGAAGAAGGAGACCGGCCCTCTAGGGGCAAAACGGTCATTTTATACCGGGTTGGCCGGAACTGACTCGGAATGGTCCGAAAAGGTAAAGGAAGGTTGAGAATACTATAAAAAGTGGGCTAACAGACACTAGTGTTGACCTAGGTTTTGAGTGTTTCCGCCACTCTAACGGTGTGAGTATTTCTGCTACTCGGACGGGGTTGATGATTTGTGAGTATTTTCGCAACTCGGACGGGGTTGATGATTTGTGAGTATTTCCGCTACTCTAACGGCTTTGTGAGTATTTCCACTACTCTAACGGTTTTGTGAGTATTTTCGCTACTCTAACGGTTTTGTGAGTAGTTTTGCTACTCGGACCGTCTCGAGGAATAAACTGTCTCGAGAGAGGGATTGGAAAGGGGTCTTATCGTCTCCGAAGAGACGTGCCTGGATTGGAACCGTCCCGAGGAATAAACTGTCTCGAGAGAGGGATTGGAAAGGGGTCTTACCGTCTCCGAGGAGGCGTGCCTGGATTGGAACCGTCTCGAGGAATAAACTGTCTCAAGAGTGGGATTGGAAAGGGGTCTTACCGTCTTCAAAGAGACGTGCCTGGGTTTTGAGTGTTTTCGCCACTTTAACGGGGTTGTGAGTATTTTCGCTACTCTAACGGTTTTGTGAGTGTTTCCGCCACTCTAACGGTTTTGTGAGTAGTTTTGCTACTCGAGCCGTCTCGAGGAATAAACTGTCTCGAGAGAGGGACTGGAATTGGAATAAGAAAGGACAATGCCTCCTAAGGGCATTTGGGTCATTTTGCCTCTATTTGGGCCTGACAGGCTCGCGAAGCGATGGAAAGACGGAATTTGGACCTAGAGGATTGGTTTTGATTGGAATATGCCCAAAATGACTTGAAAACAAGTCTGGACAGAGTGTAGACTGCCGAGCGGTCAAAAATGGTGTGCTTACAGGAATGTTGTAATTTGAGTTATTTCTTACATCTAAATCTTTTTTCCCCCTTCCACCCCCCCCCCCCCCCCCCCCCCCCCCCCCCCCCCCCCCCCTTTTTTTTTACTATTTTTACTACTAGTGCCAATGAGGGTTTTCACCAGTCCCAGCTCTATCATTTTTTGCACCAAGGCGCCTTTGCAGGTTTTCGCCAGGGTCGACAGTTTTGTATCTTGCCACATCCCTACTTTTTTACCTACGGCACCCTTTCGAGTTTTCACCGCATCCTCGGGAAGTGCTTAATTTTTCTCTCTTCTTTCTCTCTCTCTTTCCTCAGCTTGGTCTCTGGTTTCTGTTGAGAAGCTCCTAAATGCTACTCGCACCATCCTCCGGCCAATGGCATATTTTAGTAAGCTCATTTGGACTAATCAATTTAACTCTAATCTGAGAGGACTTTTAGGGTTTGTGGTGTGGTTTTTTTACTTTTGAAAGAAAAGGAAAAGGCTCAAGCCTACCATTCTACTAGTGATCATCGTCAATGATTTTTGGTTTAATAGCACTTTTTCTACGTATTCCCATCTTTCTTTGGGTATCTCGTCGCACCCGTTTTTTTTTTTTTTTTACTAACGACGTTGATAACAATGTTTGTGCGAACTTAAGGTAATACTTCAAGGGTTTTTTTTTTTTTACGCATATCTCCAGTGCCTCTACTTTGACTTAGCATGATCACTTTATTGGGGAATGTTCGTGAAGGAAAGTAACCGGCTCTAAGGGTTTGGCAAAGGTCACGTACATTTTAATTGTATAGGAAATGAAATGAGGGCCTCTCGTCATCTTGGAATAAGATTGTTTAGTCCATAGAGCTTTACCAGTGAAACACTACCCTATTGATTAGTGGAGAATGAGGAGAGTAGATTTTGTTGCTTCTTCACAGAAACCAAAGGTCTAACTTTCGGAATCATACGTGGTAGTGTTTGACAGCGTCTGAATTCAATGGACTAGGGAATTCTTGGCCATCCATTTCCTCCAAAACGAGAGCTCCTCCAGACAGGACCTTTTTTACCACGAATGGCCCTTCATAGTTTGGAGCAAATTTCCCCTGTGCCTCCTCTTGATGGGGGAACACCTTCTTGAGCACCAAATCTCCCGGTTGGAATGATCGAGGTCGTACCATCTTATCAAATGCCCTGGCCATTCGCCTTCTGTAGCATTGAGCGTGATAAACTACAGCTAGCCACTTCTCATCTAGCAGGTAGAGTTGGGCATACCGGTCTTTGATCCATTCTGCTTTATCCAGTTTGGTTTCTGTTAAGGTCCTTAAAGAAGGAATCTCAATCTCAACGAGGATGACTGCCTCGATGCCGTAGACCAGCTCGAAGGGAGTGCTTCTAGTGGAGACCCTCATAGTAGTTCGGTAAGCCATCAGTGCAAAAGCAAGTTTCTCATGCCAATCTATGTAGTTGTCAATCATCTTTCAGAGTATTCTCTTAATATTCTTGTTGGCTGCTTCCACTGCTTCGTTCATCTGGGGCCGGTAGGTGACCGAATTCAGGTGCGTAATGCGAAATGTTTGGCATAGCATTGACATCAACTCGTTGTTTAGATTGGAAGCATTGTCAGTGATGAGTGACTAGGGAATCCTATACTGGCAAATGATATGATTTTTTATGAACCTTTCCACGACCCTCTTGGTGACATGAACATAGGAAACGACTTTCACCCATTTAGTGAAACAATCAATGGCGACGAGGATGAAGCGGTGACCGTTGGAAGCTTTAGGAGTGATAGGGCCAATCATTTCTATCCCCCACATAGAAAAAGGCCACGGGGCTGACATGGAATGGAGCTCAGTTGACGGTGCTTTAATCTTATCCCTATGTATCTGGCACTTGTGACACCGAAAAATGTATCTAATGCAATCTGACTCCATTATTGACCAGTAATACCCTGTCCGGAGAATCTTCTTTGCAAGCGTGTGGCCATTCATGTGGGGACCGCAAACTCCTTCGTGCACTTCCTCTATAATAACTTTGGCTTCGATGGTATTGACACATCTTAGAGGTTCGAACCATGATCTCTTGAAAAGCTCATTTCCAGCCATGAAATAGTGTCTCGCCAAAAGACAAATGGTCTTCCTATCTCGTTGTGTTGCTGCATCGGGGAACGTCCTGGCTTGGATATACCTCTGGATGTCATAAAACCATGGTTTCTCATGGGATTCAACAGTTGTGTGCAGGTAATAGGAAGGGATATTCCTGGTAAAGATATGTAGAGGGGATATTTCAGTGCCCCTGTCGACCTTGATTGCTGCAGCTAACGTAGCTAAGGCATCGGCAAAGCTGTTCTCTGTTTGGGGTACGTGACGAAAATCCACGCTTTTGAATAGCTGACACAAATCTTTGACCTGTTGATGATACGGGAAAATTTTGGCCTCTCGAGTTTGGTACACGTCCTTGGATTGCTGAATAACTAGATCTGAATCACCGAGAACAACCAATTCGTCAATCTTCATTTCTAATGCCAATCTTAATCCCAGGATGCAAGCCTCATATTCAGTGATGTTATTGGTGTAGAGTTCAAGTTGTAGCTTAACCAACAATAGGATAATGACTACCTGTTCTTGACACTACTACTGCCCCAATGCCAGCTCCCCTTTTGTTGGCAGCACCGTCAAAAAACATCTTCCACCCGGCTGGTACTTGCTCTTCAGATGCGTCATCAACGCATAGTATATTTTCATTGGGAAATTGGGGCTCCATGGATTGATAATCATCAATAGGGTTCTCGGCCAGATAATCAGTTATCACCTACCCCTTGATTGCTTTATGGGTAGTGAACACAATGTCGAATTCTGACAGGATCATGTGCCATCGAGCAATTCTTCTGGACAGGGTTGGTTTCTTGAATATATACTTGAGGGGATCCATTTGAGAGATGAGGAAGGTGGTATGATAGAGCATGTAGTGCCGAAGCCTGTGAGTTGCCCAGGCTAATGCGCAGCAGGTTTTCTTGAGATCCGAATACTTTGCTTCATACGGCAGGAATTTCTTACTGAGGTAGTAAATGGCTTGCTCTTTTCTTCCCATTTCATCATGTTGTCCCAAAACGCATCCCATGGAAGTATCTAACACTAACATGTACATCAACAAAGGACGTCCCGGGGTTGGTGCCACTAGGACAGGAGGATTCCGCAGATATTCTTTGATTTTCTCAAAAACTATCTGACAGTTATCATCCCATTTTGTTGGAACGTCTTTCTTAAGGACCTTGAAAATAGGTTTGCATAGGTGGGTCATTTGGGCGATGAACCTGCTAATAAAGTTTAATTTTCCTAGAAAAGATCGAACCTCCTTTTCCCCCTTTGGTGTTAGCATTTCGACGATGGACTTAACTTTGGCAGGATCAACCTCTATCCACTTTTCATTGACTATAAACCCCAGCAGCTTCCCTGAAGATACCCCGAATGTGCATTTGGTAGGATTTAGCTTAAGTTGATACCTACGGAGGCGGTCAAACACCTTCCGCACGTTGAACAGGTGGTCTTTCCGCTGTTTGGACTTGACGATCATGTCATCCACATAGATTTCTACTTTCTGATGCATCATGTCATGGAATAAGGTTACCATGGCTTTTTGGCAGGTTGCCCCAGCATTGCGAAGTCCGAATGGCATGACTTTATAACAGTATACTCCCCAGGGGGTAATGAAAGTAGTCTTCCCCCGATCCTCTTCAGCCAGCTTGTTCTGATTATATCCCGAAAAACCGTCCATAAAGGAAAACATTTCGTAACCGGCCGTGTTGTCAACAAGCAAGTCTATGTGTGGGAGAGTAAAATCATCCTTTGGACTGGCCCTGTTGAGGTCCCAAAAGTCAATACACATCCGCACCTTGCCATCTTTCTTAGGTACCGGGACAATATTAGCCAGCCATTGGGGATACTCTACTACTTGCAGGAATCCTACCTGGAGTTGTTCAATCACCTCCTCCTTGATCTTCAGGCTCCATTCAGGCTTTAATCTTCTTAGCTTTTGCTTAAAGGGTTTCATCGGCGGGTCCAAGGGTAATCTATGTTCCACAATGGATTCATCCAACCCGGGTATGTCTTGATAGGACCACGCGAAAACATCTAAGTATGCACGCAATAGTTCCAGTAATTCTTTGCGCTGCCATTGATCTAGGCCTGTATCGATTCTAAGCTCTTTTGGGTCCCCTTCATTTCCCAAATTAATGGTTTCTGTTTCCTCAATGTTTGGGATATTACAATTTTCATGTCTTTCTATTTGTTCCCAAATTTCCTCTAGCACCTCCTCTAAAAAATTTACATCTTCTTCAATTCCCAGTTGTTGGTAATCAAACTCGGTGTTCAAGTCATCATTTATCAGGATTGGCATTCTCTGGATTAGGTGAGTAAGATATCAGTTGCAAGGGTCCCTGGCATGGAAAATAGCGTGCAATGAATCAAACAAGAAAGGAGTATTTTTCCATTAATAACTTGATTTTTAAAAAGTTAAGACAAATAAATTAAAAGGACAAAGTTTGTTTATGGCAAATCCGTTGTTCTGGGATCTCGCTCTAGTGAGCTTTGTACCGAAACTTGATGTCTTTGCTGGCCCAATTATGCAAATTTTCGCCTAGCAGCATCGCTCGAATGGATCCGTCTTGGGTTATTCCCATGTTGGCTGTCATGACGGGCGCTTCTTCTTGGACTTTTCTCTTCTTCCTATTTAATGTAGACATTCCTTTCCCCATGTCCAACTGCTTGAATTGATCCGAGAGTTCCACGACAGCTTTCGTATCAGCCCTCTTCTTCCGCGCTACTTCTATTTTCTCCTTTCTTGTGGGTTCATATCTTAACCCAAAGGTGGGTTCATTCGACGATATTTCTACGACTTCAGGTCTCCCTTGTAAACATCTCCCTAGGCCTTTGCAGGGATGAAAACCATTTGCTTTAAAGTACCGTACTACCATCTGAGAGTTCCTGGAATATTTCGGCTCCACTTGATCTTCTTTCTGCACAACAGTGATATATTCGAATAACTGAAAGCAAGAGGGTAGTTCAGTGTCAGATGCAACCATATGAGCTTTGTATACACCGAACTCTTTTTTAGCAAAAATAGAGATTAGCTTGGAGCCCACGATGAACTTGACTTTCTGATGAAGGCTAGAAGGAACTGCACCGGCCGAATGAATCCAGGGTCTTCCTAACAGCAAATTGTAGACAGCCGAAATGTGCAAGACTTGGAATTTAATTGTGAAGGTTACTGGTCCTATCTCAACAGGCATTTCAATTTCCCCTATAGCTTCCCTTCGAGAACTGTCAAAGACACGAATGATCATACCACTATTTTTCAAGTAAGTTTGGTCCATTCCCAGCCTTTCTAGGGTAGAATACGGGCACACATTCAAAGCCTATCCATTATCTATCAATACTTTGGCTACCATTTTTCCTCTTGTTCTTACAGCGATATGCAGAACCTGGGTATGGCCTGTTCTATCAGCAGGAATCTCGTCATTGTAAGCACCCCATTTTTTACCGCTCGGCAGTTTACACTCCGTCCAGACTTGTGTTCAAGTCATTGTGGGCATATTCCAATCGAAACCAACTTTCTAAGTCCAAATCCTATATGTCCATCGCTTCGCGAGCCCAACAGGCCCAAATAGAGACAAAATGACCAAAATGTCCTTAGGAGCATTGTCCTTTCCTTTCCAACCCCTCTCTCGAGACAGTTGATTCCTCGAGACGGTAAATCTATTCTAAATTAGGAACGTCTTTTCATAGACAATAAGTCCCCTTTCTAATCCCTCTCTTGAGACAGTTTATTCCTCGAGACGGTTTCAAATTAGGCACGTTTTTTCGGAGACGATAAGACCCCTTTCCAATTCCTCTCTCGAGATAGTTTATTCCTTGATTATGTGGTGAAGCCTTAACCTTGTATGTTCACGACCCCAAAATTGCATTGTACATATCATGATCTTGCATCTTCCAAAAATTTGTTTTCAAACTCGTTTTCAAAATCGTTTTCGAACTTGTTTTCAAAAGTGCATCAAAATCTCCTTTTTCAAAACATGTTTTCAAAATCACAATCCTAGGGTGATTCTAGCTTTTTCATGGCTAGGGTTGCTTTAGGAAAGTGTTACATTCAAAGTGACCAATATGGTCCATATTTACAAATCTTGTTGTTTTCAAAACCGCTTTCCTAAAGTGGTTCTAGCTCTCTTATGGTTAGATTTGCTTTAGGAAAGTGAGACGTTTTTATACTTTCCAAAAAGCTCTCTTTTAAAAAATCTCTTTCTAAAAATCTCTTTTTCAACATACTTCCCAAAAACTCTTCTTTCCAAAATTGTTTTCAAAAACTCCCTCCAAAGATCTATTTTTCCAAAATCCCTTTTTCAACCCCTTTCCAAAACTCACTCTTCAAAGTCCACATTCCAAAAGCGTTCCCTAGGTCTCTTTCCTAAAAAACTCTCTCAAAAAATCTTTCCAAAAACTCTCTTTCCAAAATCTCCTTTCTAAAAATTCCTCCCTAGGATTCTCTTCTAAAAACCTTCGTTTTCAAAAACGCCCTTTCCAAAAACTCTTTCCTTAGAGCCCAAGTCAAGCCCTAGAACTCACAATTAGAAAACCCTAATTTTCTTTCCAAAAACATGGTTTTCAAACTTGCCTTAAGACCTACGTTTCCAAAACCTCTTATTTTCACATCCAAACTATACACATTTCCAAAACCTCTTTTTACATCAAAACTATAGCCTTCCAAATATAGGGTTTCTAAAACCTCCCTTTACAAATCCTTGTCAATTCTAATCTTCCCTTTAGGAAACCAAATCCAATCCTCCGTTTTTGGAAACAAAATGAAACCTTCTCTTTTAGAAACAAAATCCAATCCCTTCCTAATCCAAACCTTTCCTAATTCAACCATTTCCTAACTTTATCCCTTTTCAAATCTCAACTTTCCAAATCTAAGTTTTCAAACCTTTCCCAAATTCAAACCTAATCTCAAGATTTTCTAAACCTCTAAAACTTTCTAAATTTGAAACTTTCTTAAGTTAAATCTTTCTAAACCTAAATCTTTCCAAATTCTAAGCTTTCCCAAAACTTCAAAATCTTTTCAAACCTAAAACTTTTCTAAACTCAAAACTTTCTTAATTCGAGACTTTCTTAAGTTGAAACTTTCTTAATTTAAAACATTTCTAAATTCAACACTTTCCTATTTCAAAACCTTTCTTAAAATGAAACTTTCCAATTTTCAAAACTTCCCTATTTCAAAACATTCCAAATTCAAAACTTTCCTAAGTTGAAACGTTTCTAATTCCAAAACTTTCCTAAGTCGAAAACTTTCTTATTTCGAAACTTTCCTAAAACGGACCTTTCCTAATTCGAACATTTCCTAGATCCAATCTTTCCAAATCTTCCAAGTCCAACATTTGAGTCAATTCTTTTCGAAAATCTTTTCAAGTCAAGTCCAATCCTCATTTTCTAAGTTTCTAAGTCTAGGTTTCCTAAAACCAAGTCTTTCAAAATCAAATCTTTTCAAATCTTCCAATCAAAGTTCAATCTCTCAATCTTCCAATTCAATTTCCAATTCAATCTCCTTCTTCAAATCGACTCTTCTATTTTCATTCAGACTCTTGTCCGAACTACGACTGACCTGATTCCTCCAAAAGGATATGTAGGCAATCCTCATGCGGTCACAACATTTTTCAAATCTCAAATTCCACAACATGTTTCAAATTTCTATTTCTACAACTTCTTTCTAATCTCTAATCCTACAACATTCTTTCAAGTTTTCAAGTCCATAACTCTTTTCAAATCTAATTTCAAATCTCTTCTAAAATCAAATCAAATTCTTTTCAAATTTATTTCCAAATCTATTTTTTAATTCTCTTAACTTGCACTTGCATATCATGCTTTATGCCTTTTTAAACATTCTTTTCCAAAGTAAATAGGATTGAACATTAGTTAATTGGAGACCCTCGTAGGTGAATCTAGGGTAGATTGACATGTAGGTACCGAAAGGGCGGGGTAGGGTGATGGCTTAGTGCGTCTTCCCTACACGTAACCAACCTCCGAACCTAGATCACTGATTTCAAAAACCAAAAAAGAAGTTATTTTCCAAAAGGGGCTAAATGTTTTCTAAAGGTTGCCAAACAACCTGGTTTTCTTAAAAACCCTCTCTTGAGGAGATGTTTTCAAAATTGTTTTCCAAAACCCTAAGTGTAGTCTTCGGATTATTCTTAGTTTTTAAGTGACCTAACTCACCTTAATCAAGTTAGGTGGCGACTCCAAATCTTTTCTAAAAGCCCTTTATTCAAATCAATTTTGAATTCAAACTTAGTTGCACTTATTCTTCTAGGAGGGTGAGTTCTAACGAGAGAGTACAACATTTTTCCAACTTGTGTGAGTATTCCTCGAGTGCGAAAAATCTGGGCGCGATAGCTGGCGACTCCGCTGGGGACACTTAGAGGGTTAGGCCGTAGTCATGTCTCTTTACTCTTTACCCTTCACCCATGTAGAGTCTTCAATTAACTTAGTTTAATCCTATTCACTTTAAATTTTCAAAATTGTTTTCAAAAACAAAAAAACATGCATTTATTCATATTATCGTGTATTATGTCTGTCATCCACATACTAACACGTGCATCTTTGTTTTGCAAGTGCGCTTTTTGTTTAAATTTTATTAACTACTATGCATGAATGTGATGAACAGGATGAATGGGAGTTGTTGGGCTCTTTCCTCCACTTTTAAAAATCACACACACACTGCATGTGCACTTGCATTCTGCATACATGCATTATTACCTTGATATGTCCTTTCTAGTTAGAAAGTGGAAACGGTATATTGGTTGTGGGCAAGATGCTGTGTCAGTTTCTTCGCCTATGGCCTCTTAATGGTTCCCCCGCTCGGATCACCAACCGATCATGGCAACACCTCGGGGAGTGGGCCTAGGTTTGAAGATCCGAGGACCGAGCCTTTTTAGGACGCATTAGTCAACCCTCAACCTCATATTCATATAGAAACCATGCATAGCCGAACCTCTGCCGGATTTAAGACACGAGCACTGTTTTCAAAACCACGGAGGAAAGGGCGACTGCTCTTATTTTCTTTATACATGTCTATTCCTGCTGTTATATTGACTGTATTTATACTGTTATAATGCATGTTTGACTGCTCATGCATGCATGTCTACTTTGTTACTGCATTCTCTCTCTTTACACTCTTTGCATCCATATTCATGCATTCAATACCCCATGTCAAGACAAGAGTTCCAAGTAACTCAAGTCATTGCATTCTCATGCATATGATCAACCCATTGAGAGTGACACCAAGGTTACTCTCCCTTGCATTAAACCTACCCAAACCCTAAGGGTTCCCGCGTAACCCTAAGGACTCATTGCATGCATCCCAATTCATTCCATAAGAGGGGCCCCAATCCCTCTATGCTCACGAAGATTGGATTGCTAAGAAGACAAGGGGCAATCAATCAACAAGGTCTCTCAGCGACCTCTTCGACATCAAATCCAAAGAAGGCGAATCCGAAGACTCAAGAGTAGTTTACGGTTTTCCTTTGTAAAAGTACATAGGTGGAAGTCCAAAGGAAAATGTTGCCCCTCCCCCTATTAAAATGTATTTCAGTTCTTTTGTATCTTAAATCCAAAATTTAATGTACTTCTTTACCTTTGTGAATAAATGCATGGATGGCTGAAGGTTCCTACTTGACGGTAAGGTATCTGCATACAGGGACAAATCCCCTATCTCCAAGAGTGGGCCAATACATCATGATTAGTTTCCCTCTCAAATAGGGACACCCTAGGACATGCATTGCATAAAGCTCTCAAAAAATCAGAAACTAACTTGCGATTTGTGTTTTTGTCTTCTTCTTTCTCTCTATTTATTTTTCATTAACATAGGTCACCCTCTACTGAGTCAACATTGCTCCTAGGAAGGGGCAACATCCACCTAGGGATCCCATTATCACCCGGCAAAGAGCATCATTGATGGCTGCTAACCCTAAAGAATCCTCTCAAGTTTCTCTAGAAAAAGTCAACAAAATGAGGACTAAGATGGATGAGATGCTCAAACTCATTCAAACTCTGGCCATGAAGGATGCTACCGCGGTCCCGTCATCATCTATGACTTCATCCAAAGACCTTGAACCCGCTAATCCAAGGATTATGCTTCAGTCCAACAATGCTGGGAGGACTAAGGAGGACGCCAAATGGGTCAACACGGAAGAATAAGAGACCATATTGCTTTCACCTTCCATAAAGAAGCCTTCTCTAGACCCTCTCAGCCTGAAAATCCAAGGATTGAAAGATTCGTTGCGAAGTCTCCATGGCCACGATGCTTACGGATTCACTTCCTATGATGAACTCTGTTTCTTCCCTGACCATCCGAGACTTGCAAAGTTTAAAATGCCTGACTTCCAGAAGTACGACGGTACCAGTAACCCTGTTGCTCATCTTCGCCTATACGCTGAAGCGCTAAGTGGACATGGCAACGATCAAAAGCTCCTTATGCAGCTATTCCAACACAGTCTCACAGGGTTTACTCTACAATGGTTTGCTCGTCTGGACTTGAGGAAGATCACAACCTGGATGGAGCTAGTCAATGCGTTCAAAGCCCAATACCGTCACAACATCGACCTCACGTCCGATCGCTGGTCCTTGATAACGATGAGCAAGGGTGAGAATGAGAGCTTTAAAGCATACGCCCTAAGATGGAGGGAGGCCGCTGCACAAGTTAATCCCCCTGTTGGAGGAGGAGTATGTACAACTGTTTGTGCATACTTTTCAAGGTGTATTCTACGAGAAGCTCTGCACAAGCATGGGAAAAAGCTTCTCCGCGCTCATCATGTAGGGAGAGATGATAGAAAACGGCCTCAAGACAGGAAGAATTACAGATCCCTATGCCAAGACTGGAGAAAATACCGCCAACATAGCCAAAAAGGTGGGTACTACAAGGGGCACGATCAGGAAGGAAAGTGAAGTGTCTGCTATTCTGCCTAGCCAACCACCCCAATACCGACCCCCGCTACAATCCCCCCCAGTCCTGCCCTTGCCCACCTTGACCATGCCTGCTCCAACCCCTAACTATGGCCCCACTGGGGCACGACCTAACTTTAATAGACCTGCTAGACGCATCCGTATCTTCGACGCCTTAGCCTGCACCCAAACTGAGGCTTACCATAGCCTTCTGAAGAACAACATCTTGAAGCCCGTACCTGCTCGCCCGTTGCTAAGCCCTCTGCCCCCGACCTTTAATGCCGCTTTTACGTGTGAATATCGTTTAGGTGGCCAGGGGCACGACACCAAAATCTTCTTTGCTCTAAAGCACAAGATCCAAGACCTGATCGATAGTAAGACCGTTGATCTGCAGCCGGTAAAACCTGCTCCCACTCCTAATGTGACCGCTAACCCTCTGCCGGATCACACCGTCCATATGATACTAGTAGAGATGGAAGGCGAGGGAGAAATCGACGAGCTCGAGCCCAAAGGTTATAAGAGCGATTGGGAGGCCGATGAAGAAAGTGACTGGAAGGAAGATCTCCCATTGTGCCCGATTTATCTTTATAACCCTGAGGAGGTGCTTGATGCTTCTGACTGGCCTATTAAGGAGCCAATATTTCTGGAAGATGGGATGACCAAGAACACAGTTGTTGATGGATGGGGTGCTGAGTTTCTCCATCCAAGGTTTACCGTGGCGGAACATCACTTACTAGAAAACCCTTGGTCCACAACTGAGTACAACTATGAAGACATGGGCTGGGAGCTAGAGGGGTCAAGAGAACAGACAGAGCCATTCGAATTAGAAGGGGATGAGCTGGTCACCCTGTTTACAGAAGAACCCACTGCAAAGAACAAGAAGGAGGCTGACAACCGCATCAACAGTGTCAACATCTTCGGAGCTCTAGGAGAAACCTTTGCTTGTCTCGCCTTAGCTGAGGATCTGAGTCACGAATGGAGCATCGAAGATGTGGGAATTATCCCAAAGCCATACTAAAATGGATTCCTTGCACAAGCGTACAAGAGAGGGTGTTTTCACTTACTTTCTTTCTATCCCTTTCACTTTCTGTCTTTAAATTAATGCTTACATTTTCTTACTGCTTAAGAACTTTATGTTTTCTATAAAAATAATAATAATAATCAAATGACAGTCTTTTATTCCATTCCTATTGTCTTATCGTCTCTTGGGAATAGTGACTACTTTCTACGCAAGGGGCATGGTTTATCTTGTGGAATGATCCAACTTGAAGGGATGATAGCATGAGTTAACCACTCACCAAATGATCAGCTTTCCAGAGATAGAGGACAAAGATGAGTGAAGATACTACCCAAAGGCAACACTTACAGGACTCCAAAACTAAGCGATGTGGGGCCAGTTTATCAAAATGAAGAGGAGCCATCCTTCACTTCCCCACATATAAATAAAGAAATAAATAACTAAATAAATAAACAAATGTGCTTATATTCCCTTTGCTTAACCCCTAGAGTCTTGCAACAAACAAAGTTTTCTTTGTCAACCTAATCCAAGACTATCCTCCCCACACTAGGGCAAACAATAGTTTGAAAACTCTAGGAATGGCATCCACCCCCGCTGTGCTAAGGCAGCAATAAAAGCTCTATAGATCAAGCAGTCTAATTCAAAATGAAGAGAGGCCCTCATTTCATTTTCCATGCAGTTAAAAGCAACCCCTTGCCAAACCTGTTGAGCCATCTATCCTTTTCTCAAGAAAACCCCAGCCTAGGGATCACTGCCCACATTGGGTAGATTGAACTGCAAAGGAAAAGATCTAAGGGAAAAGGGTCGAAGAATTATTCATTTCATAAAGGAATAGAAGGAAAAAGCAAAGGAAAGGAGTTGCCAAGGGGCAAGAAGCCAAAAAAAAAAGAAGAGAAAACCATGATTTTAAGGAAAGGCCTGAAGAAGCCATGATGAAGTCATCCTCAAAGGCATAATGAGAGGATTGAAAGAAAAGAAAGTCATGTTTATCACAAGAAGTATATAGAAAGGGTGAAAGAACAAGGTCATTGTCACCTTGAGAAGTATATGGTCAAAAGCAAGAAGGAAATTCAAAGGTGATCCTAAGTTATGAAGAAACCAAGTAGAAACGATAGGTTCGAGCCTTTACCCTTTTCTTGCAAAACCCCAAAACCATGGCCTACATTACAACCCTATTAAAGTCCCCTCTGATTGAAAGCGGATTGCTTGATCTAAATAAGCTGAACACGTTGCCAGAGCCAAAAAGGATGCTAGCCTTACTGAGAAAATGGTTAAGGACAGTATGGATCTAAACCTTGCTGAAAACAACATTGAATTTGAGCCTACATATCCCATTGTTTCTAAAACCCTATAACCCAGCCTGCATTACGGTCCCGAACAAAGTCTCCTCAGATTGAAATGACTGGCCACTTATCACTCTACCAAAGGTTAGGTAAGCTGTTGCTAAAACCCCGAGAGTCGAGAGTCCCAACCCAATAACCATATACACTAACCCTAAGACAGAGAGTTGGAGGCGATCAAGAGGTTGAGAAAGGTGCGAAATGCTATCATCCAATCAAGGTAATGTTGGGCCAAAAGAGAGGCTAAACTGCCAAAGAGGAGGGAGTTACCATTCCCAAGACTACAAGTCTAACAGCACCCTGTGTCATTCTATTAACATATTTCTAACTTGTGCATATGCTAAAAAAAAAAAAAAAAATCAGCATGGCCTTTGCACACATAGGATATAACTCCCTGTAGAAATAAAAGTCATTAACATCAACTCATGTAATATATATCTAACATCATCATACATCACATGCATCTAATCATATGCCTAGCTGCAAAGATCATAAATATATCTTTCTGTCCATGCATCTGAATATTATAAATATCCATTTTTGTACAAAATATCAGAATAAAACTATCTAACACCAATACAACTCAGGGACAAGGGGCAAAGGAGCATTAGAGCCTCTACAAGGGGCGTCTATCATAGGTCAAAGTCGATATCATCTAGATCAAAATCCCCAAAACCTGGTATTGGAGGATAACTAGTAGAAGCACCACCATCCTACAGGAAAGATAGAGCCGAAATCAGCTGCATACAAAAGGAACTAAGCAACAACAGAGCAAGAATAAGCAAAGAGAGAATAACTTACCCCCCCACTACCCATCTGAGATAACCGAGCTGTCAGGGAAGCTACCTCGGCCTGGTACTGATCCCACTCCATCTGGTACTGATCTCTCTGGTCTCTCACGGCAGTAAACTCGGCCTGGGGCACATATCCTCCAGCACGGCGCCACAAGTCAACCACCTCCTGGCCAACAGCGTACCCGCCGACTACTACCTCAAACCGGGTGAAGGCACCGACCGAATGAGCCCCAAAGTGCACAGCATAATCTGTATCCGGAGGAAGCAAGAACTCGGCACCTAGCTGACGCTCCTGATAAGGGATAGGCACTCCCGCCACCAGGGCTCCAAACATATACTCTGGCGGAGCTCCTGCTGATCGGAACTCCTCATGAAACTGCCGCCAGTGTCGCTCTCCAAGATAGGACTCCCAAGTGCCATTACTGAGAAAAGCAGCTCTCGACAGGGACAACGGGACCAGGTACTGGACTGTCTCATAATGGGCTGATCCAATGAAGGGCTGCTAGGTCACGTCCCTCGCCTCAATCAACTCCAGGTTAGCCCGGAGCGTCACAAAATTGGTAATCTCCGATTGTTGGGCTACCCGATCACGAGCCCACCTCAAGGCACGAGGATATAGGTCATCCTTAATAACTGCAGGGCGACGCACCGGCAGGTACTCGTAACTCCACCAGACAAGGAAAGGCCAAAAGCTAGTCATGCTGCCCCAGCGAGAAGAAGTTCGAACCCGCATCGACCAAAGAAAGCAGCCAAAGGAAAAGGACCCCCAGTCTAGCACAGATAAAGCTCCAAGATCGGCTACTATACTCACCAACCGAGATGGCACGAGCGACTTGTTGTTGTTGCAGAAGCAGCTAAAGATGATATACAAAACAAGTCGTCGTCTCATGTGTCCCGCCTGGCAGGCGATGGCTCAGTAGCGAAGGTACGGTCATCCTGACTGATCCAAGAGATTGGGAAGGCAGAACGCTTAGGAGGAGGCAAGGTCAACAGCAAACAGGTCTCGTCCGTACTGACTGGATGCAGGGTGATCCTCCGGCTAACAAAGGAGAGTCCTGTAATAATCGCCCAATCCAAAGGAGTAGGATCTAACCCGAAGCTGACAAAATGAAAGGTCCCGGTCTCCCCGAACCACCTCTCAACAAGCGCCAGTACTAAATGCCGGTTCAGGCGGTTAACCTGTAATCCCATGAAAGCGCCAAATCCGATCTCCGCCAAGAAGGCACGATATGATGGGGCAGCCCGCTGCATGGTCACAAAAACCTGATGAACAGCCCCTCTGAAGCTGTATGTACCCACGGAGGAGGCAAATGTTGTCTAGAGTACACACTAGGGTGATAGGCAAGATCCCCGAGTGGTGGGACGTCCGGTATCTGCAGATTTCCTAAGTCGGCATCCGTCTGCCTATGCCTGGAATAAGCTCTCCCATAACCGGTCACCTGATCCCCAGGGCCCGGTACCTCCTCCTCAGCATTAATCTCCTCGGCGAAAGCCTGCTCAACCAGAGGGAAAGGGTCGACAGGTAGCCTACTCTCCTGCCCACTCTGACTGGAGGAAGATCGTCCAATAGATCGTCGACTACCTCTAGATCGACTAGATCTGCCAGTACAATCCGTTCAGGCCGCCTTCCCCGAGCGGCGCCTCCTCTCAGAACCATCATCACCGACGTCTGCCATCCTGAAAAGGTAAGCCAAGGTAAGAGATATTAACATATCATGCATGCAGTTCAAATAATAATAAAACAAAAATAAACAACTAACACAAACAAAACAAATAAAGGATTTCGAAAAACAAATCAAAAACAAAATTTCTACACATCTTGGTTTTCTAATTTTCAAATCACATCTCAAGGGTTCTCTGTCTTTTTCCTCCAAAAAGATTTTATTTCTAAAAAAAAAAACAAACTTTTTCTAACTCTTTTCCTAATTTCTAAAAATTTTAACAGAGTCCCGTGCAAAAATGGCCCCTACAACACCCAGGACATCGACACAAAACACAAAACGTACACTTCACATTGTCACAATCACATCACATCACCACCCATACACACTTTTCAATTTTTCAAAATTTTCAAAAACAAATGTTTTATTTTTCCAATAAATCAATGGTTTTCAAAAATGTCCTAAAATTCCTCAAAAATTCTTTCAAATGTTTTCCAAAAATATTCCTACATTCTTCAAATTTTAAACTCTAAGGAATTTCATCAATTTCTTGAGTTTTCTCATTTTTCTAAATTTTCTAAGTATTTTCGTATTTTTCAAAAAATCAAAATTTCACTAAGTTTTCAAAAATCACGAAACTTCATACGGTTGTTAAACACATTTTTCTAAGGCACATTGCACAAAAATATAGCCAGAAAATCCAATACCCAAGTCTGTAGGAACAAATCCCCTATTCCTGCAGAAAACCCCTTTTACATATTCACATATAATCACTCAAATTCAATCAAGCAAGCACCAAAATGCAAAAATAACATCACCATCATGTTCAAAACACATCAAAACATCAAGTTCCACTATTCACATGATTGAAACGAAGTTCTACACATCAAAATCAACAAAATTTGAAAACTCACTTTTTGAAAGTTCTCCGGCAAAATCTTCTCTTTCGGCGACTTTTCCGACCACGTGGTCTCCTTCCGGCAATCACCCGTGGTCTCCAAGAAGTGCCCCTTCAAGGTTCAAGTCAACTCTCACGCAGAATCTCTCGGATTTACGAGAGCTCTCCAAAACGCCGCAACTGTTCGAACCAGAAATTTTCTGGTTTTAATTCTAAGCTTGGCGCCACTAGCAGAGGCACCAGGCATTTTCTGCCAAAGGCGCCACTGCTAGTGGCGCAGTTGCAAATTTTAGGCAGCTTTGCCCTTTTTCCTGCCAAAACTCATTTTCGAAGGTTTTTTTTGGCCCGTTATCTGTTTTCGACCCCCGTTGTCGAAAGATTTCCAATGTCCGTCCCTCCGACTGCCTCGCGGTCAACATGGGACTCTTACTCTTATCATTTTCTCTCTTTGACAAGCAAAAACAGAAAAAAGAGGGGCAGCTGTAAGTACCCCATTTTTGACCGCTCGGCAGTCTACACTCTGTCCAGGCTTGTGTTCAAGTCATTGTGGGCATATTCCAATCGAAACCAACTTTCTAAGTCCAAATCCTGTCTGTCCATCACTTCGCGGGCCCACCAGGCCCAAATAAAGGCAAAATAACCAAAATGCCCTTAGGAGCATTGTCCTTTCCTTTACAACCCCTCTCTCGAGACAGTTGATTCCTCGAGACAATAAATCTATTCCAAATTAGGCACGTCTTTTCGGAGACGATAAGTCCCCTTTCCAATCCCTCTCTCGAGACAGTTTATTCCTCGAGACGGTTCCAAATTAGGCACGTCTTTTCAGAGATGATAAGACCCCTTTCCAATCCCTCTCTCGAGACAGTTTATTCCTCGAGACGATTCCAAATTAGGCACGTCTTTTCAGAGACGATAAGTCCCCTTTCCAATTCCTCTCTCGAGATAGTTTATTTCTCGAGACGGTTTCAAATTGGGCACATCTTTTCGGAGACGATAGGTCCCCTTTCCAATCCCTCTCTCGAGACAGTTTACTCCTCGAGACGGTTCCAAATTAGGCACGTCTTTTCAGAGACGATAAGACCCCTTTCCAATCCCTTTCTCGAGACAGTTTATTCCTCGAGATGGTTCCAAATTAGGCACGTCTTTTCGGAGACGATAAGTCCCCTTTCCAATCCCTCTCTCGAGATAGTTTATTCCTCGAGACAGTTCCAAATTAGGCACGTCTTTTCGGAGACGATAAGTCCCCTTCCCAATCCCTCTCTCGAGACAGTTTATTCCTCGAGATGGTTCCAAATTAGGCATGTCTTTTCAGAGACGATAAGACCCCTTTCCAATCCCTCTCTCGAGACAATTTATTCCTCGAGACGGTTCCAAATCAGGCATGTCTTTTCGAAGACGATAAGACCCCTTTCCAATTCCTCTCTTGAGATAGTTTATTCCTCGAGACGGTCTGACTAGCAAAAATACTCGTAAACATCACAACCGTCCGAGTAGCGGAAATACTCGTAAACAGGTCGACATAGGGAATTGCCAACAAACCCCTGTGTCATGACGACCACCGTCAGAGTGGTGAAAACACTGAAAACCCAGGTCAACACCAGTACCTGCTAGCCCACTTCAGTGAAAAATGACCAAATTGTCCCTTGGGCCTTTTGTGAGACTTTTTGGTCAAGATGACCATTTTGCCCCTAGGTATCCGAATGCCCCGGGAACCACACCGGCTTTGGGTATCAAACCGGTAACCTTCTGAGATTACTTCTTATAGTATTCTCAACCTTCCTCTACCTTTTCGGATATTCCGAGTTAGTTTCGGCCAACCCGGTGCAAAATGACCGTTTTGCCCCTAGTGGGCTGGTCTCCTTTTCCGACCACACCAGCTTTGGGTATAAAACCAGCAACCTTTGGGAACATTCTAAATAAGGTTTCCAAATCCCAAGTCGTCTTTCGGGACAGTCCGAGTCTGTCCCGGCAGCTTCCCGATCCGATTGACTGTTTTGCCCCTAAAGGCCTGGTCAACCTTTCCGACCCATCTTATCCTTATTTTTCAGGTCAATTACCTATGGGACACTATTTTAATTGTTCCTGCCTCTTTTCGACCTTCTGGGTCATCCCCGATCTCCTAAACTCCTTCCCGGACTTTCTGGAGTCACTCTTAGTGAAGCCAGGCTAAAAATTACAAGGTAGTCACTAGTATAGGTGTCCAAATCTAGTCAAAGATACGTTGCTTGCCGACCTTAAGCATTTACTAAATGGCTAGCGCCACTCTTAGTGGCGCCAGTGTAAAGTTTGGCCTGGCGCCACTACAATAGGCGCCAGTGTTGTCCAACCTCTATAAATACAAAGCCTCTTCCAACGTGAAGGAGGTCCGCAAACTCAGTCTAAAAACACCAATATTCGATATATAGAGCTCGAACACTCCCAAAACCCTAGCCTCCCTAGGTTTTCCAAGCCCTAGCCACCATACACTAAACCCTAGCCTCCTATACACTCATACACACCCCCATACACTCATACACACGCCTTCAACCCTCCTTTGAAGACTTGAAGAGCTGCAATCTAAAGTTTGAAGACAACTCCTGAAGATTAAAGACGAAGATCAAGATGAAAGACCGAAGACCGAAGATAAGCAAGGCGCGTAAAATAAATAAGACATACGGTAGGCTTTCTCTTTAAATTTCCGCACTCCCCCTCTCTGTTCTCTCTCCTAACCCACTTGGGTTTTCTCTATTTTAATCCCCTATCTCTTTCCCCCCCTTTCTTTGCATGCTTGAAACAAGGGGATTCCCGGTCCATGTGTAGGATTAAACTATCGGAGGGTCACCGTGTCGGGGGCTTTCCTTTAGCCTAACCGGAGACCACGTGGGTTCGACTCCCTTGATTATGTGGTGAAGCCTTAACCCTGTATGTTCATGACCCCAAAATTGCATTGTACATATCATGATCTTACATCTTCCAAAAATTTGTTTTCAAACTCGTTTTCAAAATCGTTTTCGAACTTGTTTTCAAAAGTGCATCAAAATCTTCTTTTTCAAAATTGTAATTCTAGGGTGATTGTAGCTTTTCCATGGCTAGGGTTGCTTTAGGAAAGTGTTACATTCAAAGTGACCAATATGGTCTATATTTGCAAATCCTGTTGTTTTCAAAACCGCTTTCCTAAAGTGGTTCTAGCTCTCTTATGGTTAGAATTGCTTTAGGAAAGTGAGACATTTTTATACTTTCTAAAAAGCTCTATTTTCAGAAATCTCTTCCTAAAAATCTCTTTTTCAACATACTTCCCAAAAACTCTTCTTTCCAAAATTGTTTTCAAAAACCCCCTCCAAAGATCTATTTTTCCAAACTCCCTTTTCAACCCCTTTCCAAAACGCTCTCTTCAAAGTCCACTTTTCAAAAACGTTGCCTAGGTCTCTTTCCTAGAAAAACTCTCTCCAAAAATCTTTCCAAAAACTCTCTTTCCAAAATCTCCTTTCTAAAAACTCCTCCCTAGGATTCTCTTCTAAAAACCTTCATTTCCAAAAACGCACTTTCCAAAAACTTTTTCCTTAGAGCCCAAGTCAAACCCTAGAACTCACAATTAGGAAACCCTAATTTTCTTTCCAAAAACATGGTTTTCAAACTTGCCTTAAGACCTAGGTTTCCAAAACCTCTTGTTTTCACATCCAAACTATACACATTTCCAAAACCTCTTTTTACGTCAAAACAATAGCCTTCCAAATATAGGGTTTCTAAAACCTCCCTTTCCAAATCCTTGTCAATTCCAATCTTCTCTTTAGGAAACCAAATCCAATCCTCTGTTTTTTGAAACAAAATCAAACCTTCTCTTTTAGAAACAAAATCTAATCCTTTCCTAATCCAAATCTTTCCTAATTCAACCCTTTCCTAACTTTATCCTTTTCCAAATCTTAACTTTCCAAATCTCAGTTTTCAAACCTTTCCCAAATTCAAACCTTTCCTAATCTCAAGATTTTCTAAACCTCTAAAACTTTCTAAATTTGAAACTTTCTTAAGTTAAATCTTTCTAAACCTAAATCTTTCCAAATTCTAAACTTTCCAAAAACTTCAAAATCTTTTCAAACCTAAAACTTTTCTAAACTCAAAACTTTCTTAATTCAAAATAGTTCTAAATTCAACACTTTCCTATTTCAAAACCTTTCTTAAAACGAAACTTTCTAATTTTCAAAACTTCCCTATTTCAAAACATTCCAAATTCAAAACTTTCCTAAGTTGAAACTTCCCTAATTCCAAAACTTTCCTAAGTCGAAAACTCTCTTATTTCGAAACTTTCCTAAATCAGACCTTTCTTAATTCGAACATTTCCTAGATCCAATCTTTCCAAATCTTTCAAGTTCAACATTTGAGTCAATTCTTCTCGAAAATCTTTCCAAGTCAAGTCCAATCCTCCTTTTCTAAGTCTCTAAGTCTAGGTTTCCTAAAACCATGTCTTTCAAAATCAAATCTTTTCAAATCTTCCAATCAAAGTTCAATCTCTCAATCTTCCAATTCAATTTCCAATTCAATCTCCTTCTTCAAATCGACTCTTCTATTTTCAGTCGGACTCTTGTCCGAACTACGACTGACCTGATTCCTCCTAAAGGATACGTAGGCAACCCTCATGGGTGCGGTCACAACAATTTTCAAATCTCAAATTCCACAACATGTTTCAAATTTCTATTTCTACAACTTCTTTCTAATCTCCAATCCTACAACATTCTTTCAAGTTTCCAAGTCCATAACTCTTTTCAAATCTCTTTTCAATTCCAATTTCAAATCTCTTCTAAAATCAAATCAAATTCTTTTCAAATTTATTTCCAAATCTATTTTTCAATTCTTTTAACTTGTACTTGCATATCATGCATCATGCCTTTTTAAACATTCTTTTCCAAAGTAAATAGGATTGAACATTAGTTAATTGGAGACCCTCATAGGTGAATCTAGGGTAGATTGACATGTAGGTACCAAAAGGGCGGGGTGGGGTGATGGCTTAGTGTGTCTTCCCTACACGTAACCAACCTCCGAACCTAGATCACTGATTTCAAAGACCAAAAAAGGAGTTATTTTTCAAAAGGGGCTAAATGTTTTCTAAAGGTTGCCAAACAACCTGTTTTTCTTAAAAACCCTTTCTTGAGGAGATGTTTTCAAAATTGTTTTTCAAAACCCTAAGTATAGTCTTCGGATTATTCTTAGTTTTTAGGTGACCTAACTCACTTTAATCAAGTTAGGTGGCGACTCCAAATCTTTTCTAAAAGCCCTTTATTCAAATCAATTTTCAATTCAAACCTAGTCGCACTTATTCTTCTAGGAGGGTGAGTTCTAACGAGAGAGTACATCATTTTTTCCACTTGTGTGAGTATTCCTCGAGCGTGAAAAATCTAGGCGCGACAGTCATTAGAGAAGGTGATGATGCTTTAGGCCATGATGAGGCTCACCATGTTATGTAGGTTATCTGGCGTGAAACTCTCAGGCACATGAGCATCCTTGAGGATCTTTATTAGAGCATCTCGGTGCACTTCAAAAGTGAGCAACAAACCCAACATCGAAATATGGGCTGGGGCTTTCCTAAGTTGTTCCATGATGTTGTAGTCAACCTTTCCTAGAGCTTTGGTGAATTCTGACGTCTCTTGATCTGTCGGTTGGTTGGAGCATTCTCCTTCTTTATCCTTTCCCTTTCTTTTTCTTTCCACTTCAGCAGAGGTGTAGAGGCACCCTGACCGAGTCATTCCCCCTATTTCTTTTAGGGGATCTCCGGTATCCCTATCAGGTGGGTAATTCCATGGGACGTTATGAAGACTAGGTATTAGCGGTTAGGTTGCAATAGGGAGAGTTATCCTTGGATTTATGAGTAAAGGGATTACCCCAGGTGAAGGGTTGGTGAGGACGGGTAGGGTGGTGGGCACAATTGGCTTATTTGGCAAGACTAAAGGTAGCTTAGGTTGTATGACTCCTTGGATGTTGGTTTGAGGTTCAGGTCGAGCCATAGTGATCATAGGTTCAGATTTAAATAATGGAGTAAGGATAAGGTGATAATGGGAAGGGTCCGGTGAGGTTTCTATGGCTAGGTTCATGTCGGGTTGGTAAGGTTGTCTGGTTAGGAGGGAATGATCTTGGTAGTCGGACTCCTTTATAATTGTAGTGAGTAGATTGCGTAGGGTGTTTCTACCAACATTCTTGCTTTCCAATGGTATGTTCTCCTGAAGCTTGTGAACCATGGCCTTCATTATTGTGGAAGATGCTGGACTAGTATTCATTGCCTATAACAATAAAGACAACAGCTACAAATCAGAGTTTGGTTCTTGGAGAGTTCTATGCAATGCATGCCCTAGGGTGACCCTTTTTAGGAGGGAAACTAATCATGATGTATTGGCCCACTTTTGGAGATAGGGGATTTGCCCCTGTATGTAGATACCTTACCGTCAAGTAGGAACCTTCAGCCATCCATGCATTCATTCATAAAGGCAAAGAAGTACATTGAATTTTTGGATTTAAGACACAAAAGAATTAAAATTCATTACAACAGGGGGAAGGGAGCATTTTCCTTTGGACTTTCACCTATCTAGTTTTACAAAGGGAAAACCTAAATTACTCTTGAATCTTCGGATTCGCCTTCGTTGGATTTGATGTCGAGGAGGTCACTGAGAGACCTTGTTGATCGATTGTCCCTTGTCTTCTCGGTAATCCTATCTCCGTGAGCATAAAGGCATTTGGGCCTCTCTTATGGAATGGATTAATATGTATGCTATGAGTCCTTAGGGTTACGTGGGAACCCTTAGGGTTTAGGTAGGTTTAATACAAGGGAGAGTGACCATGGTGTCACTCTCAATGGGTTGACCATATGCATGAGAATGCAGTGACATGAGTTACTTAGAACTCTTGTCTTGACATGGAATATTGAATGCATGAATATAGGTATACAAAGAGTATAAGGAGAGAGAATGCAATAGCAAGATAAACGTGCATGCATGAGCAGTTAGACAGACATTATAACAATATGAATACAATCATTATAACAATAGGAATAAGCAGATATAAATGAAAGTAAGAGCAGTCACCCTTTCCTCCGTGGTTTTGAAAATAGTGCTCGTGTCTTAAATCCGGCAGAGGTTCGGCTATGCATGGTGTCTATATGAGTATGAGGTTGAGGGTTGACTAATGCGTCCTAAAAAGGCTCGGTCTCAGATCTTTAAACCTAGGCCCACTCCCCAAGGTGGTGCCATGATCGATTGGCGATTCGAGTGGGGGAACCATCAAGAGGCCGTAGGTAAGAAACTGACACAGCATCTTGCCCACAACTAATATACCGTTCCCCCTTTCTAACTAGAAAGGACATATCAGGGTAACATGCAAGTATGCAGAATGCAGGTGCACATGTCGTGCGTGTATGATTTTTAAAAAGTGGAGGAAAGAGCCCAACAACTCCCATTCATCCTGTTCATCACATTTATGCATGGCAATTAATTAAAATTTAGAGAACAAGCGCACTTACAAAACAAAGATGCAAGAGTTAGTATGTGGATGGCAAACTTAATATATGATAATATGAACAAATGCATGTTTTTTTGTTTGTTTTTTGTTTTTTGTTTTTTTTTTTTTTTTGAAAACAACTTTGAAAATTTGATTTTGAAAATTTATAGTGAATAGGTTTGAACAAGTTAATTGAAGACTCTACATGGGTGATGCATAAAAAGACATGACTACGGCCTAACCTTCTAAGTTTCCCCAGTGGAGTCTCCAGCTCTCGCACTCAGATTTTTCGCACTCGAGGAATACACACACATGCGGAAAAAATACTGTACTCTCTCGTTAGAACTCACCCTCCTAGAAGAAATGAGTACGACTATATTTGAATTGAAAATTGATTTGAATAAAGGACTTTTAGAAAATATTTGGAGTCGCCACCTAACTTGATTAAGGTGAGTTAGGTCACCTAAAAACTAAACATAATCCGAAAACTACACTTAGGGTTTTGGAAAACAATTTTGAAAGCATCTTCTCAAGAGAGGGTTTTTAAGAAAAATAGGTTGTTTGGCAACCTTTAGAAAATATTTAGCCCTTTTTAGAAAATAACTCCGTTTTGGTCTTTCGAAAACAGTGATCTAGGCTCGGAGGTTGGTTACGTGTAGGGAAGACGCACTAAGTCATCACCTTACCCCGCCCTTTTGGTACCTACATGTCAATCTACCCTAGATTCACCTATGAGAGTCTTCAACTAACTATCGTTCAATCCTATCCTCTTTAGAAAACAATGTTTAGAAAAACATGATGCATGATATGCAAGTGCAAGAAAAGAGAGTTGATTTGGAAATAGATTTGAAAAGAAGAATTTGATTTGATTTTAGAAGAGATTTGAAGAGATAGAATTGAAATTGGAAAGTTTTAAAGATTTGAAAATAGATTTTTTGAATTGGAAACCAGAAATAGATCATGGAATTGGAAATTGGAAAGCAGATATGGAATTGGAGATTTGAAAAAGGTTGTGGAATTAGAAATTTGAAAAGATTATGGAAATAGAAAATTGAAAAATGTTGTGGAAATAGAGTTGCCTACATATCCTTTTGGAGGAATCAGGTCAGTCGTAGTTCAGACAAGAGTCTGATTAGGAATAGAAGAGTTGAATTGGAAGAAAGAGATTTTGATTGGAAAAAATATTTGATTTGAACTTAGAATAGGAGATTGGAAATTGGAATTTAGAATTTTGGAATTTGAAAATATTGGACTTTGATTTGGAAAAATAGAACTTGAAAAAAAGATTTAGACTTGTTTCAGAAAGATGAAGGTTTGGGAAAGAGAAGAGACTTAGGAAAGATTTAACTTGGAAGAGTTTTAGGAAAAGATTTGCCTCGGATGTTGGACTTGGAAGATTTAGGAAAAGATAGGATTGAGGAAAGACTTGAATTAGGAAAATTTCAATTTAGGAAAGTTTCGAATTTAGAAAAGTTTTCATTCTAGGAAGGTTTTGGTTTAGGAAAGTTTCAAAATTAGGAAAGTTTCAAATTAGGAATGTTTTGAAATTTGGAATATTTTGAAATTGAAAAGTTTTGAATTTAGATATGTTTTTGAATTAGGAAAAGTTCAGTTTAAGAAACGTTTAGAATTTGAAAAATTTCAACTTAAGAAAGTTTTGAATTTGGAAAGCTTAGAATTTTAGAAAGATTTTAAATTAGGAAAGATTTGAATTTAAAAAGATTTAGGAAGTTTTGGATTTTGGGAAGATTTAAAGTTTGAGTTTTAGAAAGATTTGAAAATCTAGATTCGAAAGTTGAAATTAGGAAAGGATGTGGAATTGAGAAAGGTTGGAATTAGGAAAGGTTTAGACTTGGGAAGACTTAAAGTTTAGGAAAATTTAGAACTTTGAAAGTTTTTAGAGTTTAAGTTTTAGAAAATCTTGAGTTTAGGAAAGGTTGGAGTTTTAAGAAAGATTTGAAAACTTAGATTGGGAAAGTTAAGATTTAGAAAGGGATAGAATTAGGAAAGGGTTGAATTAGGAAAGATGTGGAAGTTAGGTTTTAAAATTTAGGAAAGATTTTTATGTTCAAGTTTTGGAAATTTAAGATTTAGGAAAGTAGAAGATTAGGAAGGAGTTGAATTAGGAAAGATTTGGATTAGAAATGGTTAAGATTCCTATTTCTTAAATTAAGGGATTGGATTTTGTTTCTAAAAGAGAAGGTTTGATTTTGTTTTCAAAAACGAAGGATTGGATCTAGTTTCCTAAACGGGAAGATTGGATTTGGTTTCCTAAAGGGAAGATTGGAATTGACAAGGATTTGGAAAGGGAGGTTTTTCGAAAGTATAAAAACATCTCACTTTCCTAAAGCGATTCTAACCATAAGAAGGCTAGAACTACTTTAAGAAAGTGGTTTTGAAAATAACAAGGGTTGAAAATATGGACCATATTGGTCACTTTGAATGTAACACTTTCCTAAAGTAATCTTAGCCATGGAAAGGCTAGAATCACCCTAGGATTGTGATTTTGAAAACAAGTTTTGAAAAAGAGAATTTTGATACAATTTTGAAAACGATTTTGAAAACAACTTTGAAAATGACTTTTGGAAGAATGCAAGAATCATGATATGCACAATGCAAATTTAGGGTCGTGATCATACAAGGTTAAGGCTTCACCACATAATCAAGGGGGCCGAACCCACGTGGTCTCCGGTTAGACTAAAAGAAAGCCCCCGATACAATGACCTTCCAATAGTCTAATCCTACACATGGACCGGGAATCCCCTTGTTTCAAGCATGCAAAGAAAGGAGGGAAAAGAGATGGGGGATTAAAATAGAGAAAACCCATGTGGGTTAGGAGAGAGAAGAGAGAGGGAGGAAGTGCAGAAACGTAAAACGAAAGCCTACCTTGTGTCTTGTTTATTTTGCGCGCCTTGCTGTTCATTGGTCTTCGTCTTAATCTTCATGTTCAATCTTCAAGGCTTTAGTTTGCAGTGCTTCAAGTCTTCAAAGGAGGCTTGAGGCTAGTGTATAAGTGTATAGGGGTGTGTATGAGTGTACAAGAGGCTAGGGTTTAGTGTATGTTGGCTAGGGTTTGGAAAACCCAGAGAAACTAGGGTTTTGGGAGTGTACGAGCTCTGTATATCGAAATATAGGATTTTTAGACTGAGTTTGCAGACCCCTTTCTCAATGGAGGAGGCTCTGCATTTATAGAGATGGGATAGACCTGGCGCCTGTTGTAGTGGCGCCAAGCCAAAAATGCTTCTGGCACCACTAGGAGTGGCGCAAGGCCAAATATTGGCTTGGCGCCACTTCTAGTGGCGCCATCCAATTAGGAAACTATTAAGGTTGGCAAGCAACGTATCTTTGACTAGATTTGGGTGCCTGTACTAGTGACTACCGTGCAATTTTTAGCTTAGCTTCACTATGAGTGACTCCGGAAAGTCCGGGAAGGAGTTTGAGAGACCGGAAATGACCCAGAAGGTCGAAAAAGAGTAGGAACACTTAGAATATTGTCCCGGAGGTATTTGACTTGAAAAATGAGGATAGGATATGTCGGAAGGGTTGATTGGGCCTTTAGGGCAAAACGGTCAATCGGGTCGGAAAACTGCCGAGATGGACTCGGACTGTCCCAGAAGAAGACTCAAGATTTGGAAACATTATTCAAAAGATTCCCAAAGGTTGCCGGTTTGATACCCAGAGCCGGTGTGGTCGGAAAAGGTAACCAACCCACCAGGGGCAAAATGGTCATTTCGCACCCAATTTGCCGAAACTGACTCGGAATGACCCGAAAGGATAAAGAAAGGTTGAGATTACTATAAAAATCATTCTTGAGAAGTTACCGGTTTGATACCCAGAGCCGGTGTGGTTCCCGGGGCATTCGGTTGCCTAGGGGCAAAAATGGTCATCTTGACCGAAAAGTCTCAAAATTAGCTCGAAACTGACTTGAAGGCACCTAATCATGCTGGATTACTTTTAAGATAATCTTAGAAGGTTGGACTCACCGTTCTGAGGACTCAGGTGTGTTCTCGAGAAACGTGTCGAAAAAGGCCCAAGGGGCAGTTTGGTCATTTTTCACCGAAGTGGGCTAGCAGGCACCGGTGTTGACCTGGGTTTTGAGTGTTTCCGCCACTCTGACAGCGGTCTCGTGATACAGGGGTTTGTTGGCAATTCCCTATATAGACCTGCTTGTGAGTATTTCTACTATTCTAACGGTTGCAATGTATGTGAGTATTTTCGCTATTCTGACGGTTCGCGATCATTCCCGAGACAGCCTAATCTCAGGAAGCTGCTAAAGGGACTTAGCGCCTGAGAAGTCAACTTCTTCGGAAGGCGTGCCTAAACGAACATTTCTACATTGGCGGGCTAGTAGGAGCAAAGGTGGACCGTTCTACCATCTAGGGGACTTGGGGTCTTATCCCGGTTGATAGGTTTAAAGGGACTTACCGTTTCGAAGGTATTTTCTTCAAAAAACGTGCCGGACCATCTCGAGGAATAAACTGTCTCGAGAGAGGGGTTGGAATTGGAAAGGCGTATTATCGTCTTCGGAAAGACGCACCTGATTGGAGTAGCTTTACCGTCTTCAGGAATAAACTATCTCGAGAGAGGGATTGGATTTGGAAAGGAGACTTACCGTCTTCGGAAAGACGTGCCGAATTTGGAATAGATTTACTGTCTCGAGGAATCAACTGTCTCAAGAGAGGGATTGGAATTGGAATTGGAAAGGACAATGCCCCTAAGGGCATTTTGGTCATTTTGCCTCTATTTGGGCCTGCTGGGCCTGTGAAGTAATGGACAGACTGGATTTGGACTTAGAGAGTTGGTTTCGATTAGAATACATCTATATTGACTTGAGTACAAGTCTGGATAGAGTGTAGACTGCCGAGCGGTAAAAAATGGGGTGCTTACAATTACATGGGAACCCTTAGGGTTTGGGTAGGCTTAATGCGAGGGAGAGTGAACTAGGTGTCACTCTCTTTCGGTTGATCATATACATGAAAATGCAGTGACTTGAGTTACTTGGAATTCTTGTCTTGACATGGAATACGGGATGCATGAAAATGGATGCACAGAGTATAAGGAGAGAGAGTACAGTTGAAGTATATATGCATGTATGAACAGTTAGATAGTCATTATAACAGTAGGAATACAGTCATTATAACAACAGGAATAGACAGGTATAAATGAAAATAAGGGCAGTCACTCTTTCCTTCATGGTTTTGGAAAGCAGTGCACGTGTCTTAAATCCAACAGAGGTTCGACTATGCATGGTGTCTATATGAGCATGAGGTTGCTGGTTGACTAATGCATCCTAAAAAGGCTCGGTCCCCGAATCTTCAAACCTAGGCCCACTCCCTGAGGTGGTGCCATGATCGGTTGGTGATCCGAGCGGGGGAACCATCAAGAGGCCATAGGCGAAGAAACTAACACAGCATCTTGCCCACAACCAATATACCGTTCCCCATTTCTAACTAGAAATGACATATCAGGGTAAAATACAAGTATACAGAATGCAGGTACACGTGCAGTGTGTGTGTGTGATTTTTGAAAGCGGAGAAAAGAGCCCAACAACTCCCATCCATCCTGTTCATCACATTCATGCATAAAAATTAAACAAAAAGCACACCTACAAAACAAAGATGCAAGAGTTAGTATGTGGATGGCAAACTTAGTACAAGATAATATGAATGCATGTTTTTTATTTGAAAACAATTTTGAAATTTTGGTTTTGAAAATTTAAAGTGAATAGGATTGAACAAGTTAATTGAAGACTCCACATGGGTGAAGGGTAAATAGACATGACTATGGCCTAACTCTCTAAGTTTCCCCAGTGGAGTCACCAATTGTCGCACCCAGATTTTTCGAACTCGAGGAACACACACAAGCGGGAAAAAACACTGTACTAGGTTTGAATTGAAAATAGATTTGAATAAAGGGCTTTTGAAAAATATTTGGAGTCTCCACCTAACTTAATTTAGGTGAGTCAGGTCACCTAAAAACTAAGCATAATCTGAAGACCACACTTAGGGTTTTTGAAAACGATTTTGAAAATACTTCCTCAAGAGAGGGTTTTTAGGAAAACAGGTTGTTTGACAACCTTTTAAAAAATAATTATGCCCTTTTTGAAAATAAATTTCATTTTTGGTATTTGAAAACAATGATTCTAGGTTCGGAGGTTGGTTACGTGTAGGGAAGACGCACTACGCCATCACCCTACCCCGCCCTTGTGGTAACTACATGTCTATTTACCCTAAATTCACTTATGAGAGTCTTCAACTAACAAATGTTTAATCCTATCCACTTTAGAAAAGAAAGTTGGAAATAGATTTGAAAATAAATTAGAATAGATTTGAAAAGATAGATTTGATTTTGAAAGAAAGTTTTGGAGATTAGAAATTGAGATTTGGAAACAGAAATTTGGAATTACAAGCTTGAAATAGATCATGAAAATTAAGATTTGAAAAATGTTGTGGAATTGCAAATTTGAAAAAGGTTGTGACCGCACCCATGAGGGTTGCCTACGTATCCTTTTGGAGGAATCAGGTCAATCGTAATTCGGACTAGAGTCCAATAGAAAATAGAAGGTTTGATTGGAAAAATAAATTGAATTGGAATTTGGATTTGATTTGAATTTAGAATAGAAGATTGGAATTTGAAATGGAAGAATAGAGACCCTAGACCTAGGAAGATAGGACTTAGAAAGGACTCGAGATTAAGAAAGACTTGACTCGAATGTTCGACTTGGAAGATCGAAGAAAAATTGGATTTAGAAAAGATTCGAACTAGGAAAAGTTCGAATTTAGGAAAGTTTTGTTTTAGGAAAGTTCCGTTTAGGAAAGTGCTATTTTAGAAAAGTTTCATTTTAGAAAAGTTTTCGAACTAGGAAAGTTTGGAAATTAGGAAAGGTTTCGTTTTAAGAACGTATTGAAATTGGAAAATTTTGAATTTAGAATGTTTTGAAATAGGGAAGTTTTGAAAGTTGGAAAGTTTAGAATTTAGAAAGTTTCGAATTTAGAAAGTTTTAGATTTGGAAAGTTGGAAGTTTAGGCCAGTTTAGAATTTTAGAAAGATTTGAAAAGTTATATTTGGAGAGTTAAGATTTGGGAAGGGATGGAATTAAGAAAGTTTGAAAACTTAAAGTTGAAGGAAAGATTCAAAAGTTTAAGTTTAGGAAACCTAAGGTTTAGGAAAGTACTAGATTAGGGAGGAGTTGAATTAGGAAAAATTTGAGTTTGGAAGGATTGAGATTTCTATTTCCTAAAACAAGGGATGGGACTTTGTTTCTAAAAAGAGATGTTTTGATTTTGTTTCAAAAAATGGAGGATTGGATCTAGTTTCCTAAAGGGAATATTGGATTTGGCATGAATTTGGAAAGATGGAGTTTTAGAAACCCTAGATTCGAAACTCTATAGTTTTGACGTAGAAAAGGGGTTTTGAAAATATATATAGTTTTGATGTAGAAAACAAGAGGTTTTGGGAAACCTAAGTTTTGAGGCCAAAGTAAGGGATTGGAAATTATGTTTTTGGGAAGGAAAATTAGGGTTTCCTAATTATTGGCTATAACGTTTAACTTGGACACCAAAAAAAAGGGATTTTTGGAAAGTGAGTTTTTTAGAAAGGGAGATTTTACGAAGGAAATCCTGAAGAAGAGTTTTTGGAAAGTAAACTTGATAAGGGAGTTTTTTTAGGAAAGAAGATTTTGGAAGAGGGTTTTAGGAAAGAGTTGTTAGGAAGGAGATTTAGGGAGCGTTTTTACAAAGTGAATTTTGAGGAGAGTGTTTTGGAAAGGAGTTTAAAAACAAGTTTTGAAAATAGATTTTTGGAGGGAGTTTTTTAGAAAACAATTTCGGAAAGGAGATTGGAGAGAGTTTTTCGAAAGTATGTTGAAAGAGAGGTTTTTAGAAGGAGAGATTTGAAAAGAGAGTTTTGAGAAAATATACAAAATATCTCACTTTCCTAAAGCGATTCTAACCATAAGAAGGTTAGAACCACTTTAAGATAGTGGTTTTGAAAACGATAATGTTTTCAAAATGTGGACCATATTGGTCACTTTAATTGTAACACTTTCCTAAAGCAACCCTAGCCATGGAAAGGCTAGAACCACCTTAGGATTATGGTTTTGAAAACAAGTTTTGAAAAAGAAGATTTTGATACAATTTTGAAAACGATGTTAATGTAAGTTTTGAAAACAAGTTTGACAACATTTGGAAGAATGCAAGATCATGATATGCACAATGCAAAGAGGGTCGTGAACATACAAGGTTAAAGGCTTCACCACATAATCAAGGGAGCCGAACCCACGTGGTCTCCTGTTAGACTAAAAGAAAGCCCCCAACACCGTGGCTTTCCAATAGCCTAATTATACACATGGACCGGAAAT
The DNA here is from genome assembly GCA_033060915.1 of Euryodendron excelsum. NCBI lineage: Eukaryota > Viridiplantae > Streptophyta > Magnoliopsida > Ericales > Pentaphylacaceae > Euryodendron > Euryodendron excelsum. Next base: position 34,784,490 of record CM065389.1, read on the forward strand.
TCCCTTGTTTCAAGCATGCAAGAAGGGGGGAAGAAGATGAGGGATTAAAATAGAAGAAAACCCAAGTGGGTTAGGAGAGAGAAGAGAGTGAGGAAGATGCGTAAATGTAAATAAGAAGCCTACCTTGTGTCTTCTTTATTTTGCTTAGCTTTGTATGCTTTTCTTTGCATGTCTTGCTTCGGTCTTCACTTCAATCCTCAAGAGTTTGTCTTCAATCTTCAAAGCTTCAGATTGCAGTACTTCAAGTCTTCAAATGAGTCTTTGGAGGCTAGTGTATGAGTGTATGGAAGTGTATGTGAGTGTATAGGAGGCTAGGGTTTGCGTATGGAGGCTAGGGTTTGGAAAAACCTAAGGAGACTAGGGTCTAGAGAGGCTACGAGCTCTATATGTCGAATCATAGGGTTTTTAAACTGAGTTGGCAGACCTCTTTCATGCTGGAGGAGGCTCTGTATTTATAGACAAAGGAATGACCTAGCGCCTGTTGCAGTGGCGCCAAGGCAAATTTCCTCTTGGCGCCACTGCACCAGGCCATTTTTTGGCCTGGCGCCACTACTGGTGGTGCCAGCAACTTAGGAAAGTTTATTAAGTCGGCAAGCAACGTATCTTTGGAAGATTCGGGCACCTGTACTTGTGACTACCATGCAATTTTTAGCCTTGATTCACTAGGAGTGACTCCGAAAAGCCGAGGAAGGACTTAAGGGACCGGGAATGGCCTGGAAGGCCGGAAAAGAGTAGAAACCCTTAGAATAGAGTCCTGGAGGTAATAGACTTGAAACAAGATGACAAAATTTGTCGAAAGAGTTAACTGGGCCATTAAGGGCAAAATGGTCAACTAGATCGGAAAGCTGCCGGGACGGACTCAGAATGTGCCGGAAGAAGACCCGAGATTTAGAAAAATTATTTAGAATGTTCCCAAAGGCTACCGGCTTGATACCCAGAGCCGGTGTGGTCAGAAAAGGCGACCGGCCCACCAGGGGCAACACAGTCATTTTGCATCGGGTTTATCGGAACTGACTCGGAACGATCCGAAAAGATAAAGAAAGGTCGGGAATACTATAAAAAGCATTCTCAGGAGGTTACCAGTTTGATATCCAGAGCCAGTGTGGTCCTTGGGGCATTCGGATGCCTAGGGGCAAAATGGTCATCTTGATCGGAAAGTCTCGGAACTGGCCCGAAACTGACTAGAAGGCACCTAATCATGCCGAATTTCTTTTAAGACAATCTTGGAAGGGCGGACTTACCATTCTGAGGACTTAGGTGTGTTCTCGAGAAACGTGCTGAAAAATGGACCTAGGGGTAGTTTGGTCATTTTTCACCGATGTGGGCTAGTAGGCACTAGTGTTGACCTAGGGTTTTGAGTGTTTCCACCACTCTAATGATAGTCTCGTGATATAGGGGTTTGTTGGCAATTCCCTATATCAACCTGCTTGTGTGTATTTTCGCTACTCTGACGGTTGCGATGTTTACGAGTACTTCTGCTACTCTGACGTTTCGCGATCATTCTCGAGACTACCTGATCTCAAAAAGTTGCTAAAGGGACTTAGCATCTGAGAAGTCAACTTTCTCAGAAGGCGTGGCGAAATAGACATTTCTGCATTGACGGGCTAGCAGGCACCAAAGGTGTACCGTTCTACCATCTAGGGAACTTTGGGTCTCATCCCGGTCGATAGGTTTAAAGGGACTTACCGTTCTGAAGAAACTATCTCTAGAAAACATACCAGATTGGATAGACTTACCGTCTCAAGAAATCATCTTTCTCGAGAGAGGGATTGGAATTGGAATTGAAAAAAGGGGTTGGAAACGGGTCTTACCGTCTTCGGAAAGACGTGCCTGATTTGGAATTGGAAAGGGGACTTACCGTCTTCGGAAAGACGTGTCTGATTTAGAATTGGAAAGGGGACTTACCGTCTTCCGAAAGACGTGCCTGATTTGAAATTGGAAAGGGGACTTACCGTCTTCAGAAAGACGTGCTTGTTGGAATATGGAAAGGATAATACCCCTAAGGGTATTTTGGTCATTTTGCTTCTACTTGGGCCAGACGGGGCCCGCAAAGCAATGAATTGATTAGATTAGACTTAGAGAGTTGATTTTGATTGGAATACATCCATATTGCCTTGAGTACAAGTCCGAACGGACCGTAGACTGTCGAGGAGTCAAAAATGGGGTGCTTACACTATTTTATTCATGTTTTGTGTGCTTGGCCTTATTTTCATGTTTATAATAATGTTTTCCAAGACTTGTACTAGAACCATTTCCATGTCATTTTAAGGCTCTTTTTTTTAATAATCTCTTCAAAGTGGTTCTAAGAGTTGGTCCCTTGAAGTTTAGAATGAGACCTTAAGAAATCATGCCTTAGAAAAACCCTCTATTAATCCTTAACTCATATTCTTGCATCTTTGCATTTCTACTTACATTAAAATGATTTTCAAACTTTTCAATTTCAAAGGTTTCTATTCTCACAAGTTTAGTGGTTGGAATAGCCCCATGGAACCTTCTCTTGAGTGGTCTCCCTTATTATTGGCCATAAGAGCCCTAGCTTGTTAGAATGGTTCCCTTCTCTTTTTATTCTTGTATAAAAATGATTTTAAAGTGCTATGATTTCAAGGTTTCTATTCTCTCTTGAGTGGTCTCCCTTATCATTTGCCATAGGAACCCTAACTTGTTAAAATGGTTTCCTCTTCTAAAAATAGTTTTCAAGATCGTCTTCTTAAACATGGCGTTCAAAAGTTCATTAAAAATAATTTTTCAAAAGTTGTCATTATTATGTTGATTTTCAAAGTACCTACTCTTTTTAAAATAAAGGTTATAATAGTTCTAAGGAAACCTTCTTCGGAATGGTTTTCAACCACCAACCATATAAACCATATACTTGACTAGAGTCAATTTTCATGGAAATGATCTTCAAGAGGCTTGTTTATAAAAGTCATTTGCATAACATGATTCGTTTTCCAAAACCCCTTTCAAAAATGCATAAAACCACATTTCAAAACCACCTTCCAACCCTAGGTTAACTTGACCCTAGTTGTCCAACCTTAAGTCAACTAAACCCTAGGTTAACCTAATCTTAGCTAGTTAACCCTAGGTAACCTAACCCTAATTAGTTAATCATAGTTCAATCCAAACCCTAGGTTAACTTGACCCTAGTTGTCCAACCCTAGGTTAACCTAGCCCAAGTTAGTTAACCCTAGGTCACTCCAACCCAAGTTACGTTAACCTTAGGTCACCTTGACCCTAGGCTGACCTAACCCCAAATTAGTTAACCTTAGGTCACCCTAACCTTAGGCCAACCCAACCTAGGTTAGTAAGCTTCAAGGCTCCAATTCAAAGATCCCTTTTCAAGTGATCTTTCTATTCAAAACTATTCTTATAACCTATTTTTCAAAAACCTCCTACTCTCTTGAGATTTTAAAAATCAACTCCACAACCATTTTAAATACTCCTACACTCTATCTTTAAATTATTTCCAAAAATGTTTTCAAGAACTCATAACCCTAAGGTGTCCCTACCCCTTTTGTGGTTAGGAATTCCAAGGGAATATGATAGATTAAGTACAACCTTCAAGGTTGTCCATATTAGGGTTCCAAAGCCTTAGGTATTTTCAAAAACTACTTTCAAAAAGCTTTTTTGAAGACAAGTTCACAAGAGTGTTTCCAATCTCAAACTCTACATCCAAAGCTTCAAAACAAGTCTGCAAAACTCTTCTAAAACTCCCTTGAGTTGTTTCAAAAATATTTCAAAACACCTTAAAATCCTATTTCAAGAGTGTTTTAAAAAACCTTCAAGTTCTATTCTAAAAACACTCTCACATCCGACTTCAAATCAAAATTCTCAAGTCATTTTTTTTCCAAGACCGCAAAATGTCTTCAAACCATTCCAAAGACCTCAAAGCGTCTTCAAACATTCCAAAGGCCCTAATGTACCTATTTTCTATTGGGCCCCTGCCCGAACTTTGAATGACCTGATTCTCGCTAAATGAGATATATAGGCAACCTAAAATGGTGCGGTCATAATTTTTATTTTCAACCCAAGTTCCTTTTTAAAAGTTTCCATCAATTCAAGACTTTTATTTCCAAATCCCTTTAAGCTTCCATGTTTTCAAACATTTTTCCTCTAGACTCACATCATGCATCATGCATCCAAAAAGTGATAACTAAACCTCATTTTCAATACTCTAAAGTGGATATTAAGTGGATAATGGTAACCGATTATTCTAGTGAGTGAACAAAGGATGATTAGACATGCAGGTACCGAAAGGGCGAGGTAGGGTGATTATCTTAGGATATCTTCCTTACACGTAACCAACCCCTATACCATAGATTTCTGTTTCGAATGACCAAAATGGAGTTATTTTCAAAAAGGGCTTAAAACTTTATTAAGGTTACCAAACAACCTATTTTCTTAAAAGCCCTCTCTTGTGGAAGTTTTTCAAAACCTTTTTCAAAAACCCTAAGTTTAATCTTTGGATTAATACTTAATTCTAGGTGCCCTAACTCAACTTAATCAGGTTAGGTGTCGACTCTTATTTTCCTAGAAAGCCCTTCATCAAATCAATTTCAAGTTTAAATCTAGTCGCACTCGTCCTCCTAGGAGGATGGGTTCTAAAAACAGAGTTCTGCGCTTTTATCTTTGAGCCAAAAGGACTTGGTTAAAAAATCGGGGCGCGATAAGTACCCAATAGATAGTATCTGATATAGACCCTCACTCTGTGCCTCAATTCTGGAGTATCCTCAATTAGATAATCGCTAAGATATCGGGTCGTATGTAATATGATTTTGTTTAAACCTCCTTGCAAAAAGTTTTTTCTTAATATTCTTGAATTGCGTTCCTTTTTGGAATATCTATGCTCATTGTTTAAATTTCTGATTTACGTTTTTATCTGTTAAATTATGCCAGCACATCCTTGATTATCATGCTTGTTTGTTCGCGGATAAAATTTTATTTTTGGAAAATTGCCGGAATATGTTTTGAGGGATGTGCCGTGAAAATGATTAGTACATGTACGAACGCACCTGTTGGCCTAATAATGGAAATGATTATGAATGATGACCCTACGGGGCATTAATTATGGAATGATGACCCTACGGGATGCTGGTTATGAAATCTAGAATTGTTGAGTGGCACGGGTGGCGTTTGGCATGATACTAAGAAAGGCCGAGCATTGGGCATGTAAGAATTGATCATTGTACCGCATGATTTCCCATATTTTGGAAAGAATTGGGCAAGTGGCATACTGGCTAGATTTATCTTCCGAAATGGATCGAATGCACGATGTGTTCCATGTATCTATGCTGAGGCAATGCTACCCCGACCCTCAACTATTCGAGTCTAATTTCGAGGATGAAATTTCCTAAAGGAGGTAAGGCTATAATACTCGCAAATTCCCTTGACTACATCACATCCCTAGCGGGATGGAATAAGACGCAGCCATAGGTATCATAAATCAAAAGCAAGGACCTTCTGAGCCCAACCCTAACCGTATACCGAAACCTGGCTTCTTAGAAGCTCGATCTCTGGAAAAAGAGCTCTGAAGCACATACCCGACAAAATTCACACCAGAACTTACCCTAACTTTAAACAGCGTTTTTCTCTCCCGTTTCTCAATAGATTTTTACGAACTAGATGTCTAATTATCTACTTTTTTAGCTCAATCCCTTCATAATCTCAGAACTCAATTTCGTAGAGTTGGTCTCCCAAAGAGCCCCTAAAAGCTGTTGCACCTGGGAATTCGCACATGATTTCATCGAAACTTCGGTTTGAACTTTCTCTCTCACCCAATATCGAAATGCTATGAAATTTGAGCCTAAACCAATAATTTTTTGAGAGCTTCCTATGTATGGTTTCGGAATGAGCATTCCATAAAAATTTGAAGTCCCAAACTCAGCCGTTTCAGATTGAGACTCCCTTTCGTTTTTCTTCTAGTATTGTGGCAATGCACCAACTTTGCATGGCCCGCTGCCACCTGCACATATAGTGCATGTAATGCACTCATGGCTGCATACATGACCCATACTAAATACCATATTATATTACTATCACATGGTTAGTGTATATATCTATATAACTATTATATGCATACATAATTTCACACACACCAATCACAACACATGGTCAAATCTCACACACTTATCACAATGCATGAAGATAAATTAAGCCTCTTGCCTCCCCACTTACCGGACAAAGAACACCCACGGAGCCAATAGGAGACTAAGTTGTAGATAGAGAGATAGAATTGTAGAAAGAGAGAGAGAGAGAGAGAGAGGAAAGACCGGAGAGGAATGTCATCCTTGAACACCCTCCATGAAATCTTCTCATTCCCACATGTGGGAATGTAGGGACCAATGCAAACCATCTTTGACTGGCCAATCAAAATAAGGGATAGAGAGAGATATAGTGAGAGATAGAGAGAGAGGGAGAGACGTGGAAGTTGAACTCCCATTAAACCAGCAGTACAACCACACAATGCACCATGCCCACACCCCTCTATATATACCTAACCTAGCTATCATACCACTGGTGACTGCCTATTGAAGTTGGAGTGAGTTTTAGAGAGAGAAAATGAGAAACTGAGAGAAAGGTGGGGAGAAAACGGGGAAGAGGAGGGACAGAAACAAGTGCCTTTGAACAGGTAGGCTTAGGGTCACCTTCCACACCCCTCAACCTATCTAAACCTAACTAAAACGAACCCATAGTTGTTGTGTAAACCCGAGAAAAACCGAGAGGAAAAAGAGAGGGTTACATTGGTTGTTTGGTCGAAACAAGCCAAGGCAGGGCCTGAGGCCTGCTACAACGGTACAAGGCTTCTCCAGGACCTCTATGGAGTCCAAAGGAGACCTCCTACCTTTGTGCATAAGCCGTAATGGCCCTGGAAAGCCGAAATCACCAAAAATAGTCTTCTAGCCATAACTCCTTCCACCGACCATAGTTTCTGACGAGGCTAGTTGGGTCCTCTTCGTCTTGACGTTCCGAACAACTTTCGTGAAGGACACATCTCCAGAAAAACATGGGAAGAGGCCCAAAAGCTCAGTTACAAGTCTAGAACCCTAGGGTTCCGCCATGCAACCGAGCTTTTCCGATAAAAACTGCCACCTCCGGCCACCGTAGCTTGAGCATTGACCATGAGTGTGTAGCCAAGGTCCATAGTATTCTCTATGTGACACATGCATGCCCAGGAGGACCACAGATCGACAGGAATCGGTGTGGGAAGGCCCCAATTGCGCAAAGAAGAAGATGAAGGCACTGCCTTCCCTCCCCCACGTGTGGGTGGTGGCGTGTCGGTGCGTCCCACATTCCCTCGGCCTAAAATTTGTATGGGGTGATTATAACCCCAATGAGGCCTTTTCCTATTGTTTTGGATTTTTCAGAGATTTATGTGATTTTATGTTGAATTAAAATAATGTTCTAACAAAGAAAATCATATAAATTGCAATATTGAAGGGAATAATTTGAAATTTTGCCGAGATACCTCAAATAATATGAGGAACCCAGAAATGGGAGAGTATGAGTCACTAGACCTCTAGGTAAAAATTTCAGATAATACCCTTCGGTTCTGACCGCGGGCAATTCCGTTCCTAACGGGAGACGAAAAGCATTCCAAGGTCTAAACCCCACCAAGATACCTATTGTGTCCTATTACTTAACCCGATAAACTGATTATAAGAACTGCAACCCTTGAACACCGAATATTTGGGCAACTATGGATAGTTACCAATAACTGGATATAAGGGCTAACTACTGGCTCTTTGTCTTACAGACAATATGTGACTCAAGGACCTATTTTCTACCAGGACGTATTATGAGGGTAGGAACCTATGCATTTCCTTAAGATACTTGCTCACTTTACTTCTTATTGAATGATCTGTAAATTACTGTGTTTTATGTTTCGCTGCCAATTATCTTATTGATTATGATGTCTTCATATAAATGACTTCAAAATATGCATTACTTGCATAATTGCATTACTGAGGAGGAATAAGGGTAGAACAACCAGAAAGGAAAAGACCTTGGGTTTATATTATGGGTGTACCTGACTATCTCAATATTTGGGGCTATCATGGGTCGGTATCACTGGCTTGATATTGGGCTAGATGATCATGGATGGGCCCCACTAGACTTGATGATGGAGGATGAATCATGGTTGGGCCCCATTGGCTTGAATTGGCCCAGGCAAGACATACTTGCATGGATCCTGGAATTGATAAAAAGAATTACGAGTGACATATGCATGACATGCCATTCTTTTATTGCATTGCATTTAAACCTGCGCCTTATAAAAATCATGGTTTTCTTACTGGGTTTCACTACTCACTCCCATCTTATGGGACATTTTCAAGACTTGAGGCATCAAATGGATTTTTAAGAAAATGAACATGCGAGAAAATGTCCCCTTGCTACCCTATTCCTTTTAAAGCTTTTGAGTTAGCTAGTTTTATTCTTGACTGTACTATTATGAGACATTTCACTGGCTTTACTCCCTTGATGTAATATTATCTGATCCATTTTAACTTATTATCATGTTATTATGCCATGTTAGACTTGTAAACCCCATTTGTAAACCCCATCACCCAACAATAAACCTAACCAATCCCTTCACTGTCGTGACCTAGTGAGTGCAAAGTCGGGTTGTGGCAGAAGTTGGTATCCGAGCGGAAGCATATAAGGTGCTGGTCAAGTATCACTTTAAGGCTTTATTGTGGAAACATTATTTTGGGCTATGGGTGTTGCGCCCAGATTTTTCGTACTCGAGGAATACTCACACAAGTGGGAAAAATGCTGTAATCTCTCGTTAGAACTCACCTTCCTAGAAGAATGAGTGCGACTAGGTTTGAATTGAAAACAGGTTTGAATAAAAGGCTTTTGAAAAAGATTTGGAGTCACCACCTAACTTGATTAAGGTGAGTTAGGTCACCTAAAAACTAAGAATAATCCGAAGACTACACTTAGGGTTTTTTTTAAAAACGATTTTTTAAAATACCACCTCAAGAAAGGGTTTTTAGGAAAACGGGTTGTTTGGCAACCTTTGGAAAACATTTAGCCCTTTTTAGAAAAATAATTCCTTTTGGTCTTTGAAATCAGTGATATAGGTTCGGAGGTTGGTTACGTGTAGGGAAGATGCACTAAGCTATCACCCTACCCCGCCCTTTCGGTACCTACATGTCAATCTACCCTAGATTCACCTATGAGAGTCTTTAACTAACTATAGTTCAATCCTATCCATTTTAGAAAAACAATGTTTAAAAAGAAACTAATATGATGCATGATATGCAAGTGCAATAGAAGAGAATTGAAAAATAGATTTGGAAATAAATGTAGAAAGAATTTGATTTGAAAATAGATTTGAAGAGATGGAATTGAAATTGGAAAGTTTAAAAATTTGGAAATAGAAATTTGAAAATGGAAATTTTGAAATTGGAAAATAGATTGGAATTTGAGATTTGAAAAAGGTGGAGACCGCACCCATGAGGGTGGAATTAAAAGTTTGAAAAGTGTTGTGACCGCACCTATGAAGGTTGCCTACGTATCCCTTTGGGGGAATAAGGTCAGTCGTAGTTCAGACCGGAGTCCGATTGAAAAGAGATCGACTTGAAGAGAGAGATTGGATTGGAAGAAAGAGATTGAATTGAAAATTGGATTTGATTTGAGATTAGAAAAGGAGATTGGAAATTGAAATTGAGAAGATTGGACTTGCTTTGGAAAGATTGATTTTGGAAAGACTTGGTTGTGGAAAGATGGAGGTTTAGGAAACCTAGACTTAGGAAAGATAGGAGACCTAGGAAAGACTTGAGATTAAGAAAGATTGGATTGGAATGTTGGATTTGGACGATTTGGAAAGATTTGGAAACTTGGAATTTAGGAAAAATTTGGATTAGGAAAGTTTCGAATTAGGAAAGTGTTATTTTTGGAAAGTTTCAAATTAAGAAAGTTTTGAATTAGGAAAGTCTTAGGTTTAGGAAAGTTTTGAAATTGGAAGTTTTGAGCTTAGAAAGTTTTCGAAAAAGGAAAGGTTTTTAGATTAGGAAAGTTCCCAAATTAGGAAAGTTTTGAAAATTGAAAAGTTTTGAAAATTGAAAAGGTTTGAAAAAGGAAAGTTTTGAAAATTGGAAAGTTTCATTTTAGGAAGTTTTAGATTAAGAAAGTCTTAACTTAAGAAAGTTTTGAATTTAGAAAGCTTAGAATTTTAGAAAGATTTGACATTTAGAAAGTTTAAGATTTTGAAAATTTTAGAGTTTTTTAGAAAATCTTGAGATTAGGAAAGGTTTGAGGTTAGGAAAAGTTTGAAAGCTTAGATTTGAAAAGTTAAGATTTGAAAAGAGGGTAGAATTAGGAAATGGTTGAATTAGGAAAGATTTGAAAGTTGAATTTCAAAATTTAAGAAATATTTTTATGTTCAAGTTTTGGAAACTTAAGATTTAGGAAAGTGGAAGTTCAGGAAGGATTTAAATTAGGAAAGAGTTGGATTTTATTTCTAAAAGGGAAGGTTTGATTTTGTTTCCAAAAACGGAGGATTGGGTCTAATTTCCTAAACGAGAAGATTTGATTCAGTTTCCTAAAGAGAAGATAGGATTTAGCAAGGATTTGGAAAGGGGGATTCTAGAAACCCTAGATTTGAAAAATTATAGTTTTGACGTAGAAAAGAGGTTTTGGAAACGTGTATCGTTTGGATGTGAAAACAAGGGGTTTTGGAAACCTAGGTTTGGGGCAAAGTTTGAAAACCATGTTTTTGGAAAGAAATTATGGTTTCCTAATTGCGAGTTCTAGGGCTTCACTCGAGCTTCTAAGAAAAGAGTTTTTCTAGGAAGGTTTTTGGTTGAAGATTGTTGAAGAGAGTTTTTGGAAAGATTTTTGGGGAACGTTTTTAGAAAGTAGATTTTGGGGAGAGGATTTTGGAAAGGAGTTGAAAAAGGGAGTTTTGAAAAATAGATTTTGGAGGGAGTTTTTGAAAACAACTTTGGAGAGGAGAGTTTTAGAAAAGTATGTTGAAAAAGAGATTTTTAGGAAGAAAGACTTTTTGAAAAGAGAATTTTTAGAAGGAGTAAAAACATCTCACTTTCCTAAAGCAATTCTAACCATAGGAAGGCTACAACCACTTTAGGAAAGCGGTTTTGAAAACAATAAGATTTGAAAATATAGACCATAAAAGGTCACTTTTAATGTAACACTTTCCTAAAGCAACCCTAGCCATGGAAAAGCTAGAATCACCCTAGAATTGTGGTTTTGAAAACAAGTTTTTGAAAAGAAAATTTTGATGCAATTTTGAAAACAAGTTTGAAAACGGTTCTGAAAATGAGTTTGAAAACGAACTTTGGAAGATGCAAGACTATGATATGCATAATGCAATTTGGGGTCGTGAACATACAAGGCTAAGGCTTCATCACATAATCAAGAGGGCCAGACCCACATGGTCTCTGGTTAGACTAGAAGAAAGCCCCCGACACGGTGACTCTCCAATAGCCCAATCCTACACATGGACCGGGAATCTCCTTATTTCAAGCATGCAAAGAAAAGGGGGAAAGAGATGGGGGATTAAAATAGAGAAAACCCAAGTGGGTTAGGAGAGAGAAGAGAGAGGGGGGAAGTGCAAAAATTTAAATAGAAAGCCTGCCGTATGTCTTCTTTATTTTGCGCGCCTTGCTTGTCTTCAATCTTCGGTCTTCGTCTTAATCTTCGTCTTCAACCTTCAAGGGTTGTCTTCAAGTTTTAAATGGCAGCTCTTCAAGTCTTCAAAAGATGGTTGAAGGCTAGTGTATGAGTGTATGGGGATGTATAGGAGTATATATGAGGCTCGGATTTAGTATAGGGTGGCTAGGGTTTGGGAAACCTAAGCAAACTAGGGTTTTGGAGGTTCTCGAGCTCTGTATATCGAACTATATGATTTTTAGGTTAAGTTTGCAGACCTTCTTCACGTTGAATGAGGCTCTGTGTTTATAGAGGTTGGACAATACTGGCGCCTGTTGCAGTAGTGCCAGGCCAAATTTTACACTAGCGCCACTAAGAGTGGCGCCAGGCCATTTTTTGGCTTGCAGTGGCTCCAGCCAATTAGGAAAGGTTTAAGGTCGGAAAGCAACGTATCTTTGACTAGATTTGGGCGCCTGTACTAGTGACTACCATGCAATCTTTAGCCTGGCTTCACTAAGAGTGACTCCAGAAAGTCCAGGAATGATTTGAAGTAGCCGGGAATGACCCAAAAGGCCAGAAAGGAGTAGGAACACTTAAAATAGTGTCCTGGAGATATTTGACTTGAAAAGTGAGGACAAAATGTGTCGGAAAGGTTGACCGGGCCTTTAGGGGCAAAACGGTCAATCGGACTAGGAAGCTGCCGTCGCGAACTCGGATTGTCCCGGAAGAAGACTTAGGATCTGGAAACATTATTTAGAATATTCCCAGAGGTTGCCAGTTTGATTCCCAGAGCCGGCGTGGTCAGAAAAGGAGACCGGCCCACCAAGGGCAAAACGGTCATTTCGCACCGGGTTGGCCGGAACTGATTCGGAATGATCCAGAAAGGTAAAGGAAGGTTGAGAATACTATAAAAAGTAGTCTCAGGACATTACCGGTTTGATACCCAGAGCCGGTGTGGTCGGAAGAGGAGATCGGCCCTCTAGGGGTAAAATGGTCATTTTGTACCGGGTTGGCCGAAACTGACTCGGAATGATCCGGGAAGGTAGAGGAGGATTGAGAATACTATAAAAAGTATTCTCGGGAAATTACCGATTTGATACCCAGAGCCGGTGTGGTTCCCGGGGCGTTCGGAAGCCTAGGGGCAAAATGGTCATCTTGACCGAAAAATCTTGGAAAAGGTCCAAAGGACAGTTTGGTCATTTTTCACCGAAGTGGGCTAACAGACACTGGTGTTGACCTGGGTTTTGAGTGTTTCTGCCACTCTAACGGTAGTCGTCGTGACATAGGGGTTTGTTGGCAATTCCCTATATCGACCTATTTGTGAGTATTTCCGCTACTCTAACGGTTTTGTGAGTAGTTTCGCTACTCGGACCGTCTCGAGGAATAAACTCTCTCGAGAAAGGGATTGGAAAGGGGACTTATCGTCTTCGAAGAGACGCGCCTGGATTGGAACCGTCTCGAGGAATAAACTGTCTCGAGAGAGGGATTAGAAAGGGGACTTATTGTCTCTGAAGAGACGCGCCTGGATTGGAACCGTTTCGAAAAATAAACTATCTCGAGAGTGGGGTTGGAAAGGGGTCTTACCATCTCCGAAGAGACGTGCCTGGATTGGAACCATCTCAAGGAATAAACTGTCTCGAGAGAGGGATTGGAAAGGGGACTTATCGTCTCCGAAGAGACGCGCCTGGATTGGAATCGTCTCGAGGAATAAACTGTCTCGAGAGTAGGGTTGGAAAGGGGTCTTACCGTCTCCGAAGAGATGTGCCTGGATTAGAACCGTCTCGAGGAATAAACTGTCTCGAGAGAGGGATTGGAAAGGGGTCTTACCGTCTCCGAAGAGACATGCCTGGATTGGAACCGTCTCGAGGAATAAACTGTCTCGAGAGAAGGATTGGAAAGGGGTCTTACCGTCTCCGAAGAGACGTGGCTGGATTGGAACCATCTCGAGGAATAAACTATCTCGAAAGAGGGATCAGAATCGGAAAGGAAAGGACAATGCCCCTAACGGCATTGTGGTCATTTTGCCTCCATTTGGGCCTGGTGGGCCCACGAAGCAATGGATAGACGGGATTTGGGACTTAGAAAATCGATTTCGATTGGAATACACCCACAATGACTTGAAAACAAGTCTGGACGGAGTGTAGACTGACGAGTAGTAAAAAATGGGGTGCTTACAATGGGATTGCCAATGCTATTGTACTTCTAGAAGTTGGGCATTTTGAACTTGGTAGGTTGCGGGTGATCTGGGAAGAAGTTGAGTTCATTATAGGAAGTCAGACCAAAGGTGTCATACCCATGGAGGCTATGTAGAGACTCCTTTAACCCTTGTTTTTTTTGGCTGAGTTGGTCTGGAGAAGTCTTCTTATTGGTGGGTGACAGTAGGATAGTTTTCTCCTCTTCTTCTTTGATGTTCACCACCTTGGGGTCCTTCTTATTCTTGCTAGTGTTATTAGAGCAATGCATAACTCTAGGTGAGGCAACCTCCAATTCTCTAGGATGTGGAAGACATAAGGACGGAGCTGAGGTAGGGTCTTTGGAGGCCATGGACTGTATCAGTTTGAACATCTCACCCATCTGGGCTATCATCTCATTGATTTCTTCTTAGAACATCACGCCATTGTTGCACCCTGATTTTTCGCACTCGAGTAAACACAAGTGAGAAAAACACGGTACTCTCTTATTAGAACTCATCCTTCCAGAAGGACAACAGTGACTAGGTTTGAATTGGAAATTGATTTGAACAAGGGTTTTCGAAAAATATTTTGGAGTCGCCACCTGACTTTGTTAAGGTGAGTTATGTCACCTAAAACTAAGCATAATCCGAAGATTAAACTTAGGATTTTTTAAACTATTTTGGAAACTTCCTCACGAGAGGGGTTTTTTTTAAGCCAGTTTTGAAAAATGACTCCGGTTTTGGTTTCTTGACAACAATGATTCTAGGGTCTGAATGTTGGTTACGTATAGGAAATATGGAATAGGCTATCACCCTATTGTAGTACCTAAATGTCTATTCACCCTAAGTTCACTCACTGAGAATCTCCAATTAACAAATGTTTAATATTATCCACTTTGAAAAGAATTATATGATACATAATATGCAAGTGCAAGAAAAGGGATTTGATTTTGAAAATAGATTCAAAGAAAAGATTCAAAGTTTGAAAGAGGTTGTGAAAATTGAAAACTTGAAAAAGGTTGTGATCGCACACAAGAGGGTTGCCTACGTATCCATTTGTTAGGAATCAGATCAATTGTAGTTCGATCTCAGGGTCCGACTAAAAATAAACACTTTTGAGGTCTTGTTAGATTTGAAAAGACACTTTGGGGCCTTAGAAAATGTTTAACTTGGAAGAGTTTGAATTGAACTTTGATTGCATGATTAGAAGTTGAACTTTGATTTGAAATCGAACTTGGAATTGACTTTGATTCGAAATTGAACTTGGACTTGATTAGTGTGGCACCTAGATTTTTCGCACTCGAGCAATATACACACAAGTGGGAAAAATACTATACTCTCTTGTTAGAACTCATCCTCCTAGAAGAATAAGTGCGACTAGGTTTGAATCGAAAATTGATTTGAATAAAGGGTTTTTGAAAAATAATTTGGAGTTGCCACCTAACTTGATTAAAGTAAGTTAGGTCACCTAAAAAACTAAGCATAATCCGAAGATCACACTTAGGGTTTTTGGAAAACGTTTTTGAAAATACTTCCTCAAGAGAAGGTTTTTAAGAAAATAGGTTGTTTGGAAACCTTTAGAAAATATTTAAGCCCTTTTTTGAAAATAACTCCTTTTGGTCCTTGAAAACAATGATTCTAGGTCCGAAGGTTGGTTACGTGTAGGGAAGACGCACTAAGCCATCACCCCGCCCTTCCCTTGTGGTACCTACATGTTTATTCACCTTAGATTCACCCATTAGAGTCTTTGACTAATACATGTCCAAAACTATCCACTGTTGAAAAAAATTTTAAAAAGGAATTGACATGATGCATGATATGCAAGTGCAAGAATTTGATTTGATTTTAAAAATAGATTTCAAAAGACTTGATCCTATTGTAGAAATAGATTTGAGAAGATAGATTTGATATTGAAAGAAAGTTTTAGAGATTGGAAATAGAGATTTGAAAATGGAAGTTTGAAATAGATTATAGAATTGGAAACTTGAAGAAGATTGTGGAATTGAAAATTTGAAAAAAGTTATGGAATTGGAGATTTGAAAATGTTGTGGAATTGGAAATTTGAAAAAGGTTATGGAATTGGAAATTTGAAAAAAAGTTATGACCGCACCCATGAGGGTTGCCTACGTATCCTTTTAGAGGAATCATGTCAGTCGTAGTTCGGACAAGAGTCCGATAGAAAATTGGTTTGATTTGAAAAATATTTGATTTGAGCCTTGAATAGAAGATTTGAAATTGGAATTTGAAATTGAAAAGATTGGACTTTCATTTGGAAAGATAGAACTTGGAAGAAGGATTTGGACCTGTTTTGGAAAGATTGAGATTTGGAAAACCTAGACTTAAGAAAGATAGGATTTAAGAGGGACTCCAGATTAAGAAAGATTTGACTCGAATGTTAGACTTGGAAGATTAAGGAAAGATTGAAATTTAAGAAAGATTGGATTTAGGAAAGGTTCAAATTAGGAAAGTTTTGTTTTAGGAAAGTTTAAAATGAGGAAAGTTTCATTTTAGGAAAGCTTAGGAAAGTTTAGAATAGGAAATATTTTTGAAATTGGAAAGCTTTGAATGAGGAAAGTTTTAACTTAAGAAAGTTTCGAATTTGGAAAGAGTTGATTTTTGGAAAGTTTGAATTAGGAAAAGTTTGATTTAAGAAAAATTTGGAATTTGGAAAGTTTAGAATTTAGAAAGTTTAGAATTTAAGAAAGTTTTGACTTAAGAAAGTATTGGATTTGAAAAGTTTTGAAATTTAGAAAGTTTAGAATTTGAAAAATTTTGAAATTTGAGTTTTAGAAATGCTTGAGATTAGGAAAGGTCTAAGTTGAAAAAAGGTTTGAAAACTTAAAGTTTAGGGAAAGATTTGAAAGTTTAAGTTTTGGAGACCTAAGGTTGAGGAAAGTACGAGATTAGAAAGGATTTGAATTAGGAAAGATTTGGATTTGGAAGAATTGAGATTCCTATTTCCTAAAACAAAGGATTGAATTTTGTTTCTAAAAGAGGTGTTTTAATTTTGTTTCCAAAAACGGGAGATTGTATCTAGTTTCCTAAATGGGGAGATTGGATTTGGCATGGATTTAGACGGGGAAGTTTTAGAAACCCTAGATTTGGAAGACTATAGTTTTGATGTAGAAAATAGGTTTTGGAAACTTACGATTTAGATGTAAAAAAGGAGATTTTAGAAACCTAAGTTTTGAGGCAAGATTGGAAATCATGTTTTTAGAAAGCAAAATTAGGGTTTCATAATCGTTGGCTCTAAGGCTTGACTTAGGCTCTAAGGAGAAAGACTTTGGAAAGAAGGATTTTTGAAAAGAAAATAAGATTTTTGATAGAGATCTTGGAAACGAGTTTTTAGAAAGCGGATTTTGGAAAGAGAGTTTTTGGAAAGGGATTTTGGAAAGAGAGTTCTTGGAAAGGAAACTCAGGGAGCGTTTTTAGAAAGTGAATTTTGAAGAGAGTTTTTCTTTTTTGGAAAGAAGCTTGAAAAGGAGTTTTAAAAAAAAATAGATTTTTTAAGGAAGTTTTTAGAAAACAATTTTTAGAAAGGTGATTGGAAAGAGTTTTTTAGAAAGTGTATTGGAGCAGAGATTTTCTAGAAAGAGATATTTGAATAGAGAGTTTTCAGAAATATATAAAATATATCGCTTTCCTAAAGTGATTCTAACCATAAGAATGTTAAAACCACTCTAAGATAGTGGTTTTGAAAACAATAATGATTTGAAAATATGGACCATATTGGTCACTTTAAGCATAACACTTTTCTAAATCAACCCTAGCCATGGAAAGGCTAGAATCACCTTAGGATTGTGATTTTGAAAATGGGTTTTGAAAAAAAAATTTAACACAAGTTTTGAAAACAATTTTGATGCAAGTTTTGAAAACAAGTTTGAAAACATCTTTTGGAGAGATGCATGATTATGATATGCACAATGCAAGTTGGGGTCGTGAACATACAAGATTAAAGGCTTCACCACATAATCAAGGGGGCCGAACCCACGTGGTCTCCGGTTAGACTAATAGAAAGCCCCCGATATGGTGACCTTTAATAGCCTAATCCTACACATGGACCGAGAAGTCCCTTATTTCAAGCATGCAAGAAAGTGGAGGGAAGAAGATAGGAGATTAAAATAGAAGAAAACCCAAGTGGGTTAGGAGAGATAAGAGAGAGGGGGAGTTGCGTAAACGAAAATAGGAAGCCTACCTTGTGTCTTCTTTTATTTGCTTTGCTTTATGTGCTTTGTTCTTCTTGCTTCGCTTTGGTCTTCACTTTGCTTTGCGTCAGCCTTCAAGGGCATGTCTTGATAATTGGGAGCTCCGGGTTGCAGCACTTCAAGTCTTCAATGAAGGCTTTGGAGGCTAGTGTAAGAGTGTATATGAGTGTATGTGAGTGTATGGGAGTGTATAGGAACTAGGGTTTATGTATGGCGGCTAGGGTTTGGAGAACCTAAAGAAGACTAGGGTTTGGAGAGGCTACGAGCTCTGTGTATCGAAGAATAGGGTTTTTGGATTGAGTTTGCAGATCCCTTTCACGCTAGAAAAGGCTTTGTATTTATAGAGAAAGGATTGACCTGGCGCCTGTTGCAGTAACGCCAGGTAAAAGTTTACATTGAGTGGCGCCAGGCCAAAATTTGGCTTCGTGCCACTACTAGTGGCACCAGCCACTTAGGAAAGTTTTAAGATTGGCAAACAACGTAATTTCAGAAGATTTGGATGCCTATACTAGTGATTACCATGTAATTTTTAGCCTGACTTCACTAGGAGTGACTCCGGAAAGTTCAGGAATGATTTAAAAAGGTCGAGAATGGCCCTAATGGTCAAAAAGTGACAGGAACCCTTAGAACAGTGTCTCGAGTGTAGTAGACTTAAAAAATGATGACATGATATGTTGGAATGGTTGACCGGGCCATTAGGGGCAAAATGGTTAACTGGACCTGAAAACTACCTAGATGGACTCGGAATGTCCTAGAAGAAGACTCGATGTTTGGAAACATTACTTAGAATGTCCCAGGAGGTTACCGGTTTGATACCCAGAGCCGGTGTGGTCAGAAAAGGCGACCTGCCTACCAGGGGCGAAACTGTCATTTCGCACCGAGTTTGCCGAAACTGACTCGAAATGATTCGGAAAGATAATGGAAAGTCAAGAGTACTATAAGAGGCATTCTCAAGGGACTACCGATTTGATACCTAGAGCCAGTGTAGTTCCCGAAGTGTTCGGATGCCTAGGGGCAAAATGGTCATCTTGACCGAAATGTCTTGGAATTGGCCCGACATTAACTAGAAGGCACCTAATCATGTCGGATTGGGTGGATTTACCATTCTGAGGACTTAGGTACTTTCTCAAGAAAAGTGCCGAAAATGGCCCTAGGGGCAGTTTGGTCATTTTCACCGAAGTGGGCTAGCCAACACCCGTGCTGACCTGGGTTTTGAGTGTTTCCATCACTCTGATGGTGGTCCTGTGATATTGGGGTTTGTTGGCAATTCCCTATATCGACTTGTTTGCGAGTGTTTCCACCACCCTGACGGTTGTGATGTTTACGAGTATTTCTGTTACTCTAATGGGTCACGATCATTTCAGAGACTGCCTAATCTCTGGAAGCTGCTAGCTGGACTCAGTGCCTGAGGAATCAACTTTCTCATAAGGCGTGTCAAAATGGACATTTCTACATTGGCAGGCTAGCAGGCGCCAAAGGTGGACCGTTCTACCATCTTGGGGATTTGGGGTCTTGTCCCGATCGACGAGTTTGAAGGGACTTACCATTTCAAAGAGTTCACTCGGAAACGTGCCGGATTGGATGGTCTTACCACCTCAAGGAATCAACTTTCTCGAAAGGTGTGCCAGATTTAATTGGAATTGAAACTGGAATTGGAATTGGAAAGGGAACTTCCGTCTTCGAAAAGGCGTGCCTACTGGAATTGGACCGAGCAATGCTACCAATGGCATTTTGGTCATTTTGCCTCTATTTGGGCCCAATAGGCCCACGAAATGATTGATTGACGGGATTAGACTTGGAAAATTGAGTTGACTCAAAATATGTCCATATTGACTTGAATACAAGTCTAGATGGATTGGAGGCTGCTGAGTGGGGAAAAATGGGGTGCTTACAACTACCCCTTTTTTTTTTGTCTTTGCTTGATGAAGACAGAAAATGATAGAGTAAGAATCCCATGTTGACCAGGAGGCAGTCGGAGCAACGAACTTTGAAAATTTTTGAAAATGGGAGTTTGGAAATGGATATTGGGCCCAAAAGGCCTTTGAAATTGAGTTTTGGCAGGAAAAACGGCAAAACTGCCTAAAATTTGGAATTGGCGCCACTAGCATTGGCGCCTTTGGTAGAATTGGCTTGGCGCCTTTGCTAGTGGCACTAGGCTTAGGATCAAAAGCAGCAAATTGCTGGTTAGATATTCTCGCAGAAGTTGAAGAGTTTTTGAAAAATCGAGAGTCTTCGTGAAGAAACTGACTTGGTGATTGAAGGAGTGCCTCTTAGGGACCATGGGGGATTGCCGGAAGTAGACACCGTCATCGAAAAATTCGCCAGAAAGGAATATTTTGCCGGAGAACTCCAGGAGGCGAGCTTTTGATTTTATGTTGATTTCAATGTGTAGAAATCCGTTTGAACCATATGAACAGTTGAAATTAATTTTTGATATATTTTGAACACTATGGTGAAGTTATTTTTGCATTTTAGTGCTTATTTGATTGAATTTACATGTTTATGTGAAAGGGGTTTCTGCCTACAGGTTTAGGCATTGAGTTTTTTGGCTGAATTTTGATACCATATGGCTTAGAAAAATGTGTTTAACATCCGTGTGAAGTTTTGTGATTTTTTGAAAACTTTTTGAATTTGTTTTTTGAAAAATAGAAAAATACTTAGAAAAATAGGAAAAGTTGAGAAAGTGACGAAATTAATAGAGTTTAAAATTTAAAAAAAATGTAGGAGTATCTTATAAAAGATTTGAAAGGATTTTGAGAAATTTTAGGATAACTTTGAAACCATTGATTTGTTGGAAAATAAAACAAGTCTTTTGAAAAGTTTAGAAATTTGTAAAGTGTGCGCGGGTGTTGGTGCTATGTGATTGTGATGTTGTAGAGTGCATAGTTTGTGTTTTGTGTTGATATCGTGGGTGTTTTGGGGACCATTTTTAAGCAGGACTCTGCCAAAATTTTTTAGAAATCAGGGAAAGAGTTGGGAAAGGCTTTGAAACAAAATCTTTTTAAAGAAAAAGGACAAAAAACCCTTCAGATTTAGAAAATTCGTTTTGACTCAAAGTTGAAAGACCAAAATGTGTAGGAAATTCATTTTGACTTATCATTTGAAATATTTTTATTATTATTTATTTTTTGTTTGTTTTTATCATTTATTTATTTATTTTATTATTATTTTCTTCATGTTTTTATTTTCTTATTTGCATATACCGTATATTAACACCTCTTACCTTGGCTTACCTTTTCAAGATGGCAGATGCGGGTGATGATGGTTTCGAGAGGAGACGCCGCTTCGGGAAGGCGGCCCGGACAGATTCTGCCAGTGGTTCCAGTCGATCCAAAGGGAGTCGGTGATTTGTTGGACAGTCTACTTAGAGTGGACGGGGAAGTAGGACACCTGTCGACCCCTTTCCTCCAGTTGAGCAGGCCTTCGAGGAGGAGATTGGTGCAGAGGAGGGGGTACCGAGTCTTGGCAATCAGGTGACTAGTTACGGGAGAGCCTCCATCCGACACAGACAGACAGACGCTGAGCTAGGCAACTTGGAGGTACCAAACATTCCACAGCTGGGGGATCTTGCCTATCATCCTAGTGTGTATTCTAGACAGCATTTGCCCCCTCTGCGAGCACACACAGCTTTCAGAAGGGCTGTTCATCAGGTGTTTGTGACCATGCAGGGGGCTTCTCCATCCTACAGTGCTTTCTTGGCTGAGATTGGGTTCGGGGCTTTCATGGGATTACAGGCTAACTGCCTGAACTGACATCTGGTGTTGGCGCTTATCAAGAGATGGTTTTGAGAGACTAGGACTTTCCATTTTGTTAGCTTTGAGTTGGGTCCCTCGCCCTTGGACTAGGCTATCATCACGGGGCTTTCCTTTGTCGGTCGGTGGATCACCTTGCAGTCAATTAGCAAAGACAATGCATGCATTCTGCTGGACTTGCCCCCTCCTAAGCGTTCTGCTTTCCTAATTTCCTGGCTTAGTGGGGATGACAGTACTTTTGTTGTTGAGCCATCACTTGTCTGGTGAGACATAATAAGGCAGCAACTTGTTTTGTACATCATCTTCAGTTGCTTCTGCAACAACAACAAGTCACTCATACCTTTTCGATTCGTGAGTATAGTAGCTGATCTCGGGGCTTTATCTGAGCTGGATTCAGGGTCCTTCTCTTTTGGCTGCTTCCATCGATCGATGCGAGTCTGGACTTCCTCTCGTTGGGGTAGCATGACTAGTGTCTGACCATTTCTTGTCTAGTGGAGCTACGATTACCTTCCCATTCATCGCCCTGCAGTTGTCGAGGGTGACTTTTATCCTCGTGCTTTGAGGTGGGCTCATGACCGAGTACCCCAACGATCGGAGATCACTGACTTCGAGACGCTACGGGTGAACTAGGAGCTCATTGAGGCGAGGGATGTGACTTGGCGGCCCTTCATTGGATCAGTTCATTATGAGACAATGCGGTACTTGGTCCTATTATCCCTGTCGAGGGCTTCTTTTCTCAGTGATGATGCTTGGGAGTCCTATCTAAGAGATCGACACTGGCGGCAATTTCACGAGGAGTTCAGGTCAGTAGGAGATCCACCGAAGTACATGTTCGGAGCCTTAGTGGAGGGGGTTCCCATTCCTTATCAGGAGTGCCAGCCGGGTGCTGGTTGCTTGCTTCCTCCAAATACCGACTACTCCGTACATTTCGGGCTCATTCTGTTGGTGCCTTCACTTGGTTTGAGGTAGTAGTCGGCGGATATGTTGTTGGCTATGAGGTGGTTAACTTGTGGCGCCATGCTGGGGGATACAAACCCCAGATTAATTTTACCGCTGTGAGGGACCAGAGGGATCAATACCAAATGGAGCGGGATTAGTACCAGGCAGAGGTGGCTTCCTTGACGGCTGGTCAACCCAGATGGGAGGTGGTAGGGTATGTTATCCTTTCCCTTCTTCTTCTTTTCGCTCTGCTATTGGTTAGTTATCCCTTTGTCCTGCTAATTCTGGTTGTGTCTTCTTCGCAGGATGCTGGTGCTTTTAGTAGCTATCCACCTCCTCCAATGCAGGGGTTTTGGAGATTTCGATCTGGAGGATATTGATTTCGATCTTTAACAGATGCCTCTTGCCATAGACCATGATCTGTTTTTGCCCCTATCCTGGAGATGTATTTATGTTAGACAGTTTTATTCTTGTAGATTTGCATAGAGATGGACATTTATGATCTAGCTAGTTAAGTGCATGGACCGGCAGAGATATTTATGAATTTTTTTCAGCTAAGTATATGATCATATGCATGTGTAGAGATGATAATGATGTATACTTATTACATGGGTCGATATTGAACTGTATTGGTGACTTATGTTTCTACAGGGAGTTATGTCCTATGTATGCGAAGCTCATGCCGATTTTATTTTTTTTATGAAAATGAAAATGTATGCATATATTAGAAATATACTAGTTAATGGAATGATAAGGGGTGCTACCGAACTCGTTATCTCCGGAATGGTAACTCGTTCCTTCGGGGGTCTGGCCTCTCCTCTAGCTTAACTTTACCTTGACGAGATGATAGCACTTCATACCTTTCTCAACCTTTCGACTGCCTTTGATTTCTCTACCTCAGGGTTAGTGTATAGGATTCTTGGGCTAAAACTCTTAACTCTCGAGGTTTTAGCAGTAACTTACCTGACCTTTAGCAGAGCGATAAGTGGCCAATCCGTCAATCTGAGGAGACTTTGCTTTAGGACCGTAATGTAGGCTAGGTTATGGGGTTTTTGAAACAATGGGATGTGTTGGCTCAAACTCAATGTTACTTTGAGCAAGGTTTAGATCCATACAGTCCTTGACTATTCTTCCTTTCCAGTAAGGTTAGTGTGCTTCTTTAGCTTCAACAGCATGTCTAGCTCATTTAGATCAAGCAATCCATTTTCAATTAGAGTGGACTTTAATAGGGTTGTAATGTAGGCCATGGTTTTGGGGTTTTGCAAGAAAGGGGTAAATACTCGAACCTATTGTTTCTATTGGGGTTTTTTGTAACCTAGGATCACCTTTAAATTTCCTCCTTGCTCTTATTATATACTTCTCAGGGTGAAAATGCCTATTTTCTTTCAACCTTTCCGTATGCTTTTTGAGATAAACACGACTCTCTTCTTTTTCGGCCTTCTTTATTATACTTTTCAAGATGACTCAATCATGATTTTCTTCAGGCCTTAGATAATTTCTTTTTTTTAGCCTCTTGCCCCTTGGCAACTCTTTTCATTTGCCTTTTCCTTTTTAACTCTTTTCTTTCCTTTCTGAAACAAATAATTCTACAACCTTTTTTTTTAGTCCTTCTCTTTAGCAGTTCAATCTAACCCAATATGGTCGGTGATCCTTAGGTTGGGGTTTCCTTGAAAAAGATAAATGGCTCAACGGGTTTGGCAAGGGGTTGCTTTTGACTATACGAGAAATGAAATGAGAGCCTCTCTTCACTTTGAACTAGATTGCTTGATCTATAGAGCCTTCAACACTGCCCTAGCACGATAGAGGATGGATAATATTCCTAGAGTTCTAGACTATTTCCTGCCCCAATGTGGGGGGACGGTCTTGGATCGGGGTTGACAAGGAATATTTCGCTCGTGGTGAGTCACTAGGGGTTAAGCAAAGGGAATATAAACACATTTTTAGGGAAATGAAAGATGGTTCCTTTTTATCTTGATAGTCTGGCCACACATCGCTTAGCTTCGGTGTCTTGCAAGTGTTGGCTTTAGGTAGTTTTCTCACTCATCCTTATACTCTCTTTCCTTGGAAAGCTGATCATTTGGCGAGTAGTTAACTCATGCTATCATCCCTTCAAGTCAAATCGTTCCCCAAGATAAACCGTGCCCCCTTGTATAGGAAGTAATCACCATTCGCAAGAGACATATAAGATAATAGCAATGAATAAAAGGACTTAATTATTTTATTATGTAAGCATAAAGCATATAGTCTTGTTGTAAAGAAATAGAAGTGCATATATTAATTTAAGAGCATAATGTAAAAGAGATAGAAAGAAAGTGGGTGAAAACACCCCTCTCTTGTACGCTTTTGAAGGGATTCCTGTGTTTTTTAATAGGGTTGTGGGCCAATGCCCATATCAATATTCCATCCACGATTGGGACCTTTGGCTGAGGCAAGACAAGTAGAGGTTTCTCTCGAAGTTCCAATTGAATTGGCAGTGATGATGCAGTTGTCAGCTTCCTTGACCATCTTGCCTTCCTTTGCTAGCTCCTTAGTTTCTCTAATAAACCAGTTGGGTAGCTTGGCTTCTTCCAGCTTAATAGACTTGACTTGAGCCCGGGTTTTCTGTTCTGGCGTCTGGTTGTGCCTCGATACTTGTTAGGCGTGTACAGTGGCGGATTCTTATCACTAAGTTTGGATAGCTCCTAGTTAACCTTCTTGGCAGATTAATCTATGAGTTCATCTTTGGGGACCGACACTTTATCGGGGTTGCACCATGACCTGGGTTGACACTGTTCTTCATCTCCGTATTCCATTTCCTCCCGATCTTTGTAATATATTTCCTGGCAAGTGGCGAACCAAACCTTGTCATTACCAAACTCTGTAATGACGTTGACGGTGTGGTCTGGTAGAGGATCCATAGTGGCACTTAGAGGAGGATTCGTTGGTCGTAAACTGATGGCGTTGTTATCTATCAGATCTTGAAATTTATGTTTGAGGGTCCAGCAGTCTTCGGTATTATGTCCTTGGCCACTTGAAAGGTATTCGTAGTACACCTTTGGGTCAAGATGGGGTGGCAGAGTATTAGGCCGATGTCGAGGGGGTATAAGTTTCAAATATCCCGGGACTAGGAGACCAAAGCAAGCTGTGGTTTGCGTGCAAGCGAGTTTAGTGAAAACTCCATCTTTTGGTTTCATTCGCCTAGGTGTCCTAGATGACCTAGAAGGTGGGGGATCAAGTTCCGAATTAATGACTATTGGGTCGGTGGTTTGGGAATTGAAGGGCTCTCAATTTTTATGCTTCAAAGTGGGACAATTTCTGACTTCAGGGCCAAACAGGTGGGATCGATACTCGTAAGATAGACTATAGGATTCAGGGTTTTGGTTAAATGTCGGCTCAGTGTCTTATTTTAAAAAATCTTTATGCAATGCATGCTCTATAGATGCCCTTACTCGAGAGGGAAACTAATCATGATGTATTGGCTCACTTTTGGAGGTTGGGAGTCTGCCCCTGTATGTTGATACCTTACCATTGATCCAGCAATCTATACTCATCCTTACATTCATTTTCGGAAAAGGGGTACATTGAACTCCTGGGCTTAAAACAAAAGAGACAAAGTACGTTTTAATAGGGGGAGGGGGAACATTTTTCCTTTGGACTTCCACCTATCTAATTTTACATAAGAAATCCTAAACTACTCTAGAGTCTTCGGATTCGCCTTCGCTGGATTCGATGTTGAGGAGGTCGCTGAGAGACCTTGTTGATCGATTGTCCCTTGTCTTCTTGGCAACCCTATCTCCGTGAGCGTAGGGGATTGGGGCCCCTCTTATGGAATGAATTGATGTGCATGCCATGAGTCCTTAGGGTTACACGGGAACCCTTAGGGTTTGGGTAGGTTTAATGCAAGGAAGAGTGACCTTGGTGTCACTCTCAATAGGTTGATCATATGCATGAGAATGCAGTGACTTAAGTTACTTCGGAACTCTTGTCTTGACATGGAATATGGAATGCATGAAAATGGATGCATAGAGTATAACGAGAGAGAATGCAATGATAAAGTAAACGTACATGCATGAGCAGTTAGACAGGCATTATAACAGTAAGAATACAATTATTATAACAATAGGAATAAACAGGTATAAAGAAAAGTAAAAGCAATCGCCCTTTCCTCCATGGTTTTGAAAATGGTGCTCGTGTCCTAAATCTGGCAAAGGTTCGGCTATGTAAGGTGTCTATATGAGCATGAGGTTGAAGGTTTACTAATGCGTCCTAAAAAGGCTTGGTTCCCAGATCTTCAAACCTAGGCCCACTCCCCGAGGTGGTGTCATAATCGGTTGGTGATCTGAGTGGGGGAACCATTAAGAGGCCGAAAGTGAAGAAACTGACACAGCATCTTGTCCACAACCAATATACCGTTCCCCCTTCTAACTAGAAGGGACAGATCAGGGTAAAGAATGCAAGTATGTAGAATGCAATTGCACGTGCAGTGTGTGTGTGATTTTCGAAAGCGTAGAAAAGAACCCAACAACTCCCATCCATTCTGTTCATCACATTCATGCATAACAGTTAATACAATAATATTATAAACAAAAACCGCACCTACAAAACAAAGATGCAAGAGTTAGTATGTGGATGGCAAGCTTAATACAAGATAATACGAATGAAATTAAATGCAGGTTTTTGAAAACAACTTTGAAAATTTGATTTTGAAAATTGAAAGTGGAAAAAATTGGACAAGTTAATTGAAGACTTTACATGGGTGAAGGGTTAAGAGACATGACTATGGCCTAACCCTCTAAGTGTCCCCAGCGGAGTCGCCAATTGTCGCGCCCAGATTTTTCGCACTCGAGGAATACACACACAAGTGGGAAAAATATTGTACTCTCTCGTTAGAAGTCATCCTCCTAGAAGAATAAGTGCGATTAGGTTTGAATCAAAAATTGATTTGAATAAAGGGCTTCTGGAAAACAATTTAGAGTTGCCACCTAACTTGATTAACGTGAGTTAGGTCACATAGAAAACTAAGCATCATCCAAATATTACACTAAGGGTTTTTGGAAAAGGGTTTTGAAAATACTTCCTCAAGAGAGGGTTTTTAAGAAAATAGGTTGTTTGGCAACCTTTAGAAAATATTTTAGCCCTTCTTTTAAAACAACTCCTTTTGGTCTTTAAAAACAGTGATTTTAGGTTCGGAGGTTGGTTACATGTAGGAAAGACGCACTAAGCCATCTCCACACCCCGTCCTTGCAGTACCTACATATCTATTTACCCTAGATTCACCCATTAGAGTCTTCGACTAATACATGTCCAAAACTATCCACTTTTGAAAAGAAATTTTAGAAAGTAATTGATATGATGCATGACATGCAAGTGTAAGAATTTGATTTGATTTTAAAATTAGATTTGAAAAGACTTGATTCGATTGTAGAAATAGATTTGATAAGATAGATTTGATATTGAAAGAATGTTTTAGAGATTGGAAATAGAGATTTGAAAATAGAAATTTAGAATTGGAAGTTTGAAATAGATTATGGAATTGGAAACTTGAAGAAGATTGTGGAATGGGAAATTTAAAAAAAAAGTTATGGAATTGGAGATTTGAGAAAGGTTATGGAATTGAAAATTTGAAAAAAGTTATGGAATCAAAAATTTGAAAAAAAGTTATAACCGCACCCATGAGGGTTGCCTACATATCCTTTTGGAGGAATCAGATCATTCGTAGTTCGGACAAGAGTCCGATAGAAAATAGAAGGTTTGATTTGAACCTAGAATAGAAGATTTGAAATTGAAATTTGGAATTGAAAAGATTGGACTTTAAGGATAGAACTTGGAAGAAGGATTTGGACCTATTTTGGAAAGATTGAGATTTGGAAAACCTAGAATTAAGAAAGATAGGATTTAAGAGGGTCTCCAGATTAACAAAGATTTGACTCGAATGTTGTAAGCATCCCATTTTTGACTGTTCGGCAGTCTACAGTCCGTCCAGACTTGTACTCAAGTCAATATGGATGTATTCCAATTGAAATCAACTCTCTAAGTGTAACCCCGTCTATCCATCGCGTCGCGGGCCCACTAGGCCCAAATAGAGGCAAAATGACCGAAATGCCCTTAGGGGCATTGTTCGGTCCAATTCCAAATCAGGTGCGTCTTTCCAAAGATGGTAAGTCCCCTTTCCGATTCCAAATTAAGCGCATCTTTCCAAAGGCGATAAGTCCCGATTCCAATTCCAAATTAGGCACGTCTTTCCAAAGACTGTAAGTCTGCTTTCCATATTCCAATCAGGCATGTCTTTCCGAAGATGGTAAGTCCCTTTCCCAATTCCAAATCAGGCACGTCTTTCCTAAGATGGTAAGTCGCTTTTTGATTTCCAATAGGCACATCTTTTCGAAGGCGGTAAGACCCCTTTCCAACCCCTTTTTCCAATTCCAATTCCAATTACAATCCCTCTCTCGAGAAAGCTAATTACTCGAGACGGTAAGTCTATCCAATCCGGCACGTTTTCTAGAGAAAGCTTATTCGGAACAGTAAGTCCCTTTAAACCTATCGATCAGGACGAGACCCCACGTCCCCTAGATGGTAAAACGGTCCACCTTTGGC
This sequence comes from Euryodendron excelsum, assembly GCA_033060915.1. Lineage (NCBI taxonomy): Eukaryota > Viridiplantae > Streptophyta > Magnoliopsida > Ericales > Pentaphylacaceae > Euryodendron > Euryodendron excelsum. Next base: position 34,813,745 of record CM065389.1, read on the forward strand.
GCCTGTTAGCCTGCTAATGCAGAAATGCCTATTTTAGCATGCCTTTCGAGAAAGTTGACTTCTCAGGTGCTAAGTCCCATTAGCAACTTCCCGAGATCAGATAGTCTCGGGAATGATCGCGAACCGTCAGAGTAGCGGAAGTACTCGTAAACATTGCAACTGTCAAAGTAGCGAAAATACTCCCAAGCAGGTCGATATAGTAAATTTTCTAACAAACCCCTGTATCACGAGATAGCCGTCAGAGTGGCGGAAACATTCAAAACCTAGGTCAACACTAGTGCCTGCTAATACACTTCCGTGAAAATGACCAAACTGCCCCTAGGGCCATTTTTCGGCACGTTTCTCAAGAACACACCTAAGTCTTCAGAACGGTAAGTCCACCCTTTCAGGATTGTCTTAAAAGTAATCTGGCATGATTAGGTGCCTTCTAGTCAGTTTCGGACCAGTTTTGAGACTTTTTGGTCAAGATGACCATTTTGCCCCTAGGCATCCGAATGCCCCGAGGACCACACCGGCTCTGGATATCAAACCGGTAACCACTCGAGACTGCTTTTTATAGTATTCCTGACATTCCTTTATCTTTCCGAATCATTCCGAGTCAGTTTCGGTAAACCCGGTGCAAAATGACCGTTTTGCACCTAGTGGGCCGGTCGCCTTTTACGACCACGCCGGCTCTAGGTATTAAGCCGGTAGCCTTTGGAAACATGCTAAATAATGTTTCTAAATCTCAAGTCTTCTTCCGGGACATTCTGAGTCCGTCCCGGTAACTTTCCGATATAGTTGACTGTTTTGCCCTTTATGGCCTGATCAACCCTTCCAACACATTTTGTCATCCTTTTTCAAGTCAAATACCTCCAGGACCCTATTCTAAGGGTTCTTGCCCTTTTCTAGCCTTCTGGGCCATTCCCGATCCCTTAAATGCTTCCCGGACCTTCTGGAGTCACTCCTAGTGAAGCCAGCTGAAAAATTGCATGGTAATCACTAGTACAGGCACCCAAATCTTTGAAAGATATGTTGCTTGCCGACTTAATGAACTTTCCTAAGTTGCTGGCGCCACTACTAGTGGCGCCAAGCCAAAAAATGGCCTGGTGCCATTCTTAGTGGCGCCAACAGGAAATTTTCCCTAGCGCCACTACAACAGGCGCCAGGTCATTCCCTTATCTATAAATACAGAGCCTTGTCCAACACCAAAGAGGTCTGCCAACTCAGTCTAAAAACCCTATTATTCGACGTACAGAGCTCGTTGCCTCTTTAAACCCTAGTCTCCTTAGGTTTTCCAAACCCTAGCCTCCATACACAAACCCTAGCTTCCTATACACTCATACACTAGCCTCCAAAGCCTCCTTTGAAGACTTGAAATGTTGCAATCTGATTTTTTGAAGATTGAAGAAAAACTATTGAAGATTGAAGTGAAGACCGAAGCAAGACAAGCAAAGCAAAGCGCGCAAAGCTAAGCAAAATAAAGAAGACACAATCTAGGCTTTCTCTTTAAGTTTACGCATCTTCCCCCTCTCTTCTCTCTCCTAACCCACTTGGGTTTTCTTCTATTTTAATCCGCCATGTTCTTCCCCCCACGCCCGCTTCTTGCATGCTTGAAACAAGGGAATTCCCGGTCCACGTATAGGATTAGACTATTGGAGAGTCACCATGTTAGGGGCTTTCTTTTAGTTTAACCAGAGACCACGTGGGTTCGGCCCCCTTAATTATGTGGTGAAGCCTTTAACCTTATATGTTCATGACCCTCTTTGCATTGTACATATCATGATATTGCATTATTTCAAAATTCATTTTCAAACTCGTTTTCAAAACTTGCATTAATATTGTTTTCAAACTTGCATCAAAACCTTCTTTTTCAAAACTTGTTTTCAAAATCATAATCCTAAGGTGATTCTAGCCTTTACATGGTTTGGGTTGCTTTAGGAAAGTGTTACATTTAAAGTGACTAATATGGTCCATATTTTGAAAATATTGTTGTTTTCAAAACAACTATCTTAAAGTGGTTCTAACATTCTTATGGTTAGAATTGCTTTAGGAAAGTGAGGCATTTTATATATACTTTCTAAAAATTCTCTTTTCAAATCCCTCCTAAGAACTTCTTTTTCAACATACTTTTCAAAAACTCTCTCCAATCTCCTTCTTCAAATTCCTTTCCAAAGTTGTTTTTCTAAAACTTCCCTCCACAAATCTCACTTTCCTAAAAGCTCCCTTCCAAAAACGCTTTCTTCAAAATTCACTCTCCAAAAACGCTCCTTATGTTTCCTTCCTAAACAACTATTCCCAAAAATCTCTTTCCTAAATCTCTTTCCTAAAAACTCTTTCCAACAATCTCCTTCCAAAAATCTTTCCGAAAATTCTCTATTCAAAACTCCCTTTCTAGAAACTCCTCTCTAGGATTTCCTTCCGAAAATCTTCCTTTCTAAAAATTCACTTTCCAAAAACTCTTTCCTTAGAGCCTAAGTTAAGCCCTATAGCCAACAATTATGAAACCCTAATTTTCCTCCCCAAAAACATAGTTTCCAATTCCTTATTTTGGCCTCAAAACCTAGGTTTCCAAAATCTCTTGTTTTCTACATCAAAACTATATATATTTCCAAAACCCCTTTTCTACGTCAAAACTATAGCTTTTCAAATCTAGGGTTTCTAAAACTTCATCTTTCCAAATTCATGCTAAATCCAATCTCCCCTTTAGGAAACCAAATCCAATCTTCCCTTTAGGAAACTAGATCCTATCCTCCGTTTTTTGAAACAAAATCAAAACATCTCTTTTTAGAAACAAAATCCAATCCCTTATTTTAGGAAATAGGACTCTCAATCCTTCCAAACCTAAATCTTTCCTAACTCAACTCCTTCCTAATCTAGTACTTTCCTAAACCTTAAGTTTCCTAAACTTAAACTTTTAAATATTTCCTTAAACTTGAAGCTTTCAAACCTTTCTTAATTCCATCCCTTTCCAAATCTTAACTTTTCAAATCTAAGTTTTCAAACCCTTCTTAAACTCAAAACCTTTCCTAATTTCAAGATTTTATAAAACTCAAACTTTGAATCTTTATAAAATTTTAAACTTCCCTAAACTTCCAATCTTTCCAAATCTAAAACTTTCTAAATTGGAAACTTTCTAAATTCTAAACTTTCCAACTTTCAAAACTTCCCTATTTCAAAACATTCCAAATTCAAAACTTTCTTAAAACGAAATGTTTCCTATTTCAAAACTTTCTTAATCCAACACTTTTCTAAATTGAAACTTTCCTATTTTGAAACTTTCCAAAATCGAGACTTTTCTAATTCGAATCTTTTCTAAATCCAATCTTTCTTAATCTTTCAAATCCAACATTCGAGTCAAATCTTTCCTAAACCTCGAGTTCTTCCTAAATCCTATCTTCCTAAGTCTAGGTTTTTTAAATCTCAATCTTTCTAAAACAAGTCCAAATCCTTCTTCCAACTTCTATCTTTCCAAGTCAAAATTTAATCTTTTCAATTCCAAATTCCAATTTCCAATCTTCTATTCCAAGTTCAATCAAACCCTTTTGCCAAATCAAACCTTCTATTTTCTATCGGACTCTTGTCTGAACTATGATGACCTGATTCCTCCAAAAGGATACGTAGGCAACCCTCACGGGTGCGGACACAACCTTTTTCAAGTTTCTATTTCCACAACCTTTTTTAAATCTCCAATTCCATAACTGCTTTCCAGTTTCCAATTCTATGTTCTATTTCTAAATTTCAATTCTAAAAATCTATTTTCAGTCCTCAATTTCAATTTCTAAACTTTCTTTCCAATTTCAAACTTCAAATCTATTTTTCAACTCTCTTTTCTTGCACTTGCATATCATGCATCATGTCTTTTAAAAAATTCTTTTCTAAAGTGGATAGGATTGGACATTTGTTAGTTGAAAACTCTCATAGGTGAATCTAGGGTGAATAGACATGTGGGTACCGCAAGGGCGGGGTAGGGTGATGGCTTAGTGTGTCTTCCCTACACGTAACCAACCTCCGAACCTAGGATCACTGTTTTCGAAAGACCAAAATGGAGTTTTTTTTTTTAAAAAGGGCCTCAATATTTTTCAAAGGTTGCTAAATAACCTGTTTTCCTTAAAAACCCTCTCTTAAGGAAGTATTTTCAAAATCGTTTTCCAAAAACCCTAAGTGCAGTCTTCGGATTGTGCTTAGTTTTTAGGTGACCTAACTCACCTTAATTAAGTTAGGTGGCGACTCCAAATATTTTCTGAAAGCCCTTTATTCGAATCAATTTTCAATTCAAACCTAGTCGTACTCATCCTTCTAGGAGGATGAATTCCAACGAGAGAGTACAATATTTTTTCCGCTTGTGTGTATTCCTCGAGTGCTAAAAACCTGGGCGCGACAAATGTTAGACTTGGAAGATTAGGGAAAGATTGAAATTTCAGAAAGATTGGATTTAGGAAAGGTTCAAATTAGGAAAATTTCAAAATAGAAAAGTTTCGTTTTAGGAAAGTTTAAAATTAGGAAAGTTTCATTTTAGGAAAGATTTATTTTAGGAAAGATTAGGAAAGTTTAGAATAGGAAAGATTTTTGAAATTGGAAAGCTTTGAATGAGAAAAGTTTTAACTTAAGAAAGTTTCGAATTTAGAAATAGTTGATTTTTTGAAATATTTGAATTAGAAAAAGTTTGATTTAAGAAAGATTTGGAATTTGGAAAGTTTAGAATTTAGAAAGTTTAGAATTTAAGAAAGTTTTGGATTTGGAAAGTTTTGAAATTTAGAAAGTTTAGGATTTGGAAAGTTTTGAAATTTAGAATGTTTAGGATTTGGAAAGTTTTGAAATTTAGAAAGTTTAGGATTTGGAAAGATCTGAAATTTGAGTTTTAGAAATGCTTGAGATTATGAAAGGTTTAGGTTTAAAAAAGGTTTGGAAACTTAAAGTTTAAGGAAAGATTTGAAAATTTAAGTTTTGGAGACCTAAGATTTAGGAAAGTACGAGATTAGGAAGGATTTTAATTAGGAAAGATTTGGATTTGGAAGGATTGAGATTCCTATTTCCTAAAATAAAGGATTGGATTTTGTTTCTAAAAGAGGTGTTTTGATTTTGTTTCAAAAAACGGAGGATTATATCTAGTTCCCTAAATGGGGAGATTGGATTTGGCATGGATTTGGAAGGGGAAGTTTTAGAAACCCTTGATTTGGAAGATTATAGTTTTGATATAGAAAATAGGTTTTGGAAACTTACAATTTAGATGTAAAAAAGGAGATTTTGGAAACCTAAGTTTTGAGGTAAGATTTGAAATCATGTTTTTGGAACAGAAAATTAGGGTTTCCTGCTTGTCGGCTTTAAGGCTTGACTTAGGCACTAAGGAGAAAGACTTTGGAAAGAAGGATATTTGAAAAGAAAAGTAGATTTTTGAAAGAGATCTTAGAAACGAGTTTTTAGAAAGTGGATTTTGGAAAGAGAGTTCTTGGGAAGGAAACTCAGGGAATGTTTTTATAAAATATCTCGCTTTCCTAAAGTGATTCTAACCATAAAAAGGTTAGAACCACTCTAAGATGGTGGTTTTAAAAACAACAATGATTTGAAAACATGGACCATATTGTTCACTTTAAGTGTAACACTTTCCTAAAGCTACACTAGCCATGGAAATGCTAGAATCACCTTAGGATTGTGATTTTGAAAATATGTTTTGAAAAAGAAGATTTTGACACAAGTTTTGAAAACAATTTTGATGCAAGTTTTGAAAAAACATTTGAAAACAAGTTTGAAAACGGATTATGGAGAGATGCATGATTATGATATGCACAATGCAAGTTGGGGTCATGAATATACAAGATTAAAGGCTTCACCACATAATCAAGGGGGTTGAACTCACATGGTCTTCGGTTAGACTAATAGAAAGCCCCCGACATGGTGACCTTCAATAGCCTAATCGTACACATGGACCGGGAAGTCCCTTATTTCAAGCATGCAAGAAAGGGAGAGAAGAAGATGGGGGATTAAAATAGAAGAAAACCCAAGTGGGTTAGGAGAGAGAAGAGAGAAGGGGAGTTGCATAAACGTAAATAGGAATCATACCTTGTGTCTTCTTTTATTTGCTTTGCTTTACGCACTTTATTCTTCTTGCTTTGCTTCGCTTTACGTCAGTCTTCAAGGGCTTGTCTTGATATTTAGGAGCTCCGGGTTACAGTACTTCAAGTCTTCAATGGAGGCTTTGGAGGCTAGAGTAAGAATATATATGAGTGTATGTGAGTGTATGGGAGTGTATAAGAACTAGGGTTTGTGTATGGAGGCTAGGGTTTGGAGAACCTAAAGAACACTAGGGTTTGGAGAGACTACAAGCTCTGTGTATTGAAGAATAGGGTTTTGGATTGAGTTTGCAGACCCCTTTCATGCGGGCAGAGGCTCTATATTTATAGAGAGAGGATTGACTTGGGGCCTGTTGCAGTGGCGCCAGGCAAAACGTTTACATTGGCGCCACTCCTAGTGGCGTCGGGCCAAAATTTGGCTTAGCGCCACTACTAGTGGCATTAGCCACTTAGGGAAGTTTTAAGGTCGGCAAACAATGTATCTTCAGAAGATTTGGGTGCTTGTACTAGTAACTATCACGCAATTTTTAGCCTGTCTTCATTAGGAGTGACTTCAGAAAGTCCATAAATGATTTGGAAGGGCCGGGAATGGCCCGGAAGGCCAAAAAGGGACATGAACCCTTAGAACAGTGTTTCGGGGGTAGTAGACTTGAAAAATGATGATAATATCGGAAGGGTTGATCGGGCCATTTGAGGTAAAATGGTCAACTGGACCAAAAAACTACCAGAATGGACTCGGAATGTCCCAGAAGAAGACTAAATGTTTGAAAACATTACTTAGAATATCCTAGGAGGTTACCGGTTCGATACCCAGAGCCAGTGTGGTCAAAAAAGGCTATCGGCCCACCAGGGGCAAAATGGTCATTTTGCACCGGATTTGCCGGAACTGACTCAGAATAATCCGAAAAGATTATAAAAGGTCGAGAATACTATAAGAGGCATTCTTGAGCAACTACTGGTTTGATACCCAGAGCCGGTGTGGTTCCCGGGGCATTCGGATGCCTAGGGGCAAAATGGTTATCTTTACCGAAATGTCTCGGAATTGGCCCAACACTGATTAGAAGGCACCTATTCATGCTGGATTATCTTTAAGACAATCTTAGAAGGGTGGACTTACCGTTCTGAGGACTTAGGTACTTTCTCGAGAAACATGTTGGAAATGGTCATAGGGGCAGTTTGGTCATTTTTCACCGAAAGTGGGCTAGCAGGCACCAGTGTTGACCTGGATTTTATGTGTTTCCATCACTCTGACGGCGGTCCCATGATATAGGGGTTTGTTGGCAATTCCCTGTATTGACCTATTTGTGAGTGTTTCTGCCACTCTGACGGTTGCGATGTTTACAAGTATTTTCGTTACTCTAACGGGTTGCGATCATTCCTTAGACTGCCTAATCTCTGGAAGAAGCTAGGTGGACTTAGCACCTGAGGAATCAACTTTCTCGAAAGGTATGCCGAAACAGACATTTTTGTATTGGCGGGCTAGCAGGCGCCAAAGGTGGACTGTTCTACCATCTCGGGGACTTGGGGCCTCGTTCTGGTCGACGGGTTTGAAGGGACTTACTGTTCTGAAGAGTTCACTCGAAAACGTGTCAGATTGGATGGTCTTACCACCTCGGGGAATCAACTTTCTCAAAAGGTGTGCTGAATTTAATTAGAATTGGAACTGGAATTGGAATTAGGAAGGGGACTCACCGTCTTCGAAAAGACGTGCCAATTGGAATTGGACCGAGCAATGCCACCAAGGGCATTTTGGTCATTTTGCCTCTATTTGGGCCCAATGGGCCCGCAAAGTGATTGATGGATGGGATCAGACTTGGAAAATTGAGTTGACTGAGAATATGTTCATATTTACTTAAATATAAGTCTGGACGGATTGGAGACTGCCGAGCAGGCAAAAATAGGGTGCTTACAATTAGGAAAGATTGAGTTGAACTTTGAAATTAATTTGACTTGAATTAAAATTTGAAAACCATCTTGGTTTTAGAAAAGAGTTTTTAGAAACGAGTTAAAGCTTCTTAACTTCAGTGTTAGGGTTAAACTAGGATTTTGGCCTTCTATGGTTTAGATATACAGTTGAAATAGAAAGGTTTGATTTTAGAAAGTTTTAAATTAGGAAAGTTCTGTTTTTGGAAAGTTTTAATTTAGGAAAGTTTCAAATTAGGAAAGTTCCATTGTAAGAAAGAGTTGATTTTGGAAAGATTTGAATTTGGAAAGGTTTGAACTTTGGAAAGATTTAGAAATTTGTAATTTAGAAAGTCAGAATTTGGAAATGTTTGAAATCAGGAAAGATTGGAATTAGGAAAGATTTGATTTCTGTTTCCTAAAGTTGAAGATTAGATTTTATTTTAAAAAATAGATAATTTTATTTTATTTTCAAAATTGGAGTAGTCAATTTGGTTTCTTAAATTGAAAGATTTGATTGATATGAAACTGGAAAGGTTGAGTTTTGAAAATTTATTATTTGAGGCAAAATAGAAAGTCATGATTTTAAAAAAGGAGTTAGGGTTTCCTAATCATGGACTCTAGGTTTCTAACTTGGACTTCAAGATAGAGTTTTCGAAAAGTAGATCTTTGAAAAGAGTTTTTAGTAAGTAGATTTGCAAAACTATTTAGAAAGAAGTTTGAATATGGAATTTTGCAAGCCCCTTGAATTTCTCACTTTCCTAAAACAATTCAAATCGGGAAAATATTAGAACCATTCTAGGGTTGTGATTTTGACAACAACTATGGTTGAAAATATGTATCAAAATGATCACATTGAATGTAACACTTTCCTAAAACAACCCCAACCAAGGAATCACTAGAATCATCTTAGAATTATGATTTTCAAAACTAGTAGGGCTCGAACCCAATATTTGGACCTTGATGGTCTCATTGAATATAACACTTTTCTAAAACAACCTTAACTATGAAATGGCTAGAATCATCTTAAGATTGTGATTTTGAAAAAAGTTTGAAAGAAGGAGATTTTGAGTGCAAGTTTTGCAAAATAACCTTGATGCAAATTTGAAAACAACTTTGAATGCAACTATGAATACAATGCATGAACATGATAACCACAATGCAATAGGGTCGTAGGCATACAAGGTTAGGCTTCACCACATAATAAAGGGGGCTAGACCCACACCGTCTTAGGTCGAACTTGAAGAAAGCCCCCCGCATGATGATTTTCAACAACTCTTCCTAGGCATGAACCGGGAGGTCCCTTATTTTAAGCATAGAAGAAAAGGAGATAGAAGATGGAGATTAAAATAGAAGAGAGGCCAAGTAAGTTACGAGAGAGAAGAGAGAGGGGAATTACATAATCTAAATTGAAAGCCTACCTTTTTTTATTTATTTGATTGCTTTGTTTGCTTCACCTTGAGAGCCTTGAAGATGTTACACTTGGTCTTCAATTGATGTTTTGAGGCTTGTATTTGAGTGCCTAGAGTATATGGAAGTCAGGGTTTGAGTGTATGGAGGCTAAGGTTTGAGGAGGCTTACGAGAATTAGAGTTTTGAGGGGATTCAAGCTCTATTTTTAGTGAGTCAGAGTTTTTGGACTAAGTTTGCAGACCCTTTTTACGCTGGAAGAAGACTGTATTTATAGACAATTGAAACATGAACTGGCACTTCATGCTGTGGCACCAGTGCATTTTTAACCTTGACGCCACTAGGAGTGGCTCTAGGGCATTTTTTGGCTTGTCTTTTGAGGTGGCAAGAAACAACGCTAAAATAATTGAAAAGGGTGACCAGCCCAGTAGGGGAAAAACGGTCATTTAAATTTAGGAAACACCAGAATGGACTCGGAATGATCCGGAAGGGTACTAGAAGATTGAGAATACTGTTAAAAGCATCCCAAGAAGATAACCGATTTGATATCCAAAACCGGTGTAGTTCTTGGAGGCAATCTGCTGCATAGGGACAAAATGGTCATTTTAACTGGATGGTTTTAGAATTGATCCGGAACTAACTGGAAGGCACATGAATGTGCTAGATCTTCTTTGGGACAATCTTCGAAGGGTGGACTTACTGCTCTAAGGACTTAGGTACTTTCTCGAGAAGCGTGCTGGAAGGGCCTAAGGGTAGTTTGGTCATTTTTCACCAGAATAGGCTAGCAAGCATTGGTGTTGACCTAAGTTTTGAGTGTTACTATCGCTTTGATAGTATGTGACAAGTTGGTTTTCAAAGGCATCTCATCTTTCAATAAACGTGTCATGGCTAAGAGGCATGTTCAGCCTCGTGACATAAGGGTTTTGTTGGTAATTCCTAGTGTCGACCTGTTTGTGAGTGTTTTTGCCACTCTGACGTTCGCAATATTTTATGAGTGTTTCCGTCTCTCTAATAGTGTGCATTCTTTCTTAAGATTACCTGATCACGGGAAGCTACTCAATGGTCTTTTCGTCTCGAGGTCTTAGGTACTTTCGTGATCAATGTGCCAGATAGCAGACATTCTACATTGGTGGGCTAACAAATGCCAGAAATGAATCGCTTTATCATCTTGGGGACTTGGGTTCTGTCCCCGTCGACAGGTTTGAAGGGACTTATCATTCTAAGGGATTTTGTGCTTTCTCAATAAACGTGCCATGCTGTAAGGACTTACCATCTGAGGGATCAACTTTCTCAAAAGACTTACTAGATTGAGTTTGATTGACTTGGATTGGAATTAAGGTTGAAATAAGGACTTAAAGTCTTTAGGAAGATGTGCCGACTAGAATTGAACCGAGTAATATCCTAAGGGTATTTTGGTCATGTTGCCTTTATTGGGCTCGACGAGCCCGTAAAGAAGTTGATTGATTGGATTAAGTCCAAAAAGTTGGTTTAGGATTGAAAGTGTCTGTGTCGATTTGAATGTAAGACTAGTCAGGCCGAAGATTACTGAGTGGGCAAAAATGGGCGTACTTACAACTGTCGCTCTTTTTCTGTCTTTGCTTGTCAAAGGCAGAAAATGATAAAGTAAGAATCCCATATTGATTGTGAGGTGATCAGAGGGACCGAAGTTGATAAGATCTTGAACCGACATTCCAACCAGCAGAATGACACTACTTTGGGGAGATCCGAGGTTGATGTCTTGAAATGATTTTGAAATTGATTTTTGAAATGATTTTGAAATGGAAGCTAACTTTTGAAATTGTTTTGAAATGGGTTTCTGAAATGGATTTACTTAGATTTGAATTAGAAGAGTTTTGAAACCTTTGAAATTTTGGAAGAAAACTTTTAAGGAAAAAGTTTAGAAACCTGGAAAATTGACTTGAAACGGGGCTTTTGAACGAGAAAACCCAGAAAACTGAGAGTTTGAATAGAACTTGAACTTTTTGAAGGAAACAGTTTTAGAAAACTAAAATGTGAAACTTTTTGAAGGATAAAAGTTTAGAAAACCTGAATATGAATTTGAATGAACTTTTTGAAGGAAAAAGTTTAAAAAAACCTTGAATTCGATTTTGATTAAACTTTTTAAAGGAAAAAGTTTTAAAACTGATTGATTTGATTTGAATGAACTTTTTGAAGAAAAAAATTAGAAAATCTTGAATTGGATTTTTATTGAACTTTTTGAAGGAAAAAGTTTTAGAAAATCGATTGATTTGATTTGCTTTGCATGAACTTTTTGAAGGGAAAAGTTAGAAAACCTTGAATTGGAGTTTGATTGAACTTTTTGATGCAAAAAGTTTTAGAAAACCAATTGATTGGATTTGAAACTTGGATAAAATGTGTAAGAAATTCATTTTGACTCAAGAATAAAAAATTTTGGAAGCAAAGCATGTAGGAAATTTGTTTTGACTTAAGACTTAAAACTTTTGAAAGTTTTTAAACTTGATGGTGTTCTTGGAAGACAGCAGGAATTTTCGTCTTTGAAAATGAGTTGAAATTGGAAGTTGAAACTTTTGGTAGAAAAAAGTTGAAATTGGAAGTTGAAACTTTTGGTAGAAAAAGCTTTGAAAACTTTTGGATTTGAAAATTGATTTTGACTTTCAAAAGAAAGCAAGAGTTTTGACCTTTTGAATTTGAAACTTTTTGTAGAAATAACTTTGAAAACAATTTTGAAATTTTGAGAATTGATTTTGAAATTGATAGAAATCGATTTTGAAATTAAATTTTTTTGAAAATTTTTGAATTTAAGAGAAAGCAATGGCTTTCATTTTTGGAAAATTATGATTTGATTTGGTAAGAATTGTACCTTCACCTTGAGTGTGGGGCACCATGGGAGACTACTTTGTGCTTGTGATTATTTGGTCTTGAAGTTTGAAGGAGAGGTCATTTGTTTGTCTTCGCTTGAGATCTCTGGAGGTTAGAATGCATAGTATTTACTTGATTATTGAGTTTTACTTTTGCTTGGTATGACATGATTTGTGTTGACATATCTCTGGAGGGAATTTGCTTCTCAGAAGTTTGGTGTCTTGAGTTGATTTCTAGAGGGAGTGAGGTCTCTTTTGAAAAGTTTGAGGTATTAGGAAGGTCAAATATCTTTGTCCAGTTCTTCTTGAATGAATCAAATAGTTTTGAATAGAATGAGAGGTGGGGGTGCAATATTGCCCCAGTTTTTAATTTTTGAAAAAGGTTGATTATGGGTTGATTGGGAGGTCAAGGGTAGGACGTTGCCCTATTATCTATTTTTTGTCAACTACGGAGGGTAGGATTATGGCTCAGGCTATCAAGGTCAGTTCCATTGGCTGAGGGGTGTAGCCTAGGAGCAGCATAAATAGTTTACTCTCTTATTTAGGAGGGCTGCAAATAGTTTAGGCTCGTGTCTAAAAGCTAGCTGACTTGTTGGCTGAGTTGAAGTTAGTTACCTTAGGTGTATTTACAGAAGGCTCTAACATTGTGTTGGAGATCGAAAGACTAAGACATTGGGATCACTAATGTCACACCCCATAACCCAGCTTATACAGATTTAGAGTACATGACCGGCCAGTAGCAAGGCTACTTAAGGCTGCATTACATAAATTGATTGATCACCTGTGCATAATCATATAAAATGATGCATAATTACGGAAAAATAGAACTTTTGATAACTTGAAAACTTAATCTGTGTCATACATGGCAGAGGTATGCCTAATCCAAAACATAACATACATATAAGCCAAATCAAGGCTCATTAAGGCTATAACATTTATATCATTACAAAACATTGGGGTCTAGCCCTCAAACATATTACAAAACTCAGGCCCGCGGGCCACAACTCAAAATCCATATATGGTCTCGCTTTAGGGCCTCCCGGATTTGCTACCGAAAAATCATTTGAGAAAACGTAAGCTAATGCTTAGTAAATAACAATGATGCTTGAGTGAGAAAATATCATGGACTAGCTATTATATCCAACGTATAAAAGTAGATAACTGTTTATGCATAAGGATATGAACTTGTGAACATATAAAGCATATGCTTGGAATTCATAGGTAATGTAAACATCATTTGAAACGTTTCAACATTTCAAAAGATGGTATCGTAAGAAAAGATGCAACATAACATTATTCTTGATATAGCATTTCATAACTTGTCTTAAAGCATGCAAACATATCATAGTTCTCAATTCAAACATAAGTGTGCTACAACTTGACATATGAGCTAGGCTCCATAGTAGCCATGTAGGTCACGCTAAGGCTCTTTAGGCCAGGGACATTTTCCAATATAGATAGTTTATTTCCTGTCCCCTATCGTAGGACTATCGAGCTAGATTAAGGTCTTGTCACGAGAAGACCTGAGTTGGCACCATACATTGAAAACTTAGCATCTCTTTCATTTAAACATTATAGTCTATGGTTTTCATTCATAACATAAATATAACTTGCATGTGCTTGAAATATGACATTTGTAATTGAACATAACATTGATACTTTGAAATATATGAAAAACATTCCTAATATAGAAGTGAGCTTAAAACATTTGTAAAATAATAGAGTTTTACTCATGGCATATCGTTACTCACCTCTCTTCGATTGAACAGGTGTCAAACAAGGTGTTTTTACACAAAATTCATATAGAAGTATAGAAACATCAATACAAGGTTCTAAGGCAAAGCAATAATACATAAACCAAGACTAAGCACATAAGTCACTCAATCCCGAGTCATCAACACCTCACTCTCACAACGAAAGAACAAGGCTAAACTCTAGGGCAAAGCCCCAGCGTAAAACGAGAACATAAAGTTGAGGGTGAAGTATGAAACTCAGAACATCAATTCTTTCAATGCATCCCAAACACCCCCAAACAATGAATTCCCAATCTAGGCTAACTCCATTTGAAAATAGGCTTAAAGGCCTTTAATTTGATAGGTCAAGGGTTAAAAACACATTTCGGGTGAAGAAGTTTGATCTTATGAAAAATGGGCTACATTTTGGAAAACAAGGTTTTTGGCATAAACTTGGTCAAATTTAAACCTCAAAATCTCAAAATCCATGAGGAGTTAGGGCACAAACTTTACAGGGATGAAAAGATATATGAGTCTATTATCTAATGCTTCAAACGGTACTAAAACCGAATTGTCTGAAGTAAGTTATGACTAAATTGCAAAACAGGGTCAAAAGGGTCTTATCGTTAAAACGCCCAAGTGGGTCGTTCGAACGCTTAGGCCAAAATGGTCGAACAGCTCTTAGGCTGTTCAAACGCCCCCATGGGCCGTTCAAATGCCAGGCCAAAACTGGGATTCTTGCCTACGGGCAGTTCGAATGCCCTCCGAGGCCGTTTGAATGCCAAGTCCAAAAATTCCAATTGTTCAAATGCCATATTCGGCGTTTAAATGCCCTGCTGTGCAATAGTAGAAATTTAAACCAAAACTCTCTAAAAACCCTCCAAACTCAACCAAACATCTCCTAACTTCTTAGGGTTCAACGATTGACCCAAAAGGGTAACAATAACTCAAAATAGGGGGAGAAAGAACAACCAAAACAAAGGGATCTAGAGAAAGAATTCAAAACCCTAGCATTTTACATATTTAGGAAATTTTCAAACCACCACTCCCAATCTTCAACAATGAGCTTCAAGCTCTCAAAATAATGTAAATGGGACCTAAGGGGTCCTCCAAACTCAACAACAAATATCCTAGATGCATAAATACAAATACCCAACACAATCCACCAAGATAAACACATACATTTATACAATTGTAGAGAGATAATGGAAACTTACCTTCCTCAAGCTTGTTCAAGTCTTCAAATGACATCTCTTGGCTTGTGTTGAGGCGCTCCAAGCTCCCTTTCTCGTTCTCCTTCTTCTTCTTCTCCTCCTTCTCTCTCTCTATCGGTTGGGTGTGTGTGTTTTGTCAGAGTGTGTATGTGTTTATAAGTGTATATAAGATGATACACATGACAAATAATCCCAAGTGTCTCACTCTATAGGCTTAAGTTACAACTTGACTTTTAATTGGTCAACTTGGCCCAAAGTATATCACAATTAAATATAAATTGAGGAGTTTACATTAAATTAGATAGTACAGGTTCAGGTCATTATATCCTTCCCCCCTTAAATAAGTTTGGTCCCTAAATTTGTTACAAGCGATCATTCAAATAAAAAGGGATAATGCTCCCTGATCTCGTCTTCACATTCCCAAGTAGATTCCTCCCAAGTGTGGTTCTACCATAAAACTCATACCAATGGAATGACCTTGTTCCTAAGAACTTGGTCACGACGACCAAGAATCTCAATTGGTCTCTCAACATAGCTTAAATTTTCATTCGCGGCCAAAGGGTAGTGATCAATCATGTGCGTCGGGTTGTGAACATACCTCCACAGCATCGAAACATGAAAGACATTGTGAATTTGCAAAAGTTCCAGAGAAAGAACAATACGATAAGCAACAAGTCCAACCCGTTCAAGAACTTCAAATGGTCCATTGTACCTTAGACTAAGCTTTCCTTTCTTGCCAATGCGATTTATCCCCTTGGAAGGAGATACCTTCAAGAACACGTGGCTCCCTTCATCAAACTCTAAGTCCCGTCTTCGCATGTCCACGTAGCTCTTCTAGCGACTTTGAGCAGTTTATAGTCGTTGCTGAATAATTTTGATCTTGTCGGTCGTCAGTTACACAATCTCCGGCCCAAGAATCTTTCTCTCTCTGACCTCGGTCTAACAAACTGGAGATCTACACTTCCTCCTGTAAAGCGCTTCATAAGGTGCCATTCTGATGCTTACATGAAAATTGTTGTTGTAGGCGAATTCCACTAATGGTAGATGATCCTCTAAGCTTCCTTGAAAGTCAAGGACACATAACAGCAACATGTCTTCTAGGGTCTGAATGGTCCTTTCTGATTGCCCATCGGTTTATGGATGAAAAGCTATGCTAAACTTTAATTTAGTGTCTAATGCCCATTGTAAACTCTTCCAAAATTTCGACACAAATCTTGGGTCTCGATCGGACACTATCAAAATCGGCGTGCTGTGTAATCAAACAATCTCTGCAATGTAGAGGGTTACATGCTTTGATAAAGAGTATATAGTCTTCACTTGTAAGAAATGTGCAGATTTGGTGAGGCGATCAATAATAACCCACATGGTGTCACACCCCATGGTGATCTCAGCAATCTTACGATGAAATCCACAGTGATATGCTCCCACTTCCATTCTGGTATTGGTAAAGGTTAAAGTAGTCCCGCTGGTCTTTGATGTTCTACTTTGACCTATTGGCATTGTAGGCATCGTGATACGAACTCAACTATTTCCTTCTTCATTCCCAGCCACCAAAATGTTTCCTTCAAATCCCGATACATCTTTGTGCCTCTTGGATGTATAGTGAACTTCGTATTGTAGGCTTCCTCCAAAACTTACCTCCTGATCTTGGGTATAGTAGGAACACATAATCGACTTCTGAACTTTAAAGCTCTATCATGCAAGGTGAAGTCAGGCTTCAGATTCGTTCCCATCTCTTCATAGATCTTCCATAAGTAAGGATCTTTAGGTTGCCATTGCTTCACAACTTCTATCAATGCTAGTTGGGCGATCATGATGGTAAGCAGCATATTGCTACCCAGTGCAATAATTTCAATCTCCGATCTCTCCAAGTCAAGGAGCAAGGGTCACTGAAAAGTGACAAGACATGCTAGGTTGGCGGTAGATTTCCGACTTAAGGCGTTGGCCACCACATTAGCCTTGCTCGGATGGTATTGAATGAGGATATCGTAGTCCTTGTTCAACTCGAGCCATCTTCTCTGCCTCATTTTATGCTCCTTCTGTGAGAAAAGGTATTTCAAACTCTTGTGGTCGGTGAAGATCTCGTATGTGACCCTGTATAAGTAGTAACACCAAATCTTCAAAGCAAACACCACTGTTGCTAATTCAAGATCATGGGTCGGGTAGTTCTTCTCATGTGGTCTTAACTGTCTAGAGACACATGCAATCACCTTACCGTGTTGCATCAATACACATCCCAGTCCTCTATGCGAAGGATCACTATAAATGGAAAACCTAGTAGTCCCAGAAGGGAAGGCTAGAATTGGTGCAAATACCAATCAATTCTTTAATTCTTGGAAGCTTTCTTCCCTCTTCTCATTCCATTCAAATGGGGTGTTCTTCCGGGTGAGCTGTGTTAGCGAAGTCACAATCTTGGAGAAATCCTTCACAAATCTTCGATAATACCCAGCTAAGCTCAAAAAACTTCTAACTTCAGTTACATTTGTTGGTCTCATCCAATTCACAATGGCTTTAACCTTCGAAGGATCAACATACACTCCATCCACACTGATGATGTGTCCCAAAAATGCTACACTTGGTAGCCAAAATTCACACTTCTTCAGTTTGGTTTACAATCTCCTGTCTTGTAGAGTTTGAAGAACCATCCTTAAGTGGTACTCATGATTTTCAAGACTCTTAGAGTACGCCAAAATATTATCAATAAACACAATAACAAAATCATCAAGGAAGGGTTTGAAAACCCGATTCGTCAAATCCATGAATGCAGCAGGTGCATTAGTAACTCCAAACGGCATAACCAAATATTCATGGTGACTATATCTGGTTTGGCAAGCCGTCTTCTCTACATCGCTTGCCTTGACCTTTAGTTGGTGATAACCCAACCTTAGGTCAATCTTCAAAAATACTTGTGCACCTTGTAGTTGATCAAACAAATCATGCACCCTCAGCAATGGATACTAATTCTTAATGGTGACCTTGTTCAATTATGCAGAATCTCATGGTTTCATCTTTATTTTTCAAAAATAACACCAGTGCATCCCATGGTGAGACACTAGGATGGATGAATCCCTTTTTCTAACAAGTCTTGGAGTTGAACCTTAAACTCTTTCAACTCTAAAGGAGACATACGGTAAGGAGCTTTGGAAATGGGTCTAGTACCCAGATTAAGGTCAATGTGGAACTCAATCTCCCAGTCCACCAAAGAACCAGGTAGCTCATCGGGAAAGACATCGGGAAATTCCTAGACAACATGGATGTCTTCCAGGGGCGGTGGGAAAACGTGTGTCAACAACGCTACATAAGAATGCAGGATTCCCTTTTTGAATTAAATGACGTGCTTGCATAGATGAAATGAGATAGGGTGGAGGCATGACACCAACTCCCTCAAATACAAACTCCGAATGGGTAGAAGAATGAAACACGACTCGTTTAAGCTCATAATCAATGATAGCACAGTGAGAGGACAACCAATCCATGCCTAAGATGACGTCAAAGCCGTGCATTTCTAGGGGAATGAGGTTTACAAACATGGGCACATAGTTCACAAGAATTTCACAAGAATTACAAATCCTATCGCATAAAATGGAATACCCAGATGGCAACAATACTACCAAAACATAATCAAGAGGTATCAAAGATATATACAAGTATTGAGCAAAAAAGTATGAAACAAATGAGTGCGTAGAACCAAAATCAATAAGGACGTGTGCAAGTCGACCACTAATATGAAGTATACCTGATTCTACAGAGTCGATAGCTGGGTTGTTTCCTGGTGTAAGTGCGAAAGCTCGGCCTTGCTGTGGTTGGTTCTCCCTCCTATTAGCTGTAGATTGCTGAACTAAGGCTGATGCTAATGCCCCAGATCCCTGTGCCCTGTTCCTCTTTAGACAGTTCTTCACTTGGTGACCCTCCTGGCTATACCCGTAACAAGTCTTGCTTTCCAAACGACATGCGCCCCAAAGCTTCTTCTCATAATTTGGGAACGTTGGTATCTCACTGGCCGTGTTGCCTCCTCAGTTAAGGTGTTTCCCCATGAGGTAGAAGAATTCCCACTAGAAGATCTAGAACTTTGCCGCTTTGAACTTTGTCCCTTGCCTTGATCATTTCTCGATCTCTTCATGTTCTTCTCTCGGTAGTGGGACATTTCATTATTTGCCCTTTCAGTGATCGTTGCTCGTTGTACAACTTCTTGATGGGTCTCTAGTCATAGTATGTCCACTTTGTTGCAGACGTTTCATCACAACCCTATCTCAAACTTTATCGCCTTGTTAGTCTCCGACGACACAATATGTAGGGCATACAGTGATAGTTCCATAAATTTGGCATTATACTCCGTCACAGTCATATTCCCTTGTGTCAAATGAAGGAACTCTATAGTGTTCTGATCCCTGACAGTCTCGGGAAAGTATTCCTCATTGAACACCTCCAGAAACCTAGGCCATAACCATAGTGGCTTCGTCGGTTTCTTCAATTTTTAGCAAACAAATACAGCTCCTTCAAAGGTAAAGGTGGCAAAGGTCACTTTCTGTTCATCCAGGCAAGGCAGCACCTCAAACACCCTCTCAATTCTTAAAAGCCAGGACTCCACGGCCATTGGGTCGAGAGTTTCCAGAAAAGTTGGGGGCTTCAACTGCTGAAACTGTTTAATGGTAGTATGTGCCACTACCTCTCCTCTAGGCGCCTACATTATCGGTTGTTCCGTCATGTTGGCGGTGTTGCTATGAGCATCCTGGACCACTTGGACAAGTCTAGCTAAGATCCCTTCTATAGGATCAATTTGGTCTTCGAGCTCTCCTGTCCCCTTACGACCACCTCTTCTCAGCGGCATGGTTAACTATATGCGCATAATAAAACGTTAAGCATTTAAAAGTAGCACTACATATATTACACCTTGGCATGTCATTATAGACATAGCAAACACATACATATATATATGTATAGCACATACTCAAGTCAAATCTAGAATTCTATCTAGACAAGACTCAATCTTATGGTGTCAACCTATAGCTCTGATACCAGGCTGTCACGCCCCATAATCCGGCCTATACGGATTTAGGGTACATGACCGGCCAAAGCAAGGCTACCTAAGGCCGCATTACATAAATTGGTTCATCACCTGTGCATAATCATATAAAATGATGCATAATTGCGGAAACATAGAACTTTTGATAACTTGAAAACATAATCTATGTTATACATGACAGAGTTGTGCCTAATTCAAAATAACATACATATGAGCCTAATCAAGGCTCACTAAGGCTATAACATTTATATCATTACAAAACATTGGGCTCTAGCCCTCAAACATATTACAAAACATAGGCCCGTGAGTCGTAGCTCAAAATCTACATATGGCCTCACTATAGGGCCTCCCAGATTGGCTACTTGAAAATCATTTGAGAAACTATAAGCTAATGCTTAGTGAATAACAATGATGCGTGAGCGAGAAAATATCATGGACTTGCAATTATATCTAACGTATAAAAGTAGATAACCGTTTATGCATAATGATGTGAACTTTTGAACATATAAAGCGTATGCATGGAATTCATATGTAACATAAACATTGTTTGAAACGTTTCAACATTTCAAAACATGATATCGTAAGAAGAGATTCAACATAACATTATTCTTGATATAACATTTCATAACTTGTCATAAAGCATGTGAACACATTATAGTTCTCGGTTCAAAACATAAATGTATTACAACTCGACATATGAGCTAGGGTACATGGTAACCATGTAAGTCACGCTAAGGTTCTTTAGGCCAGGGACGTCTCCCAACATCGATAGTTTATTTTCCGTCCCTTATTATACGACTATCGGACTATATTAAAGTCTTGCCATGAGAAGACCTGAGTTGGCACCTTATATTGGAAACTTAGCATCTCTTTCATTTAAATATTATGGTCCATGGTTTTCATTCATAACATAAATATAACTTGCATATGCTTGAAATATGACATTTGTAATTGAACATAACATTGATGCTTTGAAATGTATGGAAAACATTCATGATATAGAAGTGAGCTTAAAACGTTTGGAAAATAATAGAGTTTTAATTATGGCATATCGTTATTCACCTCTCTCCAATTGAACGGGTGTCAAACAAGATGTTCCCATACAAAATTTATATTGGAGCATAGAAGCATCAATACAAGGTTCCTAGGCAAAGCAATAACACATAAACCGAGACTAAGCACATAAGTCCCTCAATCCCGACTTATCAACACCTCACCGATTCTTTCAACGCATCCAAAACACCCCCGAACAACGAATTCACACTCTAGGCTAACTCCAATTGAAATAGACTTAAAGGCTTATAATTTGATAGGTCAAGGGTTAAAAACGCATTTCGGATGAAGAAGTTAGATCTCATGAAAAACGGGCTAACATTTTGGAAAATAAGGTTTTCAGCATAAACTTGGGTCAACTTTAAACCCCAAAATCTCAAAATCCATAAGGAGTTAGGGTACAAACTTTACACAGATGAAAAGGTATATGACTCTACTATCTAACTCTGTGAACGGTGCTCAAAATTGAGTTTTTTGGAGTAAGTTATGACTAAATTGAAAAACAGGGTCAAAAGGTTCTTAACCTTCAAATGCCCAAATGAGTCGTTCAAACGCCTAAGCCAAAATGGTCGAACAGCTCTTGGGCCGTTCGAACGCCAAGGCAAAAATGGCATAACACCCTCTTAGGCAGTTTGAACGCCAGGCCAAAATTGGGATTTTTGCCTATGGGCTATTTGAACGCTAGGCCAAAATTGGGATTTTTGCCTATGGGCTGTTTGAACGCCCTCTTGGGCCGTTCGAATGCCAAGGCCAAAAATCCCCACCGTTCGAAAGCCATATCGGGCATTCAAACACCCTGTTGCATAGCAGCAGAAATTCGAACTAAAACTCTCCAAAAATGCTCCAAACTTAACCAGAATTCTCCCAACTTCTTAGGGCTCAAAATAAGGGAGAAAGAACAACCAAAACAAAGGGATCTAGAGAAAGAATTGAAAGCCCTAACATTTGACATATTTGGAGATTTTTCAAACCACCACTCCCAATCTTCAACAATAAGCTTCAAGCTCTCAAAATCATGTAAATGGGACCCAAGGAGTCCTCCAAACTCAACAATAATTATCCTAGATGCATATATACAAATACCTAACACAATCCACCAAGATAAACACATACACTTATACGATTGTAGAGAGATAATGGAAACTTACCTTCCTCAAGCTTGTTCAAGTCTTCAAATTACCTCTCTTGGCTTAGGTTGAGGCTCTCCAAGCTCCCCTTCTCCTTCTCCTTCCTCTTCTTCTCCTCCCTCTCTCTCTCTTTCGGTTGGGTGTGTGTGTTTTGTGAGACTATGTGTGTGTGTGTATAAATGTATATAAGATGATACACATAAGAAATAATCCTATGTGTGTCACCTTATAGGCTTAAGTTATAACATAACTTGTAATTGGTCAACTTGGCCCATAGTACATCACAATTAAATGGAAATTAAGGTGTTTACATTAAATTAGATAATACTGGTTTGGGTCATTATAACTAATCTATGTAATGCACAAGGACATGCCTTATAGAGTAAGAGAATTGCTTTGATGATGATTGGCTGATGTGGTTTGCTGAAATGGACTTCTTCAGAGTTAAGCTCTGCTGAAGGTTTTTGGGTTTTTGATCTACCCCTGTTGGGTTGTACGTTGGATGGCTGGATGCTTATGGATAGTAGGATGTTCTGGATAACTGAACGCTCTGGATAGTTAAATGTTCTGGATGGCTAGATGGCTGGATATTGGGCTTTGTCAGGTTACAATATTAGGATGTTAGGCTTGAGGACACCTTGGATCCTAAGAAAGCTTAGGAAGGTGCCCCTTACACTTGCACCTATCTCAACATTTTGTTAGCAATATCAAGATATAACAAACTAATCTTTAATAAATGACTCAAGATATTCATGCCTATTACTTTGCCATATTGAGATTTGAAAGTTGTTACAAATGCAGGTTTCTCAAAGGTTGAAATCTCTTGACCCATTGTTGAGGCATGAGACTTTGCTATTTCACATCGAGAGAATTGACTCTTTTACTCTTTTTCTTCTTTTTCTCTCATTTAAACTATTTTTGCCTCCCATGCCCTTGTGAGTTTTCATAGATGTATGTTCTATCATTTTTGCAAGTTAGCCCTCTTTTTTGGATTTTCATTGTGTCGGTAGTTTTGTATCTTGTTACGACCCTACTCTTTTACCCATAATGCCCTGGAGGGTTTTCACTAAGTTCTCAAGCCATGCTTTTTCTTTTGATTTCTCTCATTGATGTCGATGAAGACAACTCCTTGCTAAATGATGTCGCGCCCAGATTTTTCGCACTCGAGGAATACTCACACAAACGGAAAAAATGTTGTACTCTCTCGTTAGAACTCACCCTCCTAAAAGAATGAGTGCGACTAGGTTTGAATTGAAAAATTAATTTGAATAAAGGGCTTTTGAAAAAGATTCGGAGTCGCCACCTAACTTGATTAAGGTGAGTTAGGTCACCTAAAAATTAAGCATAATTCGAAAACTACACTTAGGATTTTTGGAAAACGATTTGAAAATATCTCCTCAGGAGAGGGTTTTTAAGAAAACAGGTTGTTTGGCAATCTTTGGAAAATATTTAGCCCTTTTTGAAAAATAACTCCTTTTTGGTCTTTGAAATCAGTGATTCTAGGTTCGGAGGTTGGTTATGTGTAGGGAAGATGCACTAAGCTATCACCCTACCCTGCCCTTTCGGTACCTACATGTCAATCTACCCTAGATTCACCTATGAGAGTCTTCAACTAACTATTGGCCAATCCTATCCACTTTGAAAAACAATGCTTGAAAACTAACATGATGCATGGTATGCAAGTGTAAGGAATGAGAATTGAAAAATAGATTCGGAAATAAATTTGAAAAGAATATGATTTGAAAATAGATTTGAAGAGATGAAATTGAAATTGGAAAGTTTGAAAATTGGAAGTAAAAGTTTGAAAATAGAAATTTTGAAATTGGAATTTTGAAAATAGATTAGAATTTGAGATTTGGAAAGATTTTGGAAACCGCACCCATGAGGGTGGAATTAAAAGTTTGAAAAGTATTGTGACCGCACCTATGAAGGTTGCCTACGTATCCCTTTGGGGGAATCAGGTCAGTCGTAGTTCGGACCGGAGTCTGATTGAAAAGAGATTTTTGAATTGGAAGAAAGAGATTGAATTGGAAATTGAATTGGAAGATTGAGAGATTGAACTTTGAATAGAGGATTGAAAATTGGAATTTCGAATTTTGGAATTAAAAAGATTGAATTTTGATTTGGAAAAGTCGGACTTGGAAAGATTTAGACTTGTTTTGGAAAGATGGAGGTTTAGGAAACCTAGACCTAGGAAAGAGACTTAGGAAAGATTTGACTCGACTTGGAAGGTTTAAGAAATTAGGGAATATTGGATTTAGGAAATGTTTGAATTAGGAAAGGTTCAATTTAGGAAGGTTTTAGAATTAGGAAAGTTTCAACTTAGGAAAGCTTTGAATTTGAAATGTTTCAACTTTAGGAAAGTTTTGAATTAAGAAAGTTTCGAATTAGGAAAGTTTTCAAATTAGAAAATTTTTTGAAATAGGGAAGTTTTGAAAATTGGAAAGTTTCGAGTTTAGAAAGTTTTCGAAAAAGTAAAGGTTTTAAGATTATGAAAGTTCCCAAATTAGGAAAGTTTTGAAAATCGGAAAGTTTTGAATTTAGAAATGTTTTGAATTAGGAAAAGTTTAGTTTAAGAAAGGCTTAAAATTTGGAAAGTTTCAAGTTAAGAAAGTTTTGAATTTTGTAATGTTTTGAAGAAGGGAAGTTTTGAATTTGGAAAGCTTTGAAAATAAGGAAGTTTTGAAAATAAGAAAGTTTCGTTTTAGGAAATGTTTGAAAAATGAAAGTTTTCAGTTTAAGAAATGTTTGAATTAAGAAAGTTTTGAGTTTAGAAAAGCCTTAGATTTAGAAAGATTTTGAAGTTTTGGAAAGTTTAGAATTTAAAAAGTTTGGAAGTTTGGAAAGATTTAACTTGAGAAAGTTTCAAATTTAGAAAGTTTTGATTTTAGAAAGATTTGAAATTTAGAAAGTTTAAGATTTAGAAAGTTCTAGAGTTTGAATTTTAGAAAATCTTGAAATTAGGAAAGGTTTGAGTTTAGGAAAAGTTGAAAACTTAGGTTTGAAAAGTTAAGATTTGAAAAGAAGGTAGAATTAGGAAATGGTTGAATTTTAGAATTTTAGGAAAGACTTTTATGTTCAAGTTTTGGAAACTTAAGATTTAGGAAAGTGGAAGTTTAGGAAGGATTTGAACTAGGAAAGAGTTGGATTTTGAAATTTAAAGAAAGATTTAGAGTTTAGGTTTAAGAAACTTATGGTTTAGGAAGGTAGGAAATTAGGAAAAAGTGGAATTAGGAAAGGTTTGGGATTTGTTTCCAAAAATGGAGGATTAGATTTAGTTTCCTAAACGGGGAGATTGGATTTGGTTTCTTAAAGGGAAGATTTGATTTGACAAGGATTTGGAAAGGGAGATTCTAGAAACCCTAGTTTTGAAAGTATGGAATTTTAACGTAGAAAAGAGGTTTTGGAAATATGTATAATTTGGATGTCGAAAACGAGAGATTTTGGAAACCTAGGTTTGGGGCAAGGTTTGAAACCATGTTTTTGGAAAGAAAATTAGGGTTTCCTAATTGTGGGTTCTAAGGCTTGACTTGGGCTCTAAGGAAAGAGTTTTTGGAAAATGCATTTTTAGAAACGAAGGTTTTCTAGAAGGGGAATCCTAGGGAGGAATTTTTGGAAAGTGAATTTGAAGATAGAGTTTTTGGAAAAAGATTTTAAAGAGAAGGAGTTTTGGAAAGTGTGTTTTTAGAAATGTAGATTTTAGAAGGAAAATCCTAGAGAAGAAATTTCTAGAAGGAAGATTTTGGAAAGTGAGTTTTTTAGAAAGGTTTTTGGAGAGAGTTTCTAGGAAGGTGAATCTGGGGAGTGTTTTTAGAAAGTGAATTTTGAGGAAAAAGAGCTTTTGGAAAGAAGTTGAAAAAAAAAAGCTTTGAAAAATAGATTTTGGAAGGGAGTTTTTGAAAACGATTTTGGAGAGGAGAGTTTTAGGAAAGTATGTTGAAAAAGAGATTTTTAGGAGGAAAGACTTTTTGAAAAGAGAGTTTTTAGAAGGTGTAAAAACATCTCACTTTCCTAAAGTGATTCTAGCCATAAGAGGGCTAGAACCACTTTAAGAAAGTGGTTTTGAAAACAATAAGGTTTGAAAATATAGACCAAAGGGTCACTTTTAATGTAACACTTTCCTAAAGCAACCCTAGCCATGGAAAGGCTAGAATCACCCTAGAATTGTGGTTTTGAAAGCAAGTTTTTGAAAAAGAGATTTTGATGCAATTTTGAAAACAAGTTTGAAAACGATTTTGAAAACAACTTTGAAAACGGATTTTGGAAGATGCAAGATTATGATATGCACAATGCAATTTGGGGTCGTGAACATACAAGGCTAAGGCTTCACCACATAATCAAGGGGGCTGGACCCACGTGGTCTTTGGTTAGACTAGAAGAAAGCCCTCGACACGGTGACTCTCCAATAGCCCAATCCTACACATGGACCGGGAATCCCCTTGTTTCAAGCATGCAAAGAAAGGGGGGGAAAGAGATGGGGGATTAAAATAGAGAAAACCCAACTGGGTTAGGAGAGAGAAGAGAGAGGGGGGAAGTGTGAAAATTTAAATAGAAAGCCTACCAAATGTCTTCTTTATTTTGCGCACCTTGCTTGTCTTCAATCTTCGGTCTTCGTCTTGATCTTCTTCTTCAACCTTCAAGGGTTGTCTTCAAGCTTTAGATGGCAGCTCTTCAAGTCTTCAAAGGATGGTTAAAGGCTAGTGTATGAGTGTATGGGGGGAGTGTATAAGTGTATAGGAGGCTAGGGTTTGTGTAGGGTGGCTAGGGTTTGGAAAACCTAAGGAAACTAGGGTTTTGGAGTTGCTCGGGCTCTGTATATCGAAATATATGATTTTCAGGTTATGTTTGCAGACCCATTTCACGTTGAATGAGGCTCTGTATTTATAGAGGTTGGACAAACCTAGCGCCTGTTGTAGTGGTGCCAGGGCAAAATTGCTCTTGGCGCCACTAGGAGTGGCGCCAGGCCAATTCTTGGCTTGGCGCCACTACTAGTGGCACCAGCCAGTTAGGAAACTTTATAAGTCGGCAAGCAACGTATCTTTGACTAGATTCGGGCACCTGTACTAGTGACTACCATGCAATTTTTAGCCTAGCTTCACTTGGAGTGACTCCGAAAAATTTGGGAATGATTTGGAGGAGCCGGGAATTACTCGGAAGGCCGGAAAGGAGCAGGAACACTTAAAATAGTGTCCTGGAGGTATTTGACTTAAAAAGTGAGGACAAAATGTGTCGGAAAGGTTGACCGGGCCTTTAGGGGCAAAACGGTCAATCGGACTGGGAAGCTGTCGGGGCAAACTTGGACTGTTCCGGAAGAAGACTTGGGATCTGAAAACATTATTTAGAATGTTCCCAGAGGTTGCCAGTTTGATTCCCAGAGCCGGCGTGGTCGGAAAAGGAGACCGACCCACTAGGGGCAAAACGGTCATTTCGCACCGGGTTGGCCGGAACTGACTCGGAATGATCCGAAAAGGTAAAAGGAGGTTGAGAACACTATCAAAAGTAGTCTCAGGAGGTTACTGGTTTGATACCCAGAGCCGGTGTGGTTGGAAAAGGAGACCGGCCCCTCTAGGGGCAAAACGGTCATTTTGTACCGGGTTGGCCGGAACTAACTCGGAATGATCCGGAAAGGTAAAGGAAGGTTGAGAATACTATAAAAAGTATTCTCGAGACATTACCGGTTTGATACCCAGAGCCGGTGTGATTCCCGGGGCATTGGGATGCTTAGGGGCAAAATGGTCATCTTGACTAGAAAGTCTCGGAAAAGGTCCAAAGGACAGTTTGGTCATTTTTCACCAAAGTGGGCTAACAAACACTGGTGTTGACCTGGGTTTTAAGTGTTTCCGCCACTCTAACGGCAGTCGTCGTGACACAGGGGTTTGTTGTCAATTCCCTATATCGACCTATTTGTGAGTATTTCCGCTACTCTAAAGGTTTTGTGAGTAGTTTCGCTACTCGGACCGTCTCGAGGAATAAACTGTCTCGAGAGAGGGATTGGAAAAGGGACTTACCATCTCCGAAGAGACGTGCCTGGATTGGAACCGTCTCGAGGAATAAACTGTCTCGAGAGTGGGATTGGAAAGGGGACTTATCGTCTCCGAAGAGACGTGCCTGGAGTGGAACCGTCTCGAGGAATAAACTATCTCGACAGTGGGATTGGAAAGGGGACTTATCGTCTCCGAAGAGACGTGCCTGGATTGGAACCGTCTCGAGGAATAAACTATCTCGAGAGTGGGATTGGAAAGGGGTCTTACCGTCTCCGAAGAGACGTGCCTGGATTGGAACCGTCTCGAGGAATAAACTGTCTTGAGAGTGGGATTAGAAAGGGGTCTTACCGTCTCCGTGGAGACGTGCCTGGATTGGAACCGTCTCAAGGAATAAACTGTCTCGAGAGTGGGATTAGAAAGGGGTCTTATCGTCTCCGAAGAGACGTGCCTGGGTTGGAACCGTCTTGAGGAATAAACTGTCTCGAGAGAAGGATTGGAAATGGAAAGGAAAGGACAATGCCCCTAAGGGCATTTTGGTCATTTTGCCTCTATTTGGGCCTGACAGGCCCGCGAAGCGATGGAAAGACGGAATTTGGACCTAGAGAATTGGTTTCAATTGGAATATGCCCACAATGACTTGAAAACAAGTCTGGACGGAGTGTAGACTGCCAAGCAGTCAAAAATGGGGTGCTTACAAATGAGAATAGAAGTGTTGAGTGCTCTGATTTGGAAGAACGATTGATGATGGAATCTGTTACTAACTCAAGTTGCTGCTTTGGTTGAAGATTGTTGATGTTACTTTTGACATTAAGCCTAGCGGTGAGTTGGAATTTCTGTTAGATAGAGCATTTTCTAATGTAATCATTGTCGCACCCCAATTTTGGACCGGACCAAGCCCTCTTGGCTGGGGAACAAGCACGGTGTTCTCTCTTTAGAACTCATCCTCTTAAGAGGACAAATGCGATGGGGTTTGAATGGAATTGATTAGGGCTTTTTGAAAAGGTCTTTTGAGTTGCCACTTAACATATTTAAGGATGTGCTAGGTCATCTACACAAAGTAAAACCCAAGAGTTAAACTTAGGTTTCGAAAAAACGTCCTCATGAGAGGGTTTTAGAAGGTAGGGTTATTTGACAACTCTAAAAATATTGGAAAGCCCTTTTGAAAATTGACTCCGGTTTTGATTTTGAAATAGAAATTCTTAAGTCTGGGAGTTGGTTATGTGTAAGAATGATGTCCTAAGACTACCACCCTACCTCGCACTTGCGGTACCTATATGTCTATCCACCTTTTACTCACCTAATTATGACTCACCGGTACCTATGTTTAATGATATCCACTTGAAAACTTTTGAAAACAAAGTTTGAAAAAGAGTTGAAAAGATGGAATTGAGTTTGAAAAATGGTTATGGAATTGGAAATTTGGAAAGGGTTATGGAATTTAAAATTTCAAAAGGGTTGTGACCGCACCCCATGAAGGGTTGCCTATGTAGCTCTTTAAAGAGGATCAGGTCAGTCGTAGATCGAACAAGTGTCCCAAAGAGTTGAAATTTTGAAATGGGTTTCTATTTCTAGAATGTTTTCATTGTTAGAAAGTTTTCTTTTAGGGAAAGTTTGAGTTTGAAAGTGTTTGCTTTTCAAGAAAGTTGGACTTTGAAAATGTTTCCTTTTCTGGAATATTTGATTTTGAAAGTGTTTCTTTTTCAGGAAAATTGAATTTGGAAAATGTTTCTTTTTAAGAAAGATTTGATTTTTGAAATGTTTATGTTTCAGGAAGATTTGGTTTAGAAATATTTTCTTTTGAAGAAGATTGGATTTGATTTGAAAACAGTGTCTTGATTTGAAAATATTTCAATTTAGAATTTAGAAAAGATTTGATTTCCTTTTGGGAAAGAATTTGTTTTCTTTTTTGAAAAAGATTTGATTTGTTTCCTTTTGAAAAGATTTGAAAAAGATTTGGAAGATTTGAAAGGATTTGAAAATTTTGGAAAGGTTTTGTTTCCTTTTTAAAAAAGATTTGATTGGCTTAAAAAAGGTAAGTTTGGATTGTTTTCAAAATGGAAGAAATAGATTTAGGGTTTAAAATTGGAAGGTTTGAAAATGGACTAATTTGAGGGATTTGAAATGAAAGGTTTTGATTTGATTGATTTTGAAAGGAAAGTTTGAAAACGAAATGTTTGATTGATTTGGAAATTGAGGATTTTGAGGGTTTTGAAAAAGGTATGATTTTGGTTTGAAAATGGAAGGTTTTCAAGTTGGTAAAAACGGAATTTTCCTAGGATTGGGCTTCTAGGGTTTTAACAAATGCAAGTTTTGTAAATTGTTCAAAAATCAAAACATTTGAAAACAAATTTAGGGCCCAAAACCCTGACTTGGATTTGATACATCCAAATGAGTATCACACTTTGCCTAAAGTTATTCTAGCCATTGAAAGGCTAGAATCGCTTTAGGCTTGTGGCTTTGAAAAATAATAAAGGCACGAAGCCAAAAATGTAGACCTTTCGAGTCTTTTTGAATGTCACACTTTTCTCAAAACAACCCTAATAATGAAAAAGACTAGGATCATTATGAGACCGTGTTTTTTAAAAGAAACAAATGTAGGCTAATAGGAGCCATTTAAAATGTTACAATTTTCTAGGGAAACCCTAACCATGGTAGGGTTAGGATTAACCTAGAATGGTGGTTTTGAGAAAACAAGTTTGAAAATAATTTTAAGGGATAAAGAGATCGCTTGAATGAAAATGCATGACAACGATAATAATGCACGAAACATACAAGGATATGTATCACCACATTGTAAGAGGGCCCTAGGGTCATGCCGTGAAGCAAGTGAAGGCCAAGAAGAGAGTCCCGATTGGTAATCTCCTCTTGTTCACTCTCGACATGGACTTAACGTCCCCTTGTTCCAAGCATGCAAAAAAAGGAGATTTAAAGATAGGGAATTAAAAAAGAGAAGAACCCAAGTGGGTTCAGAGGGAGAAAAGAAAGAGGGGGAGTATGGAAAGGTAAACTAGAAGTTACCTTGTCTCGTTTCTTTTTTTCTTGGATGGAGGCTTGGGCCTTGGACTCGGGAAGACTTCGGGAGCTTCCGGGCAGTGGGGTAGACTTTCGATGGAGCTCAAAGGCTAAGGCTTCAAAGCTTTGGGCTAAAGCTCAGTCGGCAGGACTGAGAGAGAGAGAGAGAGAGAGGGCTCTAAGAGCTATCTGGAGCAAAGGGGGAGAGTTTTAGGATAAATTTTTTGACCCAAAATAGTGAGGGGGGAGGTTTGTATTTATAGTGCAAAAGTAGGGGGGTTGTGTGCCACTCTTAGTGGTGCATGGCTTAAGGTTTGTCGTGTGCCACTAAGAGTGGCGCAAGGACATTAACGAAGGCTTGAAAAAAGGCTGGATACAAGGCTTGTTTGACGCTGGTTGATTTGTAACCACTTTTGACAGCCTAGGGGGTTGGTATGCGCCTCTAGAAGTGGCTCAAGGCTAAAAAGTGGTCATGCTTTACTCAAAGTAGAGTAGGGAGGTTCTGGTTGAAAAAGGAAAGTGCCAGACAATGGGCCTAGCCATAAATGGAAGGAAATACTCTACAAAGTGTCCTGGAGGTTACCGGTTTGATTTCCAGAGTCGGTGTGATTAAAGAGAGTGACTGGATCGCGATCTCCTCATCCCGGGAGCTCTAGGGTTGACCAAGATTGAGTGGGATGGACTAGGTTGACCAGTGTTTGGCCAAGGTTAACCAGAATTAACTGAAGGGCTGCCGGTTTGATACCTAGAGCTGATGTGATTTTTTAGGGCGTTTGGATGCCTATGGGTAAAATGGTTATTTTGCTCGAAGAACCTCTGAGAAAGGACCAGGGTTGTCTAGATGGCACTAGACATGTCGAATCATCTAGGGATGGCCTTAGAAGGTGGTCTTACCTTTATGAGGACTTGGTACTTTCTCAAAGAACGTACTGGGCCTATGGGCTACAAAATTGTTGTTTTTCATCGAGACGGGCTAGCAGGCGTCAGTGTTGACTGGTCTGGATCTGGTCTAGATTTCTGTTCGAGGAATTGGTACTTTCTTGGTGGACAGAATTGAAAGGGCCATACCGCGTTAAGGAATAAACTTTCTTGAAGGTTGTACCAGACTTAGACGATCTTCTGTTCTTGAGGGGTTTATGTTTTCTCAAATAACGTGCCAGATTAGTGAACATTCTACATTGGCAGGCTAACTCTGTCCAGAAGTGAATCGCTCTTCCAACTCAAGGACTTAGGTACTTTTTGGAGATGAGTGTGAAAGGAGTTTTGCTGATCCGAGAAATAAACTTTCTCAATGATCATGCCGTATTGGATTGAATGGTCTTACCGTCAATAAGGGATCAACTTTCTCAAATGACAGGATAATTGGATTTGACTTTGAATTTGAATGGACTTATCGTCTTATGGAAGATGTACCGGGCTGGATTGGGTTGACAAATGCACGAGGGGTATTTTGGTTATTTTGCCTCTACTGGGCCCAGTGTACCCGTAAAGCTATTGACATAATGGGTTGGACTTGGAAAGCCGGTCTAGGCTTGAGCTTGCTTTTGTTGGTTTGTAGGTGTTTTTGGTCGGGCAGGAGATCGCCAAGTGGCCAAAATGGGGTGCTAACAATCATCTTCCTTTGAAGAGTAATGATAGTAATGACCAATTCGAAAGGTCTTTATTTGGACAGTAATGTGAGCTTTGTTATGAGGTATTTGAAAAGAAGGGATGAAGGCTCAAAATATTTTGCTTTTACTTGGATTTTTAAGACCTATAATGACCTTGGATAGCGTGACTCTCTCTCTTATTGCTGCTCACTTTTTATTTCCCCCCTTTTGTTTTTGGATTTATCATACTCCGACTCTTATGTTTCCTTTGCTAGATCTTCACATCTTATCTCTTTTTTTTTTAATGATCCCAGACTGTTACTTTTGCACCATGGTGTTCTTATAGATTTTCACAAAGTCGACAATTTTTGTATTTTGCTATGCCTCCACTTTTTTACCCACAGCGCCCTCTCAGGTTTTTATTGTGTCTATGAGGTCATGCTATTTATGATTATGTTCTTCCATTTGTATGAATGTCAATATTCTCTCTGTTGTAGTATTGACTCTCTTATTTCAAGTTTGAGATATTTTTTTTTGGGCACGCTTTAAACCTATATCTGCTCTCTAT
The DNA here is from genome assembly GCA_033060915.1 of Euryodendron excelsum. Taxonomy (NCBI): domain Eukaryota; kingdom Viridiplantae; phylum Streptophyta; class Magnoliopsida; order Ericales; family Pentaphylacaceae; genus Euryodendron; species Euryodendron excelsum. Next base: position 34,847,249 of record CM065389.1, read on the forward strand.
TTCCCTTTTCCTATTTACTCTATCTCAATCCATTATGGGCGGTGATCATTAGGTTGGGTTTTTCAAAGAAACATAATTGGATCAATTAGGTTTTGCAAGGGGATGCTTTTAACTGTATGGTAGAGGAATTGAAAGCCTCTCTTCATTTCAATCATTGCTATCGTTACTCTATCAAAGTTTTCGATTGCACATAGTAGTGCTTTACTTAACCTGAGTTGCTAAGTGTTGCAAAGATTCTTTCTTCCGCCTCTAGTATTAATGCTCTTCCTGCCATAACTTTATGAACCAATAACGGGTCTTCATAGTTTGGAGCGAACTTGCGTTTGGCTTTCTGCTGAATGGCGGTGCCCTATTTGAAATTCTGATGGAGGTTCTATATGCCATCAATGTAATGCATAGCTGTTCATGCCAATCCCTATGGTGGTCATTTTTCTTGTGAGCGATTATCTTGACTTTTTTTATTCTGCTGCTCTAATGGCTTCATTTGTTTGTGGATGGTAGGCTACTAAGTTGTAGGGATTGATCTTGAAAGGTTTGGTGATGTTTTACCATCGTGTCATTGTTGAGGATGCTTGCATTATCTGTGATGATGGATTCGGGAGGAGTTTGAAAGCCTTTAGGGTCAAAAGATGCCAAGCTTTGGATACCTACAAGTTTTATTTTTCTGAAAAAATTTTAGCATGAAAAATAAAGCATTTCATGATCACAAGTCATTTATTTGAGATTAGCCTGTTATGTACTTGATATTTACATTTTGAAAAGTTAAAATCAAGGGGTTCCACTTGTAGGCTTTACTAAGCCCTCTACGGTCTGGGACTTTAATGGATGGTTTGATTGACCAACTGCTTATCTTGATGCTACTAGATTGATGGATACTTAAGGAAGGTGGACCAGTATGATGACCAATACCTAGGATTGAGATATCCTCTTCATAGAACAAGCTTTGATAACTATCCTTTTGAATACATTGTTAGTTAATGATACGGGACGGAAAGGTAGTTTGCTAGTTCTTTCGGATGAGGACTGATTTGTACTCGTGCCCCTAATTCTTTCTTGGGTTAGCACCTTCTATCAAGTGGCTGGGATGGGTTGATTTTTTTTAGATAGCATGTTGTCGAAGCTTTGTAGATCCTGACATGGCGCTAAGGTTACTTGTTTGAGAGGCAACACTTTGTTGATGAAAGGTCAATCCCTTTTGCATGTTGGGCTTCTTTCTGTGAATGGACTCATCCTTCTATGAGTTTTGAACTAGATGTGACTCAGAAGGATCTCATAGGTTTGGCTATGCTCTCAGGCCTGGAAAAAGAAAAAGAAAAAGAGAATGCGATTAGCATGTGGAGTTGAAGGTTTTATGCAATGTATGCCCTATGGTGGTCCTCTTTTTTTTAGCGAATCTAGGCATGATGTCGGGTCCATCTTGAAGGTGGGGTTTTACCCTTATTATGCAATACAATACCTCTTTGGCATGGGCTCGTTGATGATTTTCTATGTTAATAATCCCGCCTCCATGAATTGAGAGATATTTGGGCCCCGATTGAGATATGCTTCTATGCATGCCATGAATCCTTAGGGTTGAGGAACCTTTAGGAGTTTTGGTAGGTTTGATTAACAATATATTGGATTACTTCTTTCTCTCTACAGTTGATTAAATGCATGAGAATGCAATGACTTGAATTTCGTGAAACGCCAGTCATATAATAGATATGGATGCATAAGCATAATGGAAGTGAATATGCGAGCAGCACGATAACAGCAAATGAATCATTTAGAAGACCCCCTTATTGTCTTGCTTCCGCGTTTGGTTTTCTTGGTATTTGGAGATGAGGGGGGAGGATAGAAGACAAGAAACACAAGATGAGTTTGTGTCTTTGTTGGCTCAAAGAATGTCCCAAAGGGGGGGGGGGGAATTGGGTTATTTTGAAACTAACGTGGAACTTTCAATATAAATAGGAATTAATTTCTAATTAGATGAATATAAGCACTAAGTAATGTCGATGCAACTTAAGATTACAAACAAGCACAAGTAGCATGCACAAACATTCAGCAATTAGCATACACACATTTAGCAGTAAGTAGAGAATAGGAGATTTACAGAGACTCGGTTTAATCCTTACCTGTGTCCTCTCGTTCTTGATCCCTTCGATGGTATTTCACTATGTAATCTTCTCCTTACATAACTGCTACTTTCTTCAAGTGCCCAGCTTACTATTATTTTCAAGGATTTACACCAAATCCTTACCACCGAGAAGCTTTAATCCAAGCTCTCGGTTTTACAAGTGTGTTACTCAAGCTACACTCAAGCTCTAGAGGCTTATAACAACCTTTTCGGAAGTAATGAGGTTAAAATATACTGAATATCACTCTCAGAAATTAATATAATAAATCTTACAACTCAATGGTTCTTCTCGGTTGATGGCAGTTGCAAAGTAATGAGTAAGATTTAGGGCTTTTGAATTTTTACACTTCAAGATTCTTGTCTCTTATTTATAAATGAGTCTGAGCTCATATATTTATAGTCTCTCACAAGAAATAGCCATTAGAGCCGTTAAAGGTGCATTAAATGCGCGAGCGGTTAAGACAGATTAAAAAATCTGACCGTTGGAGCGAAATCCCGTTGCCTATCAACATTGTCAGCAATCTTCTGCTGGTGCCATCAATCTGACTCCCTCCTTTCTTTCACTGTGATTTTTACCGAGATTGTCAGTAATTGTTTCACTGGTGTCACCAATCTTGGCTTGCCATTTCTTTTGACGTTGGCTGTCAACAAAAAAAGTCAGTATTTTTTTTTTATCTCATGCTGCTACTCAATCTTTCTATTTCTTTTACCAATTGTTCTTTCATAAGATTATCAGCAGTATTTATCTTGTGTTACCAATCTCTTTTCCTACTTCTTTTTATCATTTTACCTTTTCACAAGATTCTCAACAATTATTTGTTAGTGTCAGCAATTAGGTTCCCTGTTGCAGTTACTGTTGCTATCTATAGACATTTTTTTATTCCTTTTGCCAATCAATCTTCGATGGTGTGAATATGCTTAAGCTTTACTAATCTTCTTGATAGCTTCCTAAACTTCTTAAGCATGCTTAACCTTTGGTAGCCCTTTGTTCATCCAACTATTTAGAAATTAATAAACTACTAGTGCTAATGAAGACTTTCACTCTATCAGACTATTGGGTGCCACCAATCTTCTGCTTGTTAGCAATCTTTGATATACTATTCTTATGAGCTTTCTCTGTAATGCTTTAATGATGACTTCCTCAAGCTTCATGATGCTTTTAATGAATTGATATGAACATCAGGATCAAGGGTCTTCACTAGCCATGGATGTTATTAATCACATGTATATTCAAGCCAAAATCCTTATTCTTCACGTGTCATCACTTTGATGGAGATGCCGCAAATATTATTTTTGTCACAGACTTCACATGTGCCATCAATAGTGTTGGCACTCTTATGAAGTGCTGACAAGATCTTCCATAGTACTCCACAATTCATGATTGTTCATAAATCTAAACAAGTTTTATCATACTAAGCTGCACACTCAAGCAAACACATTTGTTCTTTTGACTAGGTTTTGTTATCATCAAAATCATCTATCAGCCATAGAGATCAACCCTTGGGTTAACAATCTCCCCTTTTTTTATGATAACAAAACCTTCTTTAAATATGGAAAATCATGATAAATGAGAAACATTATCCTTCTCCTTACTATAAGGTCCTCCCCCTTAATAAAGGATTTTTCCTGATCCAGTAATCAATCATTCTACAAGTTAGTTATCTGCCTTTTGGTTAAGTAAGCAAAAAGAATATATAAAGAAATTATGGCAAGTACAATAATAAAAATATAAAAATAGAATTGAAACTATTTAAAGCAAACAACTAAGCATCAAGTAGCAAACAACCTATTAGTAATGACTCAAGCAGTAAGGACAGAAATAGAGAAAAAGCATTGAAACATAAGAAACTATCTTACAAGTTAGTCTAGTGCCAACAATATCCATAACAAAAACAAATAACTAACAGTTTCAGGTACTGAACAAAAAAATAAAAATGCAATGTAAAGTCACAGAATAACAAGATCATTAGGGGTGTTAGAGCCACCCTTGCCAGATCGGTCTCTAAGACCATAAGCTTTGGTGATAGGAGGGAAGGCTGTTTTCTTGTGGACTCTATGTTGTATCTGGGTTTGGAAGGAGGAGAAAAAGAGGGAGGCAGTTCAGATGGGTTAGCACTTACAGCTGTAAGCACCCCATTGTTGTGCGCTCGGCAATATTCGGTCCATCCGAATTCATATTCAAATCAACACAGATATATTAAAGTTTAAATTAACTTTTCCAACTCAATTCAATTAATCCATCGCTTCGTGAGCCCATTGGGCCTAATAGAGGCAAAATGACCAAAATGTCCTTGTTGCATTGCTCGGTCCAATTCCAATGGGCATGTCTTCTTGAAGATGATAAGTCCTCGTTTTAATCTCGAATTCAACTTCAAGTCCAATTCCAATTCAAATCAAATCCTGCACGCCTTTTGAGAAAGTTGATCCCTCATGTGATAACACCATCCAATCCGGCACGTCTTCTAAAAAAAATCTTTGAAACGGTAGTCCCTTCAAACCCGTCGACTAGAACAAGACCCCAAGATGGTAGAATGGTCCACCTTTGGCGCCTACTATCCCGCTAATGAAGACATGTCCGTTATTCAGCACATCTTTTGAAAAAGTTAATTTCTTCGACTATAAGTCCACCTAGCAGCTTCTCGAGATCAAGCAGTCTCCAGAATGAACGCGAACCATCAAAGTGGTAGAAACACTCCTAAACATTGCAACCGTCAGAGTGGCGGAAACACTCGTAAACAGGTCGACAATGGAAATTGCCAACAAATCCCATATGTCACGGGACCGAATTCGCCTCTTGGCCGTGACACGTTTACCAAAGGATGAGATACCTTTGGAAACCAACTCGTCACAGACGGTCAAAGTGACAGAAACACTCAAAACCCAGGTCAACACCAATGCATGCTAGCCCAATCTGGTGAAAAATGACCAAACTGCCCCTTGGGCCTTTTACAACACGCTTTTTTAAGAAAGTACCTAAGTCCTCAAAGTGGTAAGTCCACCCTTCCAAGATTGACCTAAAGAGAATGCGGCATGATTAGGTGCTTTCCAATCGGTTTTGGGCCAATTCCAAGACCCTCCGGTCAAAATGACCATTTTGCGCTTCGATAGCCGAGCGCTTAGGGAACCACACTGGCTCTGGGTATCAAACTGGTAACCTCTCAGTGATGCTTCTGATAGTATCCCTAGGCTTTTGATGCATTTCGGATCGTTCTAAATCAATTCCGGCAAGCCCGATGCAAAATGGTCGTTTTGCCCCTAGTGGGTCGGTCACCTTTTCCAAGCACGCCGGCTTTGGATATCAAACCGGCAACTTCCTGGAACATTCTAGCTAATGTTTCCAAGCCTCAAGCCTTCTTCCGGGACATTCCAAGTCCATCCTGGCAGCTTTCCGGTCCGATTGACCATTTTGCTCCTAATGGCTCGATCAACCCTTCCAACACATCCTGACATTATTTTTCATGTCGACTACCCCGAAACACTATTCTAAGGGTTCTTGTCCCTTTCTGGCCCTCCAGGCCATTCCCGACTCTTTAAATCATTCTTGGACTTTTCGGAGTCACTCCTAGTGAAGCCTAGGTAAATTTTGCATGGTTGTCACTAATACAGGTACCCAAATCTTCTAAAAATACGTTACTTGCCAACCTTGAACATTTCCTAAATGGTTGAATCCACATGGTCTAAGGTTAAATTAGAAGAAAGCCCCCGACACGGTGACTTTCAACATTCTTCCTATACATGAACTAGGGATTCCTTATTTCAAAAATGCAAGAAATGGGGTAGAAGATGAGAATTAAAATAGAAGAAAACTCAAGTGGATTAGGAGAGAGAAGAGAGAGGGGAGAATTGCGTAAATGTAAATAGGAAGCCTACCTTGTGTCTTCTTCGTTTTGCTTGATTTATTTGCTTTGTTTTGCTTGCTCGCTTGCTTTATGTTACTTCGGTCTTCGAGAGCTTGCTTTGGTCTTCAAGAGCTTTCTAGTTGCAGCACTTCAAGCCTTCAATAGAGGCTTTAGAGGTTCGTATATGAGTGTATAAGAGTGTATATGAGCTAGGGTTAAGTGTATCGAGGCTAGGGTTTGGAGAACCTAAAGAGAGCTAGGGTTTGGAGGGGCTTCAAGCTCTGTATATCGAACAATAGAGTTTTTGAACTATGTTTGCAGACCTTCCACATGTAGGGAAAAGGCTTTATATTTATAGACAGAAGAATGAACTGGCGCCTGTTGTAGTAGCGCTAGGCCAAAAATCCCACTATCGCCACTAGGAGTGGCGCCAGGCCATTTTTTGGCTTGACGCCACTACTAAGAAGTTCCTTGAGAGGTTTTGGTTGGATTGAGGTCGAGATTGATCTATAGGAAGATGGTTTTGAGGATTTAAGAAATGGAGGGAAAGGTTATTTTCAAAATTTGAGAGATTGAAATGTCGAATAGGGTCGAAAATTTAGGGCTTTGATTATTTATATGCCGAAATAAGAAAGACATAAATATGTAGTGGTGCTACTGCTAATGTGTAGTGATCATATAATGAATTCAACAAATATTTAGCAATTGCGAGCACTAGTTAATGATGATGACACTCATGCATTCTCAAGTACCAAGTTTAGTTATCATTGTCAGCACTCTCGATAATTTACATTACTCAAAGTAAAATAATTCATGAAATTCATATGAAAGAGAAATACATTTTCCATATAGGATTACACATACCAAGTTATCTTCAAATCATGTAAAATCTGTCTTCATTTAGAGGTTTGGTGCCTAATCTCAATGTGTTTGGTTCTAGAGTAATGAATAGGGCTCTTGTTAAAGTTTATTGCACTGGTATTGTCACACCTGATAATGATATGGTCAAAGGTAAGGCCTTAGTCTTTAAGTTGATGTTTAATCTACAATACCTGAGCATAGCAGCTGCTTGCAACTATGTACTCAGCCTCTATAATTGAGAGAACCACTGAATTTTGTTTCTTGGTAGACCAGGACACAATCATATTTCCAAGAAATTGACATGCACCACTAGTGCTTTTTCGATTAGTTCTACTTCCAGCATAATCAGCATCAGTATATCTAACAAGTTCAAATGATGTACCACTTGGATACCATATACCAAGATTGCAGATCTGTTTTAGGTATTTAAAAATTGTTTTCACAACAGTAAGGTGTGACTCTTTAGGATTAGCTTGAAATCTAGCACACATACACACACTAAACTTGATATAAGTTCTTCTTGCCGTTAAGTATAGCATAGATCCTATCATGCTTCTAAACAGTTTTGTGTCAATAGATTTATCTGCTTCATCTGCCTCCATTTTGGTTGACACATTCATAGGTGTTCCAATTGATTTTAAATCTTCAAAATTAAATCTTTTGAGGAAATCCTTGATGTAGTTGGACTGATTTATGAATATTTCATCGTTGGATTGCTTGATTTGAAGTTCAAGAAAGAATGTTAGCTCTCCTATCATCCTTATTTCAAATTCCCCCTGCATACTCGTAGAAAAATCCTTGCACAAGTTTTCATTAGTAGATCCAAAAATAATAGCATCTCCATATATTTGTACAATAAGTACATTAGAATTTTTGTTTTCGACAAACAGAGTGGTGTCAACCTTGCCTCTTGAAAAATTATTTTCTAGCAAAAATCTGCTTAGTTTTTCATACCATGCTCTAGGTGCTTGTTTTAAATCATACAAAACTTTAGACAATTTGAAAACATGAGTAGAAAATTTATCATTCTCAAAACCTGGTGGTTGCTCAACATAGATTTCTTCACTTATAACACCATTTAGAAAAGTACTTTTGACATCCATTTGATAAAGCTTGAAGTTTTTAAAGCATGCAAAGGCAAGTAATATTCTAATTACTTCTAGTCTAGCAACAGGTGCAAAGGTTTCATTATAGTCAATACCTTCCTCTTAACTGTAACCTTGAGCAACTAACCTTGCTTTATTTCTGATTACAGTACCAGCTTCATCCATTTTATGTTTCAAAACCCATTTGGTACCTACAATTGGATATCCTTCAAGTCTAGGCACAAGGTTCCATATTTTGCTTCTTTCAAATTGATTTAGTTTTTTTTGCATAGCATTAATCTAGTATTCATCTTTTTTAGCTTCTTGAAAGGTCTTTGGCTCCACTTCTGATAAGAAGGCATAGTGTACACACAGATTTTTGATGGAAGCTCTGATTTATACTCCTTTCGATAGATCACCAAGAATTTAATATTGAGGGTGATTCTGTACAAATTTTCATTCTCTTGGCAACCCCTCATTTACTTTTTTTGCTGTTGAGATATGGTTGGACTTGGTTCATTTTCCTTAATTTCTGCTTCTTTGATTTTTCTTGGTAGTGTTACTTCAGGTGCTGGCACTTCATCGATATTGCTAACACTCGGGTCTGTTTCATCTGCTTCATAATTTCTACTTGCAAAAGTGTTAGTTTCATTAAATGTAACATGAATTGATTCTTTAACTACTAAGATTCTTTTGTTGAACACTCTAAAAGCTTTACTATGTATAGAGTAACAAAAAAAAAACACCTTTTTCCGACTTAGCATCAAATTTTTCTAGATTTTCTTTGTTATTGTTTAGAACAAAACACTTACAACCAAAAACATGGAAATATGAAATGTTTGGCTTTCTTAATTTCCGAAGCTCACAGGGAGTCTTTTTTGGATGCCTTCTAACAAGAATTCGATTTAGAACATAGCAAGTAGTATTCACTGCCTCAACCCAAAAATATTTATGTAATGTATTTTTACAAAGCATGGTTCTAGCAATTTCTTCTAAATTTTTGTTTTTCCTTTCAACAACACCATTTTGTTAAGGAGTTCTAGGGGCATAGAAGTTGTGTTCAAAACAATTCTAATCATAGAAAATTTTTAATAAGGAGTATTCAAATTCTCTTTTATGATCTGTTCTAATAGTAGATATGGCAAAACCCTTTACATTTTAAACTCTTTTATAGAATTTGACAAGCATATATATAGTTTCATCTTTGTGAGCAAGAAAGTAAGTCCAAGTATATCTAGAATAATCATCCACAATCACAAAAGAATATTGTTTCCCTCTAAGGCTAAGTGTTCTGGTTGGTCCAAATAAGTCCATATGCAGTAATTGAAGAGGTCTTGTGGTTGAAATCTCTGTTTTTGACTTAAAGGATTCTCTGATCTGTTTACCTTTTTAACATGCATCACACATTCTATCATTTTCAAACTTGATCTTAGGCAAACCAACAACCATGTCATGTTTTACAACTTTAGAAATTATGCTCATGCTGGTGTGTCCTAACCTTCTATGTCATAACCAAGCATTATGTTTATTTATAGCAGATAGACATTTTAAAGTGGATGCAGATAAATCATTCAAGTTAAAAATATATATGTTACCTTGTTTCGTCCCTATCAAAGCAGTATAGCCATCAAGAGCATTAACCACAAAACATTTTGAAGAGTCAAAAATTACCTTGAAACCTTTATCACACAGCTGACTGATGATCAGTAAGTTGTGTTTAAGACCTTTAACTAGAAGGACATTTTGAATTATAGTTGAAGAATTCTTACCAATGTTGTCAATCCTTATAAGCTTACCCTTACTGTTGTCACCAAAGATCACCATTCCTCCATCTTTAGGTGAAAGAGAAGAGAAGTGACTTTCATCCCCTGTCATGTGCCTTGAACAACTACTATCCAAATACCACATTTCTTTCTTCAATTTCCACTTTAAACAAACCTGCGCAGAGCAGATTTTAAGTTCTGACTTTTGGTCCTACAGGATTATTGTCAGTAATCTTTTTTGGTTTCCACTTCATATTATCATTATTTTTAGAAGTTCTTCTTAACTAACATTGACTGACACAGTGACAGATCTTTTGATAATAAAAGCATCTGTTTTTAAAAGCATTTGGTTGAGCAAAAAAGTTTTTGTATGACTTCTTTTTAACAAAAGAATTATAACCAATTCCTCCTCTATCAAAGGTGCATTTCTGATTTTCTAGAATTGAATCAAGATTTTCTTTTCCTTTTACGAATTTTTCAAGAGTGTTTTCTAGGTCTCTGATTTTCAGTTGTAAAGACTCACTTTCAAAAGCTAAGTTTTCATTTTCTTTCGCTCCTAATTTTTTTAATTCATCCATGAAATCATGAAAAGCATATTGAAGTTCATCTAGAGTAAAGTCAAAAGTAAATACCTCATTTTCATCTTCTTCATGGGCCATCAAATAGAGGTTAGCAATTTCTTCAGTGTCAGATTCATCCTCTAAGCTAGACTGTTCACTGCCACTCAAAGTTGCTGCCATAGCTGCAGCTTCTTTGCTCCTTTTTTTTTTCTCTTCTTGAGTTGAGGACATTCAAATTTGATATTCCTAGGTTTCTTGCATTCAAAATAGATTATGGCAGAGTCCCCTTTGCTTGAATCTCCCTTAGCTTTAAATGTTTTCTATTTTCTCCATTTCTTTCTCATGAACCTTTTAAACTTTTTGGTGATAAGAGCTAAATCCTCATCGTTTTCTTCATCACTATCTGGTTCATCTGAAGTAGATTTGAAGGCAATTGTTCTTTTCTTCTTCTCATCATCATCTTGTGTGTTTTGCCTTTGAGTTAGCTCGTAGGTCATAAGTGACCCAAACAGTTTTTCTAGTAGCAAAGTATTCATATTCTTAGTCTCCTTTATTGCTGTCACTTTGGCTTTCCAACTTCTAGGCAAGGATCTGAGTATCTTTCTTACCTATTCACTGTTAGAATAAATCTTACCAAGGGATTTCAATCCATTTATAATGTCAGTAAATCTAGTTATCGCGCTAAGATTTTTTGCACTCGAGGAATACACACACAAGCGGGAAAAATACTGTACTCTCTCGTTAGAACTCACCCTCCCAAAAGAATGAGTGCTACTAGGTTTGAATTGAAAATATATTTAAATAAATGGCTTTTAGAAAAGATTTGGAGTCGCTACCTAACTTGATTAAGGTGAGTTAGGTCACCTAAAAACTAAGCACAATTCGAAGACTATACTTAGAGTTTTTGGAAAAGGTTTAGAAAATATCTCCTTAAGAGAGGGTTTTTAAGAAAAATAGCTTGTTTGGCAACCTTTGAAAAACATTTAGCCCTTTTTGAAAAATAACTCCTTTTTGGTCTTCGAAATCAGTGATCTAGGTTCAGAGGATGGTTACGTGTATGGAAGACGCACTAAGCCATCACCTTACCCCGCCCTTGCGGTACTTACATGTCAATCTACCCTAGATTCACCTATGAGAGTCTTTAACTAACAAATATTCAATCCTATCCACTTTATAAAACAATGTTTAAAAAAATATGATGCATGATATGCAAGCGCAAGAAAAGAGAATTGATAGGGAAATAGATTTGAAAAGAAGAATTTGATTCGATTTTAGAAGAGAGATTTGAAAGGATAGATTCGAAATTGGAAAGCATGAGAAATTAGAAATAGAGGTTTGGAAATAAAAATTTAAAATTGAAAGTTTGAAAATAGATTGGAGATTTGAAAGGATTGTGGAATTTGAGATTTGAAAAATGTGGTGACCGCACCCATGAGGGTTGCCTACGTATCCTTTTGGAAGAATCAGGTCAGTCGTAGTTTGTACAAGAGTCTGATTGAAAATAGAAGATATGATTGGAAGAAAAAGATTGAGTTGGAAATTGGATTGGAAGATTGAGAGATTGAACTTTGATTAGAAGATTTGAAAAGACTTGACTTTGAAAAAAACTTACTTTTAGGAAACCTAGACTAAAGGACTTAGAAAAGAAAGATTGGATTTGACTTGGAAAGATTTTAGAAAAGAATTGACTTGAATATGGGACTTGGAAAATTAGGAAACTTGGAATTTAGGAAAGATTCGGATTAGGAAAGTTTCGAATTAGGAAAGTGTCATTTTAGGAAAGTTTTGGAATTAGGAAAGTTTCAACTTGGGAAAGTTTTGAACTAAGAAAGTTGTCAATTTGGGAAAATCTCAACTTAGTAAAGTTTTAAAATTGGAAAGTTTCGTTTTAAGAAAGGTTTCGAAATAGGAAAGTGTTGAATTAAGAAATGTTTTGAATTAGGAAAAGTTTAGTTTAAGAAAGGTTTAGAATTTGAAAAGTTTCAAGTTAAGAAATTTTTGAATTTGAAAAGTTTAGAATTTTAGAAAGACTTTAAATTAGGAAAGATTTAGAAAAGGTTTGAATTAAGAAAGTTTCAACTTAAGAAAGTTTTGAATTAAGAAAGTTTTGAGTTTAGAAAGCTTTGGATTTAGAAAGATTTAAAATTTAGAAAGTTTAAGATTTAGAAAGTTTTAGAGTTTTAGTTTTAGAAAATCTTAAGATTAGGAAAGGTTGAGTTTAGGAAAGATTTGAAAACTTAAATTTGAACAGTTAAGATTTGAAAAGGGGTAGAATTAGGAAATGGTTAAATTAGGAAAGATGTGGAAGTTAAGTTTTAAAATTTGGGAAAGATTTTTGTATTCAAGTTTTGGAAAGTTAAGATTTAGGAAAGTAGGAGATTAGGAAGGAGTTGAGTTAGGAAAGAGTTGGATTAGGAAGGGATTGGATTTTGTTTTTAAGAAGAAGTGTTTGATTTTGTTTCCAAAAACGGAAGATTGTATCTAATTTCCTAAATGGAAAGATTAGACTTGGTTGCCTAAAGGGAAGGTAAGATTTGATAAGGATTTAGAAAAGGAAGTTTCTAGAAACCCTAGATTTGGAAGTGTATAGTTTTGACGTAGAAAATAGGAGGTTTTGGGAACGTAGGTTTTAAGGCAAGTTTGAAAACCATGTTTTTGAAAAGAAAATTAGGATTTCCTAATTGTTAGCTCTAAGGCTTGACTTGGGCATCAAGAAATGAGATTTTTGGAAAGTGTTTTTGGAAACGAAGATTTTTAGAAGGGAATCCTAAAGAGGAGTTTTTGGAAAGTGAATTTGAAGATAGAGTTTTTGAAAAGAGATTTTAAAAAATGAGTTTTTAGAAAGTGTGTTTTTGGAAACGAGTTTTTAGAAGGAAAATCGTAGAGGAGAGTTTCTAGAAGGAAGATTTTGGGGAGAGAGTTTTTTAGAAAGATTTTTGGTAGAAGATTGTTAGAGAGAGTTTTTGGAAAGATTTTTAGGGAGCGTTTTTAGAAAGTCAATTTTGGGAAGAGTATTTTGAAGAGGAGTTGAAAAAGAGGTTTTTGGAAGGAGTTTTTGAAAACAACTTTGGAAATGAGAGTTTTAGGAAAGTATGTTGAAAAAGAGATTTTTAGGAAGAGAGACTTTGGAAAAAAAAGTTTTTAGAAGGTATAAAAATGTCTCGCTTTCCTAAAGCGATTCCAACCATAAGAATGTTAGAACCACTTTAGGAAAGTGGTTTTGAAAATAACAAAGGTTGGAAAATATGGACCATGAAAGTCACTTTAAATGTAACACTTTCCTAAAGCAATCTTAGCCATGGAAAGGTTAGAATCACCCTAGGGTTGTGATTTTGAAAACATGTTTTGAAAAAGGAGATTTTGATGCAATTTTGAAAACAAGTTTAATGCAAGCTTTGAAAACGAGTTTGAAAACAATTTTTGAAAGATTTAAGATCATGATATGCACAATGCAAGTTTGGGGTCGTGAACATACAAGGTTAAGGCTTCACCACATAATCAAGGGGGCCGAACCCACGTAGTCTCCGATTAGCTTAAAGGAAAGCCCCCGACATGGTGACCCTCCAATAGTCTAATCCTACGCATGGACCGGGAGTCCCCTTGTTTCAAGCATGCAAAGAAAAGGGGGGAAAGAGATGGGGGATTAAAATAGAGAAAACCCAAGTGGGTTAGGAGAGAGAAGAGAGAGGGGAAAGTGCAGAAATTTAAATAAGAAGCCTACCTTGTGTCTTCTTTATTTTGCTTGGCTTTGCGCGCCTTGCTTTTCTTCGGTCTTCGCTTCACTTCAGTCTTGATCTTCGAGAGCTCATCTTCGGTCTTCAAATCTTCGTAGTTGTAGCAATCCAAGTCTTCAATGGAGGGTTGGAGGCCAGTGTATAAGTGTATAGGGGTGTGTATGAGTGTATATAAGGCTTAGGGTTTGGGTATGGTGGCTAGGGTTTGGAAAACCTAAGGAAGCTAGGGTTTTGGGAGTGTACAAGCTCTGTATATCGGAAATTAGGGTTTTTAGACTGAGTTTGCGGACCCCTTTCACGCTGGAAGAGGCTTTGTATTTATAGAGGTGAGATAGACCTAGCACTTGTTGCAGTGGTGCCAGGCCAAAAATACTTGTAGCGCCACTAAGAGTAGCGCTAGCCAATTAGAAAAAAGTCAGCAAGCAACGTATCTTTGACTAGATTTGGGCGCCTATACTAGTGACTACCATGCAATTTTTAGCCTACCTTCACTAGGAGTGCCTCCGAAAAGTCCGGGAATGATTTGAAGAGGCCGGGAATGACTCAGAAGGCCGGAAAAGAGCAAGAACACTTACAATAGTGTCCAAGAGGTATTTGACTTGAAAAATGAGGATAAGATGCATCGGCAGGATTGACTGAGCCATTAGGGGCGAAACGGTCAATCGGGTTGGAAAGCTGTCGGGACGGACTTGGAATGTCCCGGAAAAAGACTCAAGACTTGGGGACATTATTTAGAATGTTCCCAAAGGTTGGCGGTTTGATACCCAGAGCCGGTGTGGTCGGAAAATGCGACCGGCCCTCCAAGGGCAAAACGGTCATTTTGTACCGTGTTTGCCGGAATTGACTCGGAATGATCCGAGAAGTTGAGGAAGGTTGAGAACACTATAAGAAGCAATCTCAGAAGTTCACCGGTTTGATACCCAAAGCCGGCGTGGCTACAAAAAGGCGACCGGCCCACCAGGGGCAAAACGGTTATTTTGCATCGAGTTTACCGGAATTAACTCGGAATGATCCGAAAAGATAGAGGAAGGTTGAGAATACTATAAGAAGCATTCTCGGGAGGTTATCGGTTTGATACCCAGAGCCGGTGTGGTTCCCGAAGTGTTCGGATGCTTAGGGGCAAAATAGTCATCTTGACCGGAAAGTCTCGGAATTGGCCCGAAACTGACTAGAAGGCACATAATCATGCCGGACTACTTTTAAGACAATCTTAGACGGTTGGACTCACCGTTTTGAGGACTCTGGTGTGTTCTCGAGAAACGTGTCGGAAAAGGCTCAAGGGGCAGTTTGGTCATTTTTCACCGAAGTGGGCTAGCAGGCACTGGTGTTGACCTAAGTTTTGAGTGTTTTTGCCACTCTGACGGTGGTCACGTGATACAAGGGTTTGTTGGCAATTCCCTATATCGACTTGTTTGCGAGTATTTTCGCTACTCTGACGGTTGTGATGCTTGTGAGTATTTCTGCTACTCTGACGGTTTGCGATCATTCCCGAGACTGCTTGATCTCAGGAAGCTGCTAAAGGGACTTAGCGCCTGTGAATCAACTTTCTTGAAAGGCGTTCCTAAATGGGCATTTATGCATTAGCTGGTTAGCATGCGCCAAAGGTGAACTGTTCTACCATCTAGGGGACTTGGGGTCTCGTCCCGGTCGACAAGTTTAAAGGGACTTACCATTCTGAAGAGGTTTTCTTCGAAAAACGTGCCAGACCGTCTCAAGGAATCAACTGTCTCGAGACAGGGATTGGAATTGTAAAGGGGTCTTATCATCTTCGGAAAGACACGCCTGATTGGAGTAGATTTACCGTCTCGAGGAATCAACTGTCTCGAGAGAGGGATTAAAATTGGAAAGGGGTCTTATCGTCTTTAGAAAGACGTACCTGATTTGGAATTGGAAAGGGGATTTTCCGTCTTCGGAAGGACGTGCCTAATTTGGAATAGATTTACCGTCTCGAGGAATCAATTGCCTCGAGAGAGGGATTGGAATTGGAAAGGGGTCTTATCATCTTCGAAAAGACACACCTGATTGGAGTAGATTTACTGTCTCGAGGAACCAATTGTCTCGAGAGAGGGATTGGAATTGGAAGGGGGTCTTATCGTATTCAGAAAGACGTGCCTGATTTGGAATTGGAAAGGGGACTTACCATCTTCAAAAAGACGTGCCTGATTGGAGTAGATTTACCATCTCGAAGGATCAACTATCTCGAGAGAGGGATTGGAATTGGAATTTGGAAAGGACAATGCCTCTAAGGGCATTTTGGTCATTTTACCTCTATTTGGGCCTGGTGGGCCCGCGAAGCGATGGACAGATGGGATTTGAATTTAGAGAGTTGGCTTCGATTGGAATATGTCCATATTGACTTGAGTACAAGTCTGGATGGAGTGTAGACTGCCGAGTGGTGAAAAATGGGGTGCTTACACTAGTAAACATTTCGGCAATAGATTCTTTAGTCTTCATATTAAACATTTCATAGTTATGCACAAGAGGATTGATTTTAGATTATTTTATCTTATTTGTACCTTCATGAGTAACTTCTAACGTATTCCAAATTTGTTTAGCAGAATCACAAGTTGAAATTATATTAAACTCAATAGGATCGAGTGCACAGTATAACACATTCATAGCCTTAGCATTAGTTTCCATAATTCAAAAATTATTAGCATCCCATTCATTTTTTGGTTTGGCCATCTTAATAGATTCAACCCTTTTAGTGGAAATTCTAGGTCCATTTATAATGATTCTCCACAGTTCATAATCCACAGATTGAACATAAATTTTCATTCTATTTTTTCGATAATTATAGTTCGTGCCATTAAACAAGGGAGGTCAGTTTGTGGACTGACCTTCTGCAAGAGAGGTTTCAGCAACGTTGGCCATAGATCTTACTTGAGGATGTAAAGCCTTTATATGTGAGCACCAAGCTCTGATACCAATTGTTGGCTCAAAGAACGTCCCAAGCGGAAGGGGGGGTGAATTGGGTTGTTTCAAAATTTACGTGGAATTTTCAATATACATGGAAATCAACTTCTAAATAGATGAAGACATGCACTAAGTAATGTTGATACAACTTAAGATTGCAAACAAGCACAAGTAGCACGCACAAACATTCAATTAGCATACACACATTAAGTAGTAAGTAAAGAACAGGAGATTTGTAGAGGTTCGGCTTAATCCTTGCCTACGTCCTCTCTTCCTCAATCCCCTCGAAGTTATTTCACTATGTAATCTTCTCCTTGCACAGCTACTAGTTTCTTCAAGCCCCCAGCTCATTATTACATTCAATGATTTACACCAAAATCCTTACCATTGAGAAGCTTCAATCCAAGCTCTCGATTTTACAAGTGTGTTACCCAAGCTACACTCAAGCTCCAGAGGCTTACAATAACCTTTTCAGAAGTAATGAGTTTATAATATAATGAATATCACTCTCAGAAATGAAGATAATAAATGTTACAGCTTAATGGTTACTCTCTGTTGATGGCAATTGTGGAGTAATGAGGAAGATTTAGGGCTTTTGAATTTTTGCACTTTAAGATCCTTGTCTTTTGTTCATAAATGAGTTTGAACTCATATATTTATAGTCTCTCTCAAGAAATAGTTGTTAGAGCATTTGAAGGTGCATTAAATGCGTGGGTGGCTAAAATAGATTAAAAAATCGGATCATTGGAGCGAAATCCTGTTGTTTACTGAGATTGTTAGTAATCTTCTGCTGGTGCCGTCAATCTAATTCCTTCCTTTCTTTCGTTGTGATTTTTACCGAGATTGTTAGTAATTGTTTCACTAGTGTCACCAATCTTGGTTTGCCACTTCGTTTGATGTTGCCTTTCAACAAAAAATGTTAGTATTTTTTTATTGTGTGCTGCTACTCAATCTTCCTGTTTCTTTTACCATTTGTTATTCTACAAGATTGTCAGCAGTATTTATCTTGTGTTGCCAGTCTGTCTCCTTGCTTCTTTTACCGTTTTGCTTTTTCACAAGATTGTTAGTAATTATTTGGTAGTGGCAGCAATCAGGTTCCCTATTGCAGTTGTTGTTGCTATCCGCAGACATTTTTTTATTCCTTTTACCAATTAGTCTTGGATGATGTGAATATGCTTAAGCTCTATTGATCTTCTTGATAGTTTTCTGAACTTTTTAAGTATGTTTAACCTTTGGTAGGCCTTTGTTCATTTAATTGTTTAGAAATCAACAAACTGCTTGTGCAAGTGAAGAGTTTTACTCTGTCAGACTATTGGGTGCCACCAATCTTCTGCATTGTTACAAATCTTTGATGTACTCTTCTTATGAGCTTTCTTCGTAATGCTTTAAGGATGACTTCCTCAGGCTTTATGATGTTTTTAATAAATTGATGTGAACATCGGGATCAAGGGTCTTCACTGGCCATGGATATTATAAATCACATGTATATCTATGCTAAAATCCTTCTTCTGCATGTGTTATCACTTTGATTGAGATGCTGCGAATATTATTTTTGTCACAGACTTCACATATGCCATTAATAGTGTTGGCACTCTTATAAAGTGCTGACAAGATCTTCCATGGTACTCCATAGTTCATGATTGTTCATAAATCTAAACAAATTTTATCGTACTAAGTTGCACACTCGAGTAAACACATTAGTTCATAATGACTACGTTTTGTTATTATCAAAATCATCTATCAGCTATGAAGACCAACCCTTGGATCAACATTCTCGATTTGAAAGTTTTTAGGCAATGTATGCCCTAGGGGTGCCCCTACTCTTTGAGGGGAAGACTAAGCATGATGTTTTTTTTTTTTTTTTTTTTGGCTCACTCTTTGAAGATAGGGGCTACCCCTGTTTGCAAATACCATACCTGTGTCTGGAACCATTCATACATTCATTCATGAAAATAAAGAAAATGTAGTAACCTATTCACTGAATTCGAGCTTGAGTACATGCAATTGAAGTAGATTGTAATAGGGGGAGAGAGAATATTTTTCTCTGGACTTTCGCCTATCTACTTTACATTTGAAATCCTAAACTATTATGGAGTCTTTGGATTTGCCTTCTTTGAGTTTGATGTTGATGAGGTCATTGAGAGACCTTGCCTTTTGGTTGCCCTTTGTCTTCTTGGTAACCCTATCTCTGTGAGCATAGAGAGATTGGAGCCCCCTTTTATGAGAAGTCTGGAAATGTATGCTATGAGTTCTTAGGGTTATATGGATCCTTAGGATTTTGGTAGGTTTAATGTAAGGGAGAGTGAACTTGGCATCACTCTCTATAGATTGATCATATGTATGAGAATGCAATGACTTGAGTTACTTTGAAACTCTCATTTTAAGATGAAGCATCGAATGCATGTATATATATGTAAAGAGTATAGGGAGAGGGAATGCAATAGTAATGGAAATATGCTTGCATGAACATTACATAAGCATTATAACAGCAGGAATAGATAAGAATAAAGGAAAGTAAATCAGTCACCATTTCCTCCATGGTTTTGAAATCGACATGAGTGTCTTAAATCTGGAAGAGGTTCGACTATGCAGGGTTTCTACATAAGCATGAGGTTAACGGTTTACTAATACTTCCTAAGAAGGCTCAGTTCCCAGATCTTCAAACTTAGGTCTACTCCTCGAGATGGTGCCATTATCTGTTGGTGATCTAAGCGGGGGGACCATTATGAGGCTGTAGGCTAAAAAACGGACACAACATCCACTCACAACCAAAGTACTGTCCCCCCTTTCTAACTAAAAGGGTCATAATTAGGTAATAATACAAAGATGCAAATGCAAGTGCACGTGCAGTGAGTGTGTGAAATTTTATAAAACGGAGGAAAAGGCCCAACAATTCCCATCTATCTTGTCCTTTCCATCCTACTTATTCATGGCATACATGGCAGTTGTCGCGCCCAGATTTTTTGCACTCGAGGAATACACACACAAGCGGGAAAAATATTGTACTCTCTCATAAGAACTCATCTTCCTAGAAGAATGAGTGCAACTAGGTTTGAATTGAAAATTGATTTGAATAAAGGGCTTTTGGAAAACGTTTGGAGTCACCACCCAACTTGATTAAGGTCACCTAAAAACTAAGCACAATTTGAAGACTACACTTAGGGCTTTTGAAAACGATTTCAAAAAATACCTCCTCAAGAGAGGGTTTTAAGAAAACATGTTGTTTGGCAACCTTTGGAAAATATTTAAGCCCTCTTTTTTAAAATAACTCCATTTGATCTTTCGAAAAAAGTGATCTAGGCTTGGAGGTTGGTTACATGTAAAGAAGACGCACTAAGTCATCACCCTACCCCGCCGTTGCGGTACCTACATGGCTATGCACCCTAGATTCACCCATTAGAGTCTTTAATTAATATATGTCCAAAACTATTCACTTTAGAAAAGAAATTTTAAAAGAATGATGCATGATATGCAAGTACAAGAAAAGAGTTTAACTTTAAAAATAGACTTAGAAAAGAAATTTGTTATTTGAAAAGACTTGATTTGAAATTGGATTTGAAAAGAAGATTTGAGTTTTGAAAGAGGAGTTTTAGAAATTGAAAATAGGGATTTGAAAATAAATTTTTAGAATCAAAATTTTAAAATAGATTATGGAATTGGAAACTTGAAGAAGATTGTGGACTTAGAGATTTGGAAAAAATTTATGACCGCACTCATGAGGGTTGCCTACGTATCCTTTTTTAGGAATCAGGTCAGTCGTAGTTTGAATAAGAGTCCGATTGAAAATAGAAGATTTTGATTGGAAAGAGAAATTGAGTTGGAATTCAAATTGGAAGATTAGGAAATCAAGATTGAACTTAGACCTATAATTGAACTTGAAAGAGAATTGGACCCTTGGAAGAGAACTTGGACTAGATTTGGAAAGATAGAGTTTTGGAAAACCTAGACTTAGGAAAGATGGGATTTAGGAAAGACTTGAGGTTTAAGAAAGACTTGACTCGAACGTTGGACTTGGAAGATTAGGGAAGTTAGATTTAGGAAAGGTTGGAATTAGGAAAGTTCCGTTTTAGGGAAGTTTCATCTTAGGAAAGTTTCGATTTAGGAAAGTTTTAAATTGGGAAAGTTTCGAAATTGGAAAGTTTTAACTTAAGAAAATTTCAAATTTAGAAAGTTTTGACTTTAGAAAATTTTGAACAAGGAAAGTTTTGAAATTTAAAAAGTTTAGAATTTTAGAAAGATTCGAAGTTAAGTTTTAGAAATAATTGAAATTAAGAAAGGTTTGAGTTTAAGAAAGATTTAAAGATTTATATTTCGGAAGTTGAAATTTGAAAAGGTATGGAATTAGGAAAGGTTGGAATTAGGAAAGATTAAGAAGCTTAAAGTTAAGGAAAGATTTGAAAGTTCAAGTTTTGGAAACATAAGGTTTAGGAAAGTATGAGATTAGGAAGGAGTGGATTAGGAAATGTTTAGATTAGGAAGAATTGGCATTTCTATTTCCTAAAACAAAAGATTAGATTTTGTTTCTAAAAGAGGTGTTTTGATTTTGTTTCCAAAAACGGAGAGGATTGGATCTAGTTTCCTAAATAGGGAGATTAGATTTGGTTTCCTGAATGGAAGATTGGATTGAACAGCGAATTGGAAAGATAAAGTTTTAGAAATCGTAGATTTTGGGATAGAAAATAGGTTTTGAAAATATATGGTTTTGATGTAGAAAACGGGATTTGAAAACCTAAAGTTTCAGGCAAGATTTAAAATCATGTTTTAGGAAAGAAAATTAAGGTTTCCTAATTATTGGCTCTAGGATTTAACTTGGACTCCAAGAAAAGAGATTTTGGAAAGTGAGATTTTTGGAAGGAAATATTAGAAATGAGTTTTTAGAAAGTGAATTTGAAAATGGATTATTTGGAAGTAGATTTGTGGAAAGAGTTTTGGGAAGGAGATTTTAGGAAAGAAACCTAGGGAGTGTTTTTAGAAAGTGAATTTTGAAGAGAGCTTTTTGGGAAGGAGTTTAAAAAAAGAAGTTTTTAGGAAAGTAAGTTTCATGAAGGGATTTATTAGATAGCAATTTTGGAAAGGAGATTGGAGAGAGATTTTAGAAAGTAGATGAAAAAAGAAATTTTGGAGAGGATTTAAAAATAAG
The DNA here is from genome assembly GCA_033060915.1 of Euryodendron excelsum. Taxonomy (NCBI): domain Eukaryota; kingdom Viridiplantae; phylum Streptophyta; class Magnoliopsida; order Ericales; family Pentaphylacaceae; genus Euryodendron; species Euryodendron excelsum. The sequence continues at coordinate 34,869,263 of CM065389.1, forward strand.
TTTTGGAAAGTAAGTTTAGAAGGGGATTTTCGAAAATGATTTGAATATGGAATTTTGCAAGCCTAAAAAAATATCACACTTTCCTAAAATGATTCTGACCATAAGAAGATTAGAACCATTCTATGATTGTGGTTTGAAAACAACAATGATTTGAAAATATGGACCATATTGGTCACTTTAAATATAACACTTTCCTAAAGCAACCCTAACCATGAAAAGGCTAGAATCATCTTAGTATTGTGATTTTGAAAATAAGTTTTGAAGATGAAAATTTTAATGCAAGTTTTGAAAACGGTTTTGATGTAAGTTTTGAAAACAAGTTTAAAAACGAATTTTGGAGAGATGCATGATCATGATATGCACAATGCAAGTTGGGGTCGTGAACATACAAGGTTAAAGGCTTCACCACATAATCAAAGGGGCCAAACCCACGTATTCTTCGGTTAGACTAAGAGAAAGCCCCCAGCACGGTGACTTTCAAAAGCCTAATCCTACACATGAATCGGGGAGTCCCTTGTTTCAAGCATATAAGAAAAGGGGGGAAAGAAGATGGGGGATTAAAATAGAAGAAAATCCAAGTGGGTTCGGAGAGAGAAGAGAGAGGGCGGAATTGCGTAAACGTAAAAAGAAAACCTACCTTATGTCTTCTTTTATTTCCTAGGTTTTATTCGCTTTGTTCTTCTTGCTTTGCTTCGGTCTTTGCTTAATCTTCAAGAGATTGCTTTGATCTTTGGGAGCTTCGGAATTGCAACACTTCAATTATTCAATAAAGGCTTTGGAGGCTAGTGTAAGAGTCTATATGGGTTTATGTGAGTGTATAAGAGTTAGGGTTTGTGTATGAGGGCTAGGGTTTTAGAAAACCTAAAGAAGACTAGGATTTAGGGAGGCTACGAGCTCTGTGTATCGAAGAGGAGAGGTTTTAGATTGAGTTTGCAGACCCTTTTCATGTTGGAGGAAACTCTGTATTTATAGACAGAGGAACGACCTAGTGCCTGTTGCAGTGGCGCTAGGCAAAATATTACGGGAGTTTAGAAATGGATATTTGGCCTAAAAGGCCTTTGGAATCGAGTTTTGGCAGGAAAAAGGGAAAAATTGCTCGGAGTTGGACACTGGCACCACTAGTAGTGGCGCCTTTGTTAAAATTGGCTTAACGCCACTGCTAATGGCGCTAGGCCTGTGATCAAAACCAGCAATTGCTGGTTCGACGCTGTTGTGGGAGTTCAGGAATTTTCAAGAAATCGAGAGGCTTTGCGAGGAAACCAACTTCAACACTTGAAGAGTCCTTTAGAGGGACCACGAGGGATTGCCGGAAGTAGACATCATTGTTACAAAAGTCGCCGGAAGAGGAGATTTCGCCAGAGATCTCTAAGAGGTGAGTTTTCGATTTTATTTCGATTTTGGTGTGTAGAATTCTGTTTAAGCCATGTGAACAGTGAAAATTGATGTTTTGATATGTTTTGAACACTGTGGTGAAGTTATTTTTGCATTTTTGTGCTCGTTTGATTGAATGTGAGTGATTTTATGTGGTTATGTGAAGGAGGTTTCAGCAGGAATTGGGAGTTTCTTTCTACAGCCTTGGGCATTGAGTTTTTCGGTTAGATTTTTATATAATATGCCTTAGAAAAATGTGTTTAACAACTATGTGAAGTTTCGTGAATTTTTTAAAACTCGGTGAATTTTTTATTTTTTGAAAAATAGAAAAATATTTTAAAAAATAGAAAAAATTAAAAAATTAACAAATTATTAGAGTTTAGAATTTAGAAAAGTTGGGAGTACTTTGAAAAACATTTGAAATTATTTTGAGAAATTTTAGGACAACTTTAAAAACAATTGATTTATTGAAAAATAAAACAAGTCTTTTGAAAAGCTTAGAAATTTGAAAAGTGTGCGCGAGTGTTAGTGTTATGTGATTGTGACGTTGTGAAGTGCGTAGTTTGTGTTTTGTGTTGAAGTCGTGAGTGTGGTAGGGACTGTTTTTAAGTGAAACTCTGTCGAATTTTTTTGAAATTAGGGAAAGAGTTGTAAAAGTTTTGGAATAAAATCTTTTTGAAGGAAAAAGACAGAAAACCCTTGAAATTTTAGAAAATTCACTTCGACTCGAAGTTGGGAAAATCAAAACGTGTAGGAAATTCATTTTGATGTAAAAGTAGGATTTTAAAATCAAAATGTGTAGAAAATTCATTTTGAGTTATAAGGCTGGATTTTTTAAGACAAATGAAAAGATTCAGAATTTGACAAAAATTTTGGAACAATAAATTTTTCTTTATCGAAACCTTGAAAGCTTTTTAAGGCAGAATTTTTTGGAAAACCTGGAATATTTATTGGAATAGACACAATATTAGAAAAGCTCTAAGATGGACTGAGGAACTTTGAGATTTAATTTCAAAGAATTTTAGACTATGACTCCTAGACTGGATTTTTGGGAATAAAAACATGTTAAAATTTTGAGAATTAATTTTGAACTACAAGGGAATTATAAAATCTTTTGAAAATGGATCTTCGAAGGAAAGAGTTTTTTTAAAAATTTAGAGAAAAGGATTAAGAAACCCTTTGAGAAGCTGAATTTAAGAAATCTTTTGAGAGTTAAGTTTTGAAAACATTTTGAATCGGCTGGAGCAAGATCTACTGTTAGCTGCATCAACATTTTTTTTACTTATGCTTTTATCCTTGGTTATTACTATTATTATTATTATTTTCTTATCTGCATATACCATATATTAATACCTCTTACCTTGGGTTACCTTTTCAGGATGGTAGATATGGGTGATGATAGTTTCGAGAGGAGACGCCGCTCCAGGAAGGTGGCTCAGACGGATTCTATTAGTGGTTCCAGTCGATCCAGAGGTTGTCGGCGATCTACTGGACAGGCATCGTCTAGTCAGAGCGAATGGGGGAGTAGACCACCAGTCGACGCCTTTCCTTCAATTGAGCAAGCCTTTGAGGAGTAGATTGGTGCAGAGGAGGAGGTACCGGGTCTTGGCGATCAGGTGACTGGTTACGGGAGAGCCTCCATCTGGCACAGACAGACAGACGCTGAGTTAGGCGATCTGGAGGTACCAGATATTCCATCGCTAGAAGATCTTGCCTAGCATCCCAATGTGTATTGTAGACAACACTTGCCTCCTCCATGCATTCACACAGCCTTCAGAGGGGCCATCCATCAGGTGTTTGTAACCATGCAGCAAGCCACTCCATCCTACCGTGCTTTCTTAGCTGAGATTGGGTTTGGGGCTTTCATGGGATTACATGCTAACTGCCTGAACCGACATCTAGTACTGGCGCTTATCAAGAGGTGGTTCGAAGAGACCGGGACCTTCCATTGTGTTGGCTTCGAGTTGGGACATACTCCTTTGGATTGGGCTATCATTATGGGGCTTTCCTTCATTGGTCGTCGGATCACCTTCCAGTCAGTTAGCAGAGATGACGCATGTATTTTGTTGGACTTGCCCCCTCCTGAGCGTTCTGCCTCCCAGTTTCCTTGTTCAGTCGGGACGATAGTACCTTTGTCGTTGAGCCACTGCCTGCCCGGCGAGACATTATAACGCGACGACTTGTTTTGTACATCATCTTCAGCTGCTTTTGCAGCAACAACAAGTCATTCGTGCCTTCTCGGTTGGTGAGTATAGTGGCTGATCTTGGGGCTTTATCCAAGCTGGATTGGGGGTCCTTCTGCTTCGGCTGCTTCCTTCGGTCGATGCAGGTCTGACCCTCCTCTCGTTGGGGCAGCATGACTGGTTTCTGGCCTTTTCTTATCTGGTGGAGCTACGAGTACCTGCCTGTTCATCATCCTGCCATTATCGAGGGTGACCTTTATCCTCGTGCTTTGAGATGGGCTCATGACCAGGTAGCCTAGCGTTCGAAGATCACCGACTTTGTGACACTTCAGGCTAACCTGGAGCTTATCGAGGCGAGGGACGTGACTTGGCGACCCTTCATTGGATTAGTTCATTATGAGACGGTGCGGTACATGGTCCCATTGTCCTTATCGAGGGCTTCCTTTCTCAGCAATGATTCTTGGGAGTCCTACTTGGGGGACCGGCATTGGCATCAGTTTCATGAGGACTTCCGGTCAGCAGGAGATCCACCGGAGTACATGTTTGGAGCCTTGGTGGAGGGAGTTCCTATTCCTTATCAGGAGCACCAGCCGAGTGGCAGGTTCCTGCTTCCTCTGGATACAGACTATATTACACACTTTGGGGCTCATTCTGTCGGTGCCTTCACTCGATTTGAGGTAGTAGTTGGCGGATACGCTGTGGACCAGGAGGTGGTTGACTTGTGGCATCATGTTGAGGGGTACGTGCCCCAAGCTCAGTTTACTGCTGTGAGAGACTAGAGGGATCTATACCTGACCGAGCGAGATCAGTACCAGGCAGAGGTAGCTTCCTTGACGGCTCGGTTAGCCCAGATGGGAGGTGGCGGCGTATGTTGTCTTTTCCCTCCTTCTTTTTGCTCTGCTGTTGTTTAGTTATTCCTTTCTATTGCTAACTCTGGTTCTGCCTTCTTTACAAGATGCTGGTGCCTCTAGTAGTTATCTACCTCCTCTTGATCTAGATTTTGGAGATTTCGATCCAGAGGATGTCGATTTTGATCTTTGACAGATGCCCCTTGTGTGGACCCAGATCTTCTTTTGCCTCTATCCTGTAGATGTAGTTATGTTTGTCATTTTTATTTTGTAAATTTTGCACAAAGGTAGACATTTATGATTTAGATAGTTAAATGTATGGACAGGCAGCGATATTTATAAATTTTATAGCTAAGTATAGGATCAGATGCATGTGATGGATGATGATGTTGCATAGTTATATCATGGGTTGTAATTGAATTATATTGGAGACTTCTGTTTCTATAAGGAGTTATATTCTACGTATGCAAAGCTCATGCCGTTTTGTTTTTTTTTTTTTCTAAGAAAATGGATGTACATATTATAAATACACTATTGAATGGAATGACAAGGGGTGCTATCAAACTTGTTATCTCCGGAATGGTAACTCCTTCCTTTTCGGGGGTCTGGCCTCTCCTCTAGTTTAACTTTACCTTGACAGGATGATAGCATTTCGTACCTTTCTCAACTTTTTGACTACCTCCGATTTCTCTATCTCGGGACTAGTGTATATGATTCTTGGGGCTGAAACTCTTGACTCTCGGGGCTTCAGCAACAGCTTACCTGACCTTTAGCAAAGTGATAAACGGCCAATCTTTCAATCCGAGGAGACTTTGCTTTAGGACTGTAATGTAGGCTAGGTTATGGGGTTTTCAAAATAATAGGATATGCAGGCTCAAATTCGATGTTGCTTTCAGCAGGGTTTAGATCCATACCGTCCTTGACTATTTTTTTTTTCCAGTAGGGTTAGCATCCTTCTTTAGCTTCGGCAGCGTGTCTAGCTCATTTGGATCAAACAATCCGTTTTCAATTAGAGTGGAATTCAGTAAGGTTGTAATATAGGTCATGGTTTTGAAGTTTTGTAAGAAAGGGTAAAGGCTCGAACCTATTGTTTCTACTAGATTTCTTTGTAACCTTGGATCACCTTTAAATTTCCTACTTGCCCTTACTATATACTTCTCAGGGTGAAAATGCCTCTTTTCTTTCAACCTTTTAGTGTGCTTTTTGAGATAAACATGACTCTTTTCTCTTTCAGCCTCCTTATCATGCTTTTCAAGATGGCTCAATCATGGTTTTCTTCAGGCCTCTCCTTATATACTTTTTTATGGCCTCCTGTCCCTTGGCAACTCTTTTCCTTTGCTTTTCTCATTCATTTTCATCTCTTTTCTTTCCTTTTATGAAACGAACAATTCTACAACCCTTTTTTCTTTAGACCTTTTCTTTAACAATTCATTATAACCCAATGCGCGCGGTGATCCTTAGGTTGGGGCTTTCTTAAAAAAGATAAATGGCTCAACAGGTTTGACAAGGGATTGTTTCTGACTGTATGAGAAATGAAGTGAGGGCCTCTCTTCACTTTGAACTAGATCGCTTGATCCATATAGCCTTCAATGCTGCTCTAGCATGATAGAGGGTGGATACCATTCCTAGAGTTCTCGACTATTGTCTACCCCAATGTGGGGGGATGGTCTTGGATCGGGGTTGACAAGGAAAACTTTGCTTGTTACGAGGCACTAAGGGCTGAGCAAAGGGAATATGAACACTTTTTTATTATATGGGGAAATGAAAGATGACTCCTCTTCATTTTGATAATCTGGCCACTCATCACTTAGCTTCGGTGTCTTACAAGTGTTGCTTTTGGGTAGTTTCCTCACTCATCTTTATCATCTCTCTCCTTAAAAAGCTGATCATTTGGCAAGTGGTTAACTCATGCTATCATCCCTTTAAGTCAGGTCATTCTATAAGATATACCGCCCCTTGTATAGGATGCATTCACCATTCACAAAAGAAATATAAGATAACAGCAATGAATGAAGAGACTATCATTTGATTATTATTATCATTTTTTTATGAAAAGCATAGACTTAAGCAATATGGAAATGTTAACGTCAATTTAAAGATGTGAAATAAAAGGGATAGAAAGAAAGGGGGTGAAAACACCCCTCTCTTGTATGCATTTGACGGGACTCCTTCTAGTTGGGTTTTGGGATGATGCCCACGTCTTCGACACTCCATCCATGGTCACGGCTTGTAGCCAAGGCAACCCACCCAAAAGCCTCTTCTAGAACTCGGGGTATGTTGGCTGTGATAGTGCTGTTGGTAGCTTTATTGACCCCTTTGATGTCCTTGGCGGTAGGCTTTTCCGCAAACAGAAAGGCTAACTCGCCTCCCTCCAACTCGAATGGCTTTGTTGGTGTTTTTGACTCTTTTAGCTCCTAGCCCAGGTCTTCATAGTCGACTTCTCAGTCACTGGCCAAGGGTTCTCTAGTAAATGACGTTTTGCCGCGACATACTTCTGGTGTAGAAACTCAGCACCCTATCCATTAAGAGCCATGTTTTCAACAAGCTCTGCTTTTGAAAACATTGGCTCCTCAACTGGCCGGTCAAAAGCATTAGGCACTTCATTAGGGTTATAGAGATAGATCAGGCATAATGGGAAGTCCTCCTCCTAGTCATCTTCTTCATCGGCCTCCCAATCTACCTCATAATCTTTAGTCATTGGCCCATCGAACTCTCCATCGCCTTCCATTTCCACTAGTATCATATTAGCAGTATGGTTCGGCAGAGGGTTGGTGGTCACATTAGGGGTTGGAGTAGGTTTCACCAGTTGTAGAACAATGGCCTTATTGTCGATTAAGTCTTGGATTTTATGCTTGAGAGAGAAACAGCTTCCGGTGTGATACCCTTGGCCACCCGAATAGTACTCACAAGTGAGGGCGGCATTGAAGGTTAGGGGTACAACATTTGGCAATGGACGAGCAGGTATGGGCTTCAAGATATTATTCTTCAAAAAGTTGTGGTAGGCCTCAGTTTGGGTGTAGGCTAAGGTGTCAAAGGTACAGATGTATCGAGCAGGTCAATTAAAGTTAGGTCGTGCCCCAGCAAGGCCATAATTAGGGGTTGGAACAGGCATGGTTAAGGTGGGTAATGGCAGGATAGGGTGTGACTATAGTGGTGGACGGTATTGGGGTGGTTGGCTAGGAAGAATGGCAGACACCTCGCTTTTATTCTTGATTATTCCGTTGTAGTAGCCACCTTCTTGGCTATATTGGCAGAACTTTCTCCAATCTTTGCGTAGGGGTCTGTAATCCTCCCTATCTTAAGACCATTTTCTATCATCTCCCCCTGCATGATGAGCTCAGAGAAGCTTTTCCCTACGCTTGTGCAGATCTTTTCGTAGAATATACCTTGGAAGGTATGTACGAACAATTGTATGTACTCCTTCCCTTCAAGTGGGGGATTGACCTGTGCAACAGCTTCTCTCCATCTTAAGGCATAGTTCTTGAAACTTTATTTTTCACCCTTACTCATATTCATCAAAGACCATCGGTCAGAGGTGAGGTCGATATTGTAGCAGTACTGAGCTTTAAATGAGTTGACCAGCTTGATCCAAGTATTGATCTTTCTTAGGTCTAGATGGACGAACCATTGTAGGGTGGACCTAGAGAGACTATGTTGGAATAATTGTATGAGGAGTTTCGGATTGTTCCCATGACCACTTAATGCTCCAGCATACAAGCGAAGATGAGCAACAGGTTTACTAGTGCTGTCATACTTCTGGAAGTCAAGCATCTTGAACTTAGTAGGTCTCGGATGGTCAGGAAAGAAATAGAGCTCGTCGTAGGAAGTAAACCCCGTAAGTGTCATGGTTGTGGAGACTTCGCAGTGAATCCTCTAGCCCTTAGATTTTCAAAGTAAGAGGGTCTAGGGGAGTCCTCTTTATGGCAGGTGAAAGTAGTATGGTTTCCTCCTCTTTAGTGTTGATCCCTTTGGCATCTTCCTTGTTCCTCCCAGCATTGTCAGATTGAAGTACAATCCTCGGGTTAGTGGGTTCAGGGTCCTTGGATGAAGTCATGGATGACGATGAGATTGCGGCAGCATCCTTTATGGCCAAGGTCTAGATGAGCTTAAACATTTCATCAATCTTGGTCCTCATTTCGTTAACCTTTTCTTGAGAAACTTGAGGTGATTCTTTAGAGTTGGCAGCCATAAGTGAGGCTCTTTGTCGGGTGATAATGGGGTCTCTAGGTGAATGTGACCCTTTTTAGGAGCAATGTTGACTCAATGCAGGGTGATCTCTGTAAATGAAAAAGAAAGAAACAGAAAAACAAACACACGAATCGCAAATTAGTTCTTGGTTTTTTAAGAGTTCTATGCAATGCATGTCCTAGGGTGTCCCTATTTAAAAGGGAGACTAAATGTGATGGCTTTAGCTTATATTCGAAGATAAGGGTTTTTGCCCTATATGCAAGTACCTTGTTATTGATCGGAAATCTAAATTCATGCAAGTACCTTTCAAATATAGAGGTCGCTGAGAGACCTTGTTGATCGATTGCCCCTTGTCTTCTTGGTAACCATATCTCCGTAAGCATAGAGGGATTGGGGCTCCTCTTATAGAATGAATCGATGTACATGCCATGAGTCCTTAGGGTTACATGGGAACCCTTAGGATTTGGGTAAGTTTAATGCAAGAGAGAGTGATCTTAATCATATGCATATTCTCATGTCAATGGGGACTCAATGCAGGGTGATCTCAAGTCAATGGGTTGATCATATGCATGAGAATAGTGACTTGAGTTACTCTGGAACTCTTGTCTTAACATGGAATATGAAATGCATGAATATGGAGGCAAAGAGTATAAGAAAAGAGAATGCAATGGTAAAGTAAATGTGTATGCATGAGCCGTTAGACAAACATTATAACAGTAAGAATATAGTTATTATAACAACAAGAATACACATGTATAAAGGAGAGTGAAAGCAGTTGCCCTTTCCTCCATAGTTTTGAAAACGGTGCGTGTGTCTTAAATCCGGTAGAGGTTCGGCTGTGCATGGTGTCTACATGAACAAGAAGTTGAGGGTTTACTAATGTGTCCTAAAAAGGCTTAGTTCCCGGATCTTCAAACCTAGGCCCACTCCCCGAGGTGGTGCCATAATCGGTTGGTGATCCGAGTGGGGGAACCATCAAGAGGCTGTAGGCGAAGAAATTGACACAACATTTTGCCCACACCCAATATACCGTTCCCCCTTCTAACTAGAAGGGACAAATCAAGGTAAAGAATGCAAGTATGCAGAATACAAGTGCATGTGCAGTGTGTGTGTGATTTTTGAAAGCGGAGCAAAGAGCTGAATAACTCCCATCCATCCTGTTCATCACATTCATTCATGCATAGCAGTTAGTATAAAACAATAAGACAAACAAAAGCCCACCTACAAAACAAAGATGCAAGAGTTAGTATGCAGATGGCAAACTTAATGCAAGATAATACGAAAGGAAATAAATGCATATTTTTTAAAACAACTTTAAAAATTTGATTTTGAAAATTGAAAGTGCATAGAATTGGACAAGTTAATTGAAGACTCTACATGGGTGAAAGGTGAAGAGACATGTCTATGGCCTAACCCTCTAAGTGTCCCCAGTGGAGTCGCCAGCTGTTGTGCTCAGATTTTTCGCACTTGAGGAATACACACACAAGCGGAAACAATATTATACTCTTATGTTAGAACTCATCCTCCTAGAAGAATGAGTGCGACTAGGTTAGAATTAAAAATTAATTTGAATAAAGGGCTATTGGAAAACGTTTGGAGTCGCCACCAAACTTGATTAAGCTGAGTTGGGTCACCTAAAAATTAAGCACAATTTGAAGGCTACACTTAGGTTTTTGAAAACGATTTTGAAAATACCTCCTCAAGAGAGGGTTTTTAAGAAAACACGTTATTTGGCAACCTTTGAAAAATATTTAAGCCTTTTTTTTGGAAATGATTCCATTTGGTCTTTCGAAAACAGTGATCTAGGCTTGAAGGTTGGTTATGTATAGGGAAGACGCACTAAGCCATCACCTTACCCCGCCCTTGCGGTACCTACATGGCTATTCACCCTAGATTCACTCATTAGAGTCTTCAATTAATATATGTCCAAAACTATCCATTTTAAAAAATAATTTTTAAAAGAATGATGTATGATATGCAAGTGCAAGAAAAGAGTTTAACTTTAAAAATAGACTTAGAAAAGAAATTTGTGATTTGAAAAGACTTGATTTGAAATTAGATTTGAAAAGAAGATTTGAGTTTTGAAAGAAGAGTGTTAGAAATTGAAAATAGGGATTTGAAAATAGATTTTTAGAATAAGAAATTTGAAATAGATTATGGAATTGGAAACTTGAAGAAAATTGTGGACTTGGACATTTGGAAAAAAGTTATGACCGCACCCGTGAGGGTTGTTTACGTATCTTCTTTTTAGGAATTAGGTCAGTCGTAGTTTGGACAATAGTCCGATTGAAAATAGAAGATTTTGATTGGAAAGAGAAATTGAGTTGGAATTCGAATTGGAAGATTAGGAAATCAGGATTGAACTTAGACCTAAAATTGAACTTGAAAGAGAATTGGACCCTTGGAAGAGAACTTGGACTAGATTTGGAAAGATAGAGTTTTGGGAAACGTAGACTTAGAAAATATGGGATTTAGGAAATACTTGAGGTTTAAAAAAGATTTGACTCGAACGTTGGACTTGGAAGATTAGGGAAGTTGGATTTAGGAAAGGTTTGAATTAGGAAAGTTTGTTTTAGGAAAGTTTCATTTTAGGAAAGTATCGATTTAGGAAAGTTTTGAATTAGGAAAGTTTGGAAATTGGAAAGTTTGAACTTAAGAAAATTTTGAATTTAGAAAGTTTTGACTTTAAAAAGTTTTGAATTAGGAAAGTTTAGAATTTTAGAAAGATTCAAAGTTAAGTTTTAGAAATACTTGAAATTAAGAAAGGTTTGAGTTTAAGAAAGATTTAAAGATTTAGATTTGGGAAGTTGAAATTTGGAAGGTATGGAATTAAGAAAGGTTGGAATTAAGAAAGATTAAGAAACTGAAAGTTAAGGAAAGATTTGAAAGTTCAAGTTTTGGAAACTTAAGGTTTAGGAAAGTATGAGATTAGGAAGCAGTGGATTAGGAAATGTTTAGATTATGAAGGATTGAGATTCCTATTTCCTAAAACAAAAGATTGGATTTTGTTTCTAAAAGAGGTGTTTTGATTTTGTTTCAAAAAACGGAGGAGTGGATCTAGTTTCCTAAATGAGGAGATTGGATTTGGTTTCCTAAAGGGAAGATTGGATTGGACATAGAATTGGAAATATGAAGTTTTGGAAATCCTAGATTTTGGGATAGAAAATAAGTTTTGGAAATATATGGTTTTGATATAGAAAACGAGATTTGGAAACCTAAAGTTTGAGGCAAGATTAAAAATCATGTTTTAGGAAAGAAAATTAGGGTTTCCTAATCATTGGCTCTAGGGTTTAACTTGCACTCCAAGAAAAGAGATTTTGGAAAGTGAGTTTTTGGAAAGTGAGATTTTTGGAAAGAAATCTTAGAAAGGAGGTTTTAGAAAATGAATTTGAAAAGAGAGTGTTTGGAAAGAGGTCTGTGGAAAAAGCTTTTGGGAAGGAGATTTTAGGAAAGAAACTTAGGGAGTGTTTTTAGAAAGTAAATTTTGAAGAAAGCTTTTTGGGAAGGAGTTTTAAAAATATAAGTATTTAGGAAAGTAAGTATCATGAAGGGAATTTTTAGAAAGCAATTTTGGGAAGGAGATTAAAGAGAGATTTTAGAGAGTAGATGTAAAAAGAGATTTTAGCGAGGATATAAAAAGAGGTTTTGGAAAGTAAGTTTAGAAGGAGATTTTCGAAAAGCATTTGAATATGGAATTTTGCAAGCCTCTAAACATATCACACTTTCCTAAAATGATTCTAACCATAAGAAGATTAGAACAATTCTAGGATTGTGGTTTGAAAACAACAATTATTTAAAAATATGGACCATATTGGTCACTTTAAATATAACACTTTCCTAAAGTAACCCTAACAATGGAAATGCTAGAATCACCTTAGGATTGTGATTTTGAAAATAAGTTTTAAAGAAGAAAATTTTGATGCAAGTTTTGAAAACAAGTTTTGGAGAGATGCAATATCATAATATGCACAATGCAAGTTAGGGTTGTGAACATACAAGGTTAAAGGCTTCACCACATAATCAAGGGGGCCGAACCCACGTAGTCTTCGGTTAGACTAAGAGAATGCCGCCGACACGGTGACTTTCAATAGCTTAATCTTACACATGAATCGGGGAGTCCCTTGTTTCAAGCATGCAAGAAAAGGAGGGAAGAAGATAGGGGATTAAAATAGAAGAAAACCCAAGTGGGTTTGGAGAGAGAAGAGAGAGGAGGGAATTACGTAAATGTAAAAAGAAAGCCTACCTTGTGTCTTCTTTTATTTGCTTGGTTTTATTCTCTTTGTTCTTCTTTCTTTGCTTCAGTCTTCGCCTTGATCTTTAAGAGATTGCTTTGATATTCGAAAGCTTCGGAATTGCAGCACTTCAAGTCTTCAATGGAGACTTTGGAGGCTAGTGTAGGAGTGTATAGGGGTGTATGTGAGTGTATGAAAGTTAGGGTTTGTATATGGAGGCTAGGGTTTTGGAAAACCTAAAGAAGACTAGGGTTTAAGGAGGCTACGAGCTCTGTGTATCGAAGAGGAGAGTTCTTAGACTGAGTTTGTGGACCTTTTGCAGTGGCACTAGGCAAAATATTACACTAGTGGCGCCAACCAATTAGGAAATGTTTAAGGTTGGCAAGCAATGTATTTTCAGAAGAGTTGGGCGCCTGTATTAGTGACTACCATGCAATTTTTTGCTTGGCTTCGCTAAGAGTGACTCTGGAAGGTCCGGGAATGATTTGAAGGGTCGGGAATGGCCCAAAAGGCCAAAAAGGGACAAGCACCCCTAAAACAGTGTCTTGTGCGTAATAGAGTTAAAGAATGATGTTAAGATGGGACGAAGGAGTTGACCGGGCCATTACCGGCCAAACATTCAATTGGGTTGGAAAGCTGCCGAGATGGACTCGGAATATCCCAGAAGAAGACTAGAAACTTGGAAACATTAACTATAATGTTCCAAGAGGTTACCGATTTAATACCCAGAGCCGGTGTGGTTGGAAAAGGTGACCGGCCTACCAGGGGCAAAACGCTCATTTTACACCAGGTTTGCCGGAACAGACTCGAAATGATCCAAAAAGATAATAGAAGGTCGATAATACTATAAGAAGTATTTTTGGGAGACTACTAGTTTGAAACCCAGAGCCGGTGTGGTTCCTGGGGCACTCGGATGCTTGGCAGCAAAATGGTCATCTTGACCAGAATGTGTCAAATTGGCCCGAAACTGATTGGAAGACACCTAATCATGCTGGATTGTCTTTAAGACAATCTTGGAATGGTAGACTTATCGTTCTGAGGACTTAGGTACTTTCTCGAGAAAGGTGCTAGAATTGGCCCTAGGTGTAGCTTGGTCATTTTTCACTAGAGTGAGCTAGATGGCACTGGTGTTTACCTGGGTTTTGAGTGTTTCTGTCACTCTAATGGCGGTCCCGTGATATAGGGGTTTATCGGCAATTCTCTATATCGACCTGTTTGTGAGTGTTTTCGCCACTCTGATGGTTACGATGTTTACGAGTATTTCCGTTACTCTAACGGGTCGCGATCATTCTAGAGACTGTCTGATCTCAAGAAGCTGCTAGGTGGACTTAGCACCTAAGGAATCAACTTTCTCAGATGGCGTGTCGAAACGGACATTTCTTCATTGGTGGGCTAACAGGCCCCAAAGGTGGACCATTCTACCATCTAGGGGACTTGGGGTCTCGTCCCGATCGACGGGTTTGAAGGGACTTACCGTTCTGAAAAGCTATCTCGAAAACGTGCCGGACAAGATGGACTTATCACGTTGAGGAATCAACTATCTCGAAAGGTGTGCCGAATTGGACTGGAATTGGAATTGGAATTGGAATTAGACTGGAATTGGATTGAAAAGGGGACTTGCTATCTTTAAGAAGACGTGTCCACTAGAATTGGACCGAACAATGCCCCAAGGGCACTTTGGTCATTTCACCTCTGTTTGGGTCCAATGGGCCCGTGAAGCGATTGATTGATTGGATTAGACTTGGAAAGTTTATTTAATTTAGAATATGTCCATATTGACTTGAATACAAATCTGAACGGGCTGGAAATTGCCGAGCGGGCAAAAATAGGGTGCTTAAAGCAGTTAATGTGACATAAAATAAAATGTGAACAAGATCCACCTATGAAAAAAAATGCACAAAATTAGTACTTTGATGACGAACGTAATGAAAGATAAAATGATTGAATATGAATTGAATGCAAGTGGTGGCATGTCTTTGAAAACAGCTTTGAAAAATTAATTTTGAAATTTAAGAGCAAATAGCTAATTGAAGATTCTAAACAAGTGAAGGGTACAAAGACATGATAATGGTCTAACCCTCTAAGCATCTCCAGTGGAGTCGCCAACTGTCGTGCCCTAATTTTTTGCACTCAAGGAAAAACAAGTGAAAAAAATACAGTACTCTCTCATTAGAACTCATCCTCCTAGAAGGACAAGTGTAAGTAGGTTTGAATTAGAAATTGATTTGAATAAGGGCTTTCAAAAAAAGTTGCAGAGTCGCCACCTAACTTTGTTAAGGTGAGTTAGGTCACCTAAAACTAAGCACAATCCAAAAATTAAACTTAGGGTTTTTTTAAAAGGTTTTGGAAAAATTTCTCAAGAGAGGGTTTATTTTTTTATTTTTTGTGGAGAAAATGAGTTGTCTAACAACCTTTGAAAAGATTTAAAACCTTTTTGAAAAATGACTCCGATTTTGGTCTCTCAAAAATAGTGATTCTAAGGTCCAGAGGTTGATTACATATAGAGAACATGTACTAGGCTATCACCGTATCCCGCCCTTACAATACCTACATATCAATTCACCTTGGTTTCATTCACTGAGAATCACCAATTAAAAAATGTCTAATACTATCCACTTTTAAAAGAATTATATGATATATGATATGTAAGTGCAAGAAAAAAATTTTGATTTTGAAAATAGATTCAAAGAGGGGATTCAAAATTTAAAAGAGGTTGTGAAAATCGAAAACTTGAAAAAGGTTGTGATCGCACCTAAGATGGATGCGTACATATCCCTTTGTTGGGAATTAGGTTAGTCGTAGTTTGGACTCAAGGTCCGATTGAAAATAAACACTTGTAAGGTCTCATTTGATTTGAAAAGGCACTTTGGGCCCTTTGAAAAGTTTAACTTGATAAGAGTTTGAATTGAACTTTGATTGGAAGATTGAAATTTGAACTTTGATTTGAAATTGACTTTGATTTGAAATCAAACTTGGAATTGACTTTGATTTGAAATTGAACTTGGACTTGATTTGGAAAGATTGAGTTAAACTTTGAAATCAATTTGACTTGAATTGAAGTTTGAAAACCAACTTGGCTTTAGAAATGAGTTGAAACTTCCTAACTTTAGGATTAAGGTTGAACTAGGGTTTTGGCCCTCTAGGGTCTAGACATGCAATTGAAATAGAATGGTTGGGTTTTGAAAATCTTAGATTTGTAAGATTGGATTTAGTTTCCTAAATTGGAAGATTTGATTTGGCATGGAATTTGAAAGGTTGAGTTTTGAAAATCTTGGATTTGGAAATCTATGATCTGAGGCAAAATAGAAAGTCATGATTTTAAGAAAGGAGTTAGGGTTTTCTAATCAAGTACTCTAGGGTTTTGACTTGGATTTCAAGACAAAGAGTTTTCGAAAAGTAGATCTTTGAAAAGAGTTTTTTGGAAGTAGATTTGCAAAACTATTTGGAAAGAAGTTTGAATATGAAGTTTTGCAACTCCCTTCAATATCTCACTTTCTTAAAATAATTCTAACCATGAAAATATTAGAACCATTCTAGAGTTGTGATTTTGACAACAACTATGGTTTGAAATATGGATCAAAATGATCACATTGAATATAACACTTTTCTAAAACTACCCTAACCATAGAATGGCTAGAATCATCTCAGAATTGTGATTTTGAAAACTAGTAGGGTTTGAACACAAGATTTGGACCTTGATGGTCACATTGAATATAACACTTTCCTAAAACAACCCTAACTATGGAATGGATAAAATCATCTTAATATTTTGATTTTGAAAATATGTTTAAAAAAAGGAGATTTTGAATGCAAGTTTTGAAAAAGAACCTTGATGTAAATTTGAAAACAACTTTGAATGCAACTTTGAATACAATGCAATAAGGTCGTAAGCATACATGGTTAGGCTTCACCACATAATCAAGGGGGTCAAACCCACACCGTCTTAGGTTGAACTTAAAGAAAGCTACCAGCATGGTGACTTTCAACAACTCTTTCTAGGCATGAATCAGGATGTGTCTTGTTTCAAGCATGCAAGAAGAGGAGGTAGAAGATGGGGATTAAAGTAGAAGAGAACCCAAGTGGGTTAGGAGAGAGAAGAGAGATGGGGATTAAATAATCTAAATTGAAAGCCTACCTTGTTTTCTTTTTGCTTTGATTGCTTTGTTTGCTTCACCTTGAGAGCCATGAAGATGTAACACTTGGTCTTCAATGGATATTTGAGTATCTAGACTATATGGAATCTAGGGTTTGGGTGCATGGAGGCTAGAGTTTGAGACGACTTGAGAGAATTAGGATTTTAAGGGAATTTGAGCTATGTTTTCAATGAGGCAGAGTTTCTAGACTGAGTTTACGGACCCTTTTTATGCTAGCAGAGGTATGTCTTTATAGGCAATTGAAATAGGAACTAGCGCCTGTAGTAGTGGCGCTTGTGCATTTTTAACCTTGGCGCCACTAGCGCTAGTCCATTTGAAAAAATTTTGAGGCTGTAAGAAATAGATCTTTGACCCTTAGGGCACAAGGCAGAAGATTTGGGTGCCTATCCTAGTGACTACCATGCAATTTTTAGTCTGGCTCCACTGGGAGTGACTCCAAAAAGTCCAAGAATGGTCTAGAAGACTAGGGATGGATAGGAACCCTTGAAAGTGTCTTGGAGCTAACTGGCTTAAGAAACAGCATCGGAATAGTTAAAAAGGTTGACCGGCCCACCAAGGGCAAAACAGTCATTTAAACCAGGGAAACACCATAATGGACTCGAAATGATCTAGAAGGATACTAGAAGATTAGGAGTACTATTAAAAGCATCTTTAGAAGATAACCGGTTTGATACCCAGAGCTGGTGTGGTTCCTAGAGGCAATCGGATGCCTAGGGGTAAAATGATCATTTTAACAAGAAAATCTCGAAATTGATTCGAAACTAACGAGAAGGCAATTGAATATGCCTGATTGTCTTTGGGATAATCCTAAAAGGGTGGACTTACCACTCTAAGGACTTAGGTACTTTCTCAAAAAGCATGCCAAAAGGGTCCAAGGGGCAGTTTGGTCATTTTTCTGAGTTTTGAGTGTTTTCATCACTCTGATAGTGTGTGATGAGTTGGTTTCCAAAGGTATCCTGTCCTTCGGTAAGCGTGTTATGGCCCAGAGACGTGTTTGGTCCCGTGACATAGAAGTTTTGTTGGCAATTCCCATTGTCGATCTGTTTGCAAGTGTTTTTGCCACTCTGACGGTTGTAATGTTTGTGAGTATTTCTGTCACTCTGATAGTGTGCCCTTCATTCTTAAGACTACCTGATCTTTGAAAGTTACTAAATGGTCTTATCGTCTTGGGACCTTAGGTACTTTCCCAATTGACGTGCCAGATAGCAGACATTCTACTTTGGCAGACTAGCAACTGCCAGAAGTGAACCACTCTATAATCTTGGGGACTTAGGTTTCGTCCTAGTCGGCAGGTTTGAAGGGACTGATCATTCCTAATGATTTTGCGCTTTCTCGATAAACATGCCTTGCTAGATGAACTTACCGCTTGAGTGATTAACTTTCTCGAAAGATGTGACGGATTGAGTTTGATTAACTTGGATTGGAATTGGAATTGGAATTGTGGTTGATATAAGGACTTAAAGCCTTTAGGAAGACGTGTTGGCTGGAATTGGACCAAGTAATGTCCTAACGATATTTTGATCATTTTGCCTCTATTGGGCCCAGCGTGCCCACGAAAAGTTTGATTGACTAGACTGCGTCTAGAAAGCCAGTTTAGGCTTAAAAGTGTCTATGTCATTTTGAATGTGAGTCCGGTTGGATCGAAGATTACCACGCAGGCAAAAATGGGGTGCTTACAGCCACCAAGTGCAGATTCCTCAAAGTGAGTTGCCATTTGAAAGGCCCTTTGCCAGGTGATGATGGGTGCTTTGAGCAGCACTTAAGCCTTTTTGGGAGCAATGGTGCCTTTCCTAGCATTCTTGGAAAAAAAAAAGAGAAAGGACTAGAGTTTAGTGACATCAATATTTGAGATTTCTATACAATGCATGTCTTAGGGATGCCCCTACCTTGAGGGGTTCTAAGCATGATGCTCGGGCTCATATGTGGAGATAATGGTTTGCCCCTGTTTGTAATACCATACCTGTGCCTATAGTCATTCATTCATATATACATCCATTCATCTATAAGAAGTATAAATGACAATTTTATTAAAGTGAGTTCCTCTTGTACATGAAATTTCAAAAGTACATTGAAAGGGGAAGGGGAAACACTTTCCTCAGGCCTTTTACCTATCCACTTTTACAATTGAAATCCTAAACTACTTTTGAGTCTTTGGATTAGCCTTCTCTAATGGAGGTCGGTGAGATACCTTGCTTTTGGATTACCCCTTGTCTTTTTGGTAACCTTATCTCTATGAGCAAAGAGGGGTTGGGGCACCTTGCTTTGTGATGATATTGATGCATGCCATGAGTCCTTAGGGTCACTTGGTACCCTTAGGAGTTTAAGTGGGCTTTGAATGAGCGAGATTGGCTTCGCGCAATTCTCTGAGGGTTGATCATATGCATGAATGCAGTGACTTGAATTACTTTGGAACTCTTGTTTTGAAATGGATCATGGATGCATGAACAGTATAATTTTTGCATAGTGATGAGAAGTGCATAAGCAGTATAACATTAGGAGTTAAGTAGTTAAATTAGGCAAAAAGTAAGGAAAAGTAAAGCGGCCGCCTTTTCCTTATTGGTTTTGAAATTAACGTGTGTTTTAAATTCTACCAAAGTTTGACTATGCATGGGGTGCTACATGAGCATAAAGTTGCGGGTGGTTACTAATGCTTCCTAAAATGCTCGGTTTTCGAACCTTTAAACCTTCGACATCCACCCCCGAAAGGGTGAACCTCATTTTCGGTTGGTGATTCGAGCAAGGGGATCTTCATGAGGCCATAGGCTAGGAAACTAATAGAGCATCTTGCCTACAACCACAGTACCGTCCCCCCTTCTAACTATAACAGTACTAACCAGGTAATAATGCAAGTGCCCCAAGTGTGTATAGGACTTTTGAATAATGGAGGAAAGAGCCTAACAACTCCCATCCATCCAGCTCATTCATGGTATACATGGTTAATATAAGACAAAAAATAAAAGGTGAGTACCTACAAAACACATGCACAAATTTAGTATCTTTATGAAAACCCAATGCAAGATAAAAGTGGATAATAGATGCAAGAGCATAAGATGATATGCATGGATGCAAGTGATGACATCTTTTGAAAACGTTTTGAAAAATTTTGGCAAAGCAAACATAATTAGACAAGGGAACAGGAGATTTCTAGGTGAATGAAGGGTGAAGAGACACAACAATAACCTAACCTTCTAAGTGTCCACAATGGAGTAGCCAGCTATCGTGCCACAATTTTTTGACCTCAACTCTAGGTCTCGACTCGAGGAAAACCCGATGCCCATTATTGGAACTCGCCCTCCTAGAAAGATAAGTGTGATGAGGTTTGAACTTGCAAATGGATTTTCTTATGGGCTTTTAGAAAAGTTTTGGATTTGCCACCTAACTTTGACAAAATTGTGTTAGGTCTCCTAAAACCAAGTAAAAGTCCGAAGACTAAACTTAGGGTTTTTAAAAAGGGTTTTGGAAAACTCCCTCAATAGAGGGCTTTTGGAAAATAGTTTGGTTGGCAACCTTTGGAGAATGTTTAAGCCCTTTTAGAAAATGACTCCATTTTGGTCTCTGAAAATAGTAATTCTAGGTTCATGGTTGGTTACGTTTAGGGAAGATGACCAAAGATGATCACCCTACCCCGTCCCTTGCGGTACCTACATGTCTAATCACCATATATTCACTCACTTGAATCTCCAGTTCCTAAATGTCCATCTATGTCCACTTTAAAAAGATTTTGAAAAAGGATTTCGTCATCACTTTTGGAAATAATGATGCACGATGCAATTTGAAAGAAAGTTTGAAAGAAATTTGGGGTTGAACTTTGAAAAGGGCCATTTGTGTTTGAAATGGGGTTATGGCCACATGTATGAAGGTTGCCTACGTATCTCATTTGGTAAAAATCAGGTCAGCCGTAGTTCGGACTCAGGGTCTAAATGAGAGTAAGCACATTGAGACCTTTGAAAAGTTTTGAAGACTCATTGAGGTCTTGCTTTGAAAAAGAGAACTTGAGAGTTTTTTACTTAAAATCTTGAGATGACTCGAGAGAGTTTTGACCTGAAACTAAATTTTAGAGTGTTTTTGAAATAGAACTTGAAGGTTTGGACATGCCTTCAAAATGTGATTTGAAGTGTTTTGAAATTTTTTTTAACATAATTCAATGGAGTTTTCAAAGTTTCAGAAACTGGACTAGAGATTTGAAAAATGAGATTTGGACTTGTAAGACCTCTTGTAAACTTGTCTTGAAAGGGTATATGAAAATCATTTTGAAAAAGTTTAGGGTGAACCATATAGGTTGCATTTAATCTATCACCTTCCTTAGGAAATCCTAACCATGAGGGGCGAGGATCACCTTAGGGTTGTGAGTTTTGAAAGTTTTTTTAGAGGAAGGTTTTAAAAAAGATCTTCGAAAAAGGGCCTAAGCATTGAAGTCTTGAAGCCACCTAACCTTAGTTGGGTGAACTAGGTTTAGGTGTCCTAGGGTTTATGATGACCTAGGGTTTCAACATCCTAGGGCTTAGGTAACCTATGGTTAGGTATTCTAGGTTTAGAGATGACTTGGGATGCAAGTAATCTAGAATTTAGGAAGGATCTTGAAGTCTAAAAGATTTGGTTCGATGCAATATAGAAAGATATGATTTGTAGTTGGAAAATAAAAGTTTTATTTTAGAAAAGTTTTGATTTTCTTTCCAAAGATGGAGGATTGGATTTTGTTTCCAAAGATGGAAGATTGGATTTGGTTTCTAAAAATAGAGAGATTTGAATCGAAAAATGGAAGATTTGATTTGAAAATGGTAAGATATTGAAAATCTTAAGATTTTACATGTGTCTTTTGGGAAATAACACAAGTGAGTTATGCAATTTTTAAAAACATGATATGACAATGATTTGAAAAGCATTTTAATGCAAAGAATGCAAGAATGAAGGCTAGGGATAAAACTAGGATTTCCTAGGGCATATGTTTCTAGGGTTTTACCTTAGCTTCAAGACAACAACACTTGGACTAATTTTGGGAAAAACCCTTTGAATATGAGATTTGAAGAGGTTTGGAAACTAAAGTTTGAAAGAGACATTTTAGGACCTAAAACCCTAATGTGGCAATTGGAGGCTTCTTTGAATATGCCACTTTCCTAAAGTGACCCTAACCATGGAAATGCTAGAATCACTTTAGGGTTGTGACTTTGAAAACAAGCTAGGGTTTTGAAACCCTAATATGGACCTTGGTGACCACTTTGAATATGTCACTTTCCTAGGGAGACACTAACCATGAGAATTTAAGAATCACCATAGGGAGGTAAGTTTGAAAATAAAGCACTTATAAAAAATGCATGAAAATGATAATAATAATACAATTAGGACATGAACATACAAGGTTGAAGGATTCACCACATTACAAGTGGTCTCAAGACCATGCCATGATTTGTTAAGCTAAAGGAAGACCTCCAACACGGTGGTTTCCCCAAAGCTTCTTCTAGGCATAGACCAAAGGTCCTCTTGTTTCAAGTATATAAGAAGAGTGAATAGCCCAAGTGGACTAGGAAGGAGAAAAGAAGGAGGGGGAGAGCATAAACTTTAAAAGAAACCCTATCTTGTTTTCTTATTAGCATGGATGCTTCAATCGAGGACTTGCTTGAACCTTGCAGTAGCCTTCAAGAGCTTCCAAGGGATGGACTTGATCTTCAATGAAGTGGGGAAGCTAGGGTTTTAGTGTTTAAGGCTAGAGGGGGCTAGGGCTTGACAGAATTAGGGTTTTTTAGGGATTTCGAGGGCTGCATAGAGTAGGGCAGAGCTTTACTGTAAGTTTTTTTGACCTAAAATATGTTGGGGGTGCACTGTATTTATAGGAAAAAATCGAAGGAGGTTGCGCCACTAAAAGTGGTGCCACCCTGGTATGGCAATGATTCTGAATATTTGATTCAGCTTGGGCCATAAGGCAAAGATTTGGGCGCCACTCCTAGTGGCTCTAAGCTATTTTTTGGCATGGCTCCACTATGAGTGGCTCCGATTTGAGCTAAAAAGCTACTGGGCTATAGGGCCTAGCTGGAAAAGAGATAAGGGCACTCGAATGCTCCCCGGGGATTGCCGATTTGATACTTAGAGCCGAAATGGTTGAAAAAGATGGCCAGTCTGCTGGAGGCAAAACAGTCATCTGAATCGAAAAGTATTGGAATGGACCGGGATATCATCAGAGGGTCAAAAACACTATTCAGAGTGTTTCGGAAAATTATTGGTTTCATACCCAAAGCCAGAGCGGTTGAAAAGGACGGTCAGCCCACTAGGGGCAAAATGGTTATTTGAGCCAAAAGACACAAGAATTGTTCTAGAGTCGATCGAGATAAGGATTCAAATGTCGGGAACACTGTTAAGAGTGTCCCAGGAGATTACTGGTTTGACACCCTAGGCCGACATGGTTGAAAGGGATGACCAGCTCACCAGGGGCAAAATGGTTATTCGACTGAAAAGCACCAAAACGGGTTTGAAATTGACTAAAAATAGATTTGGAGGTTGGGGTCACTCATGGGAGTGCCCCTGGAGGTCTACCAGTTTGATACCCAAAGCTGGTGTGGTTGATGAGGGCGATCAGGGCACCTAAGGCTAAAATGGTCAATCTGACTGGGAATTACCGGAACGGGTTTGGGATTGATTTGAATGACATTTTGGGTGTGCCAGACTAGAGGGATGGATTTATTGCTCCGAGGACTTAGGTATCTTTTCAAAAAGCGTGCCAAATTGAATTGGAGTGGAATAAAGCTTTAAGGGTATTTTGGTCATTGGGTTTTAAGTGGCCCTGTCAAGCTACTAGTTGACTGGACCAGAGTTTGGAAGGTTAGTTTGGGCTTCAATGCGAGTCCGATCAAGCTAGGGATTGTTGAGCAGGCAAAAATGGGGATTAGAAGGTCAAATGGAAAGGAAAGTAGATAAGTTGGAAACGAGAACAAATGTATGTTTCTTTATTAGGTACCCTAGATGAACGAAATATGGTTTATTTTATTGTCTTAAGGATCAGAAGGTCATTATTAGCACCAATGCCCAATTTTTAGACGAAGACTAAGTAATGAACCACAAACCCAAAAGTAAGATTGTTCTAGAAGAGTTGAAACGAGATAAACCAACACATACTTTATCGCACCCTGGTTTTTGAACTAAGTCCTTTAACTCAGAAAAAAGTACGGAACTCTGTCATTAGAACTCATCCTCCTAGAAGGATGACTGTGACTAGGTTTCAACTTGAAATTGGTTTGATTAAGAGCTTTCTAGAAAAATAGGAGTCGCCACCTAACTTGATTAAGGTGAGCTAGGTCACTTAAAACTAAGTGTAATCCGAAGATTAAACTTAGGGTTTTTGGAAAAAGGTTTTGGAAAACTTCCTCAGGAGAATGTTTTTACGAAAATAGGTTGTTTGGTAACCTTTGAAAAGTTTTAAGCCCTCTTCGAAAATAACTCCATTTTGGTCATTCGAGAACAAAAATCTATGGTCCAGGTATACAGAAAATATCCTAAGATCATTACCCTACCCCGCCCTTTCGGTACCTACATGTCTAATCACCCTTTTTTCACTCACTAGAATAACCGGTTATCATTATCCACTTAATATCCACTTTAGAATTTTGAAAACGGGATTTGGTCATCACTTTTTGGATGAATGATGCATGATATAAGTCTTGAGAAAAATGTTTGAAAACATGGAAGCTTTGAGGGAGTTTGAAACAGGGATCTTGAATTGATAGAGAGTTTTGAAAAAGGACTTGAGTTGAAATAAGAGTTGTGACCACACCATTTTTGGTTGCCTATATATCTTATTTGGCGAGAATTAGGTCATTCGTAGTTCGGACAAGAGCCCAATGGAAAATAGGCACATTAGGGCCTTTGGAATGTTTGAAGATGCTTCGAGGTCTTTGGAATGGTTTGAAAACACTTTGTGGTCTTTGGAAAAATGACTTGAGAATTTTGATTTGAAGTCGGATGTTCGAGTGTTTTTGGAATAGAACTTAAAGGTTTTTGAAAACGCTCTTGAAATAAAGTTTTGAGGTGTTTTGAAATGTTTTTGAAACAACTCGAAGGAGTTTTGGAAGAGTTTTGGGAGTCTTGTTTTGAAAACTTTGGATGCAGAGTTTGGGATTGGAAACACTCTTTGTGAACTTGTCTTCAAAAAAGCTTTTTGAAAGTGGTTTTTGAAAACACCTAGGGCTTTAGAACCCTAATATGGACAAACTTGAAGGTTGTACTTAATGTATTACCTTCCCTTGGAATCCCTAACCATAAAAGGGCAGGGACATCTTAGGGTTGTGAGTTCTTAAAAACATTTTTTTTCAAGATAGAGTGTTAGAGTATTTGAAAAGGTTATGGAATTAATTTTTGAAATCTCAAGAGAGTAGGAGATTTTTGAAAAAAATAGCTTACGAAAATAGTTTTAAATTGAAAGATCATTTAAAAATGGGTCCTTGAGTTGGAATCTTGAAGCATACTAACCTAGGTTGGGTTGACTTAAGGTTAGGGTGACCTAAGGTTAATTAACTTGGGTTAGGTTAACCTAGGATTAAGATTGCCTAAGGTTAAGTTAACCTAGGGTTTGGATAACTAAGGTTAAGTTGGACTAAGGTTGGATTGACCCAGGATTAACGAACTTGGGTTAGGTTGACCAACGGTTAAAGTGGTCTAGGGTTAACTAACTATGGTTAGGTTAACCTAAGGTTGGGGTGACCTAGGGTTAACTAGCTATGGTTAGGTTAACCTAGGGTTTTGTTAACATAGGTTGGACAA
The DNA here is from genome assembly GCA_033060915.1 of Euryodendron excelsum. Taxonomy (NCBI): domain Eukaryota; kingdom Viridiplantae; phylum Streptophyta; class Magnoliopsida; order Ericales; family Pentaphylacaceae; genus Euryodendron; species Euryodendron excelsum. The sequence goes on from CM065389.1 coordinate 34,894,984, forward strand.
CTAGGGTCAAGTTAACCTAGGGTTGGAAGGTGGTTTGACGCATTTTTTAAGAGGGGTTTTCGAAAAGAACTCATGTTATGCAAATGACTCTTATAAACAAACCTTTTGGAGATTATTTCCATGAAAATTGACTCTAGTCAAGTATATGGTTCATATGGTTGATGTTTGAAATCCATTCCAAAGAAGGTTTCCCTTAGGACCATTATAACCTTTATCTTGAAAAGAGTAGGAACTTTAAAAATCAACATAGCAATGACAACTTTTGGAAAATCATTTTTAATGCAAAGATGGAGAGAATGAATTTTTGAAAATCATGTTTAGGAAGAAGGCTTTGAAAACCACTTTTAAAGAAAACCATTTGAATAAGATAGGATTCATATGACCAATGTAAAGGGAGACCACTCGAAAGAGGGTTCCATGGGGCCATTCTAACTACTAAACTTGAGAAAATAGAAACCTTATAAGTCAAAGAGTTTGAAAACCCTTTTTATGCAAGTTGGAATGCATGGATGCAAAAATGTGAGTTAAGGGTTAATGGAGAGCTTTACTAAGGCATGATTTCTTAGAGTCTCATGCTAAACTTCAAGGAAACAACTCTTAGAACCACTTTGAAGAGATCATTAGAATAAAAAGCTTGAAAATGACATGGAAATGGGAATAGTACAAGTCTTGGAAAACATGATTATAAACATGAAAATAAAGCCAATCACACATAATATGAACAAGATAGTCATATGCAAAGAGGGTCATGAATCCATACAAGGCTAGAGGCTGCACCACATAATCAAGAGGCTCCAAGGCCATACCATCTTAAAGTAGGCTAGTGAGAGATCCCCCTACACGGTGGCTCTTACTAACTTTCCTCTAGGCATGAACTAGGAGCTCTCTTGTCTTAAGCATGCAAGAATGAGAGGTAGAAGATGGGGATTAAATAGAGAATAGCCTAAGTAAGCTAGGAAGGAGAAGAGAGGAGTGGGGGAAGATAAAAATATAAAAGGAAATACCACTTTTTGCCTTCAAACACTTTCAAACTTCATTGGATGCTTGGACTTGATCTTGGATGGACTTAGAAGGGGATGGAATAAGCTTTTCTATGGCTTGGAGGGCCTTATAAGTGAGGTGTATAGGTTAGAGTGAGGTGAACTATAACCTAAGTGTTTGGAGAGAGGAGTATATGGAGGGTTTCAGATTTCTGGAGCTCGTTGTGCAAAGTCTCGCCACAGTTTTTGATTCTAGAATATGCAAAGGGGGAGGCTAGTATTTATAGGAAAAAGTTTGGATACAGGCGCATGTGCTACATTTGCCGGTACTGTTCCACAGAATGAAAGCCACGTGGCACTCCCTGTACTGGCTAAATCTTAAGAGGTAAGCGAAGTTTGATCGATCTGATCAAAATCTGGGTGCATGTAGTATATGCTCCGTTGCTGGGAGTGTTCGTTTAAACTTTGCCTCGATAATTGTGCCAACCTGGAAGGTTTCGGAGGAATCAGTTGCATCCACGATGTTCTCCAAGGGTTTCTCATGAACTTCTATGTTTTTAGAAAGTCTAAATGATGTTCAGAAGTGTGAGATACCATCTCAAGAAGTGTGCATGAAATTGCATTTTTGCCTAGCGTCTGTGATACGCTCTGTGGGGGTTCAAAAGTAAGTGTTTGTGTGTCGCATAATCAAGGCCTTCGGCAAGCGATTTCTCTGATCGGATCATACCGATGGAATGTGTTGTGGAAATACTTTTGGGAATTCCCTAATTTACGCATTTCTCAAGTCGTTTGACGGTGCGTTATAATTAGGGAATTAGAGAAAAGGTCAATCTTAGCAAAGCATCTATGAGACATTCCAAGGGTTACTGAGAGTGGCAGTTTTTCAGCCACGTGATGAGGGGCTTCGGGAAATGACCCCATTGATCGAGCTGTATCAATGGAAAGACCTAAGAACGAGCTTCCGGGAATTCCCTAGTTTATGCATTTCTATAGTCGTTTGACAGTGCGTTATAACCAGGGAATCAGGAAAAAAGACAATGTTGGCGAAGCGTCTTCGTTGAGTTGGGAGTGTTTAGTGTCATGAAGTCCACCTTGGGTTAAATAGGGGTGTATGATGGGACCCGCCGTTCGATACCTAAGGCCGGTGTAGTTTCGGAGCGCAATAAGGTCACCTGGGGCAAAATGGTCATTTTGGTCGGGTTCAGTTGAAAAAGGTCAAGAATGGACTGGAGTGTTATGCTAAGCATGTCGAGTCATTCAGGGATGATCCCGGAAGAGTTTTTCATTGTTTGGTGGGAATTGTGTTGTGCTAAGGCGTCTAGGGGTAAAATTGTTATTTTAACCAGAGTTAGCCAAAATGGGACTGGAATTGGACAGAATGGCGTGTTGAATACGCCTAATTGCTTAGTAACACTTTGGAAAGGTGGACTTACCGTCTTGAGAGATTTTAAACTTTCTCAAGACGTGCCTGGAGGCCCAAGGGGTAGGTTTGGTTACTTTTCACCGAGTCAGGCTAGCAAGCGCCAGTGTTGACCTAGGTGTTGGTTCCCTAAACCACCCGGTCTTGGAAAGCTACTTATTCGGTATTGGTCCCTGAGACTGCCCGATCTCAGAGAGCTACATGTAGGATGGTGTTGGTTTTTGAGAACGCTTGATCTCAGAAAGCTACCTATGAGGGTGGTGGTGGTCTCTGAGAATGCCTGGTCTAGGAGAACTACCAAATGAAGGACATTCTACATTGGCGGGCTAGCAGGCGCTAAAAGTGAATCGTCTGGAACTCGATAAGGTGTTGGTCCCTGAGATCACCCAATTTGGGGAAGCTACCTGGACGGCATTGGTTCTCGAGACCACCCGATCTCAGAAAGCTACCTGGGATGCCTAGAGGCATAATGGTCTTTATAGCTTCAATTGGGCCTTATGGGTCTGGGAAGCAACTAGTTGTCTGGATTGAAGTTTGAAAGATCCGCCTTGGGCTAGCATGTATTGTGATGTTTGAAAACTGGATCCAGTCAGAGACGGAGATTACTGAGCGGGCAAAAATGGGGTGCTTACAACTGCTCCTCTTTTTCTATCTTTGCTTGTAGAAGGCAAAAAAATAATAAGGAAGGATCCCATGTTGATTGCGAGGCAATTGAAGGGACTGTAGTAGTTAGAATTTAGAATTTTAAGTTTTGAAAACTAGATTGTTTGAATTCTGAAATTTTGAAAACTTGATTTTGAAATTAATTTTTCCTGAACCGACATTTTGACCATTGAAATGACACTCCTCTAGGGAGATTTAGGGTTTTTTGAATTTTGAAAAGGATTTTTTTTAAATGATTTTGAAATGACCTTCCGTAATGGATGGATTTAGATTTGAATTTGAATTGGATGGGTTTGGAAAATCTTTAAAACTTAGAATGAAACTTTTGATGAAAAAGGTTTGAAAACCTAGAATTTCATTTTGGAATTTAACTTTTTGTGGAGAAAGTTTTGAAGACCTAAAAACTTTTTTGAAAGTACACTTTTTAAGACGAAAGTTTGAAAACCCAAAATTCTTTTGGAAAATGGAGCTTTTGAAGGAAAAAGCTCAAGAAACTGGAGAAATATTTTGAAAACGGAGCTTTTGAAGGAGAAGCAAGGGAAACCCAAAAATTTTGTAAAGCTAGGTTGTTTGAGGCGAAAGCTCAAAAACCCGAATGTTTGAAAATGAGGCTTTTTAAGGCAAAAGTTTAAAAATCGAAATTTTTTAAAATTAGGCTTTTTGAGGCGAAAGTTTGAAAACCCGTAATCCTTTTGGAAAAATGAAGCTTTTTGAAGGAAAAAACACGAAAATTTTGGAAAGCTAGGCTTTTTTAGGCGAAAGCTTTAAAACCTGAAATTCTTTTGGAAAACGAAGCTTTTGAAGGAGAAAGCTTGAAAAACCCAAAAACTTTGGAAAGCTCGGTTTTTTGATATGAAAGCATGAAAACCTAAAATTCTATTGGAAAACGGAGCTTTTGAATGAAAAAGCTCGAGAAATCGGTGAAATAATTTGAAAACGGAGGTTTTGAAGGAGAAAGCTCAAGAAACCCAAAAATTGTTGGAAAGCTAGGTTTTTTGAGACGAAAGCTTGAAAACTAAAATTTTTGAAAATTAGGCTTTTTGAGGCCAAAGCTAGAAAACCCGAAATTCTTTTCAAAAGCGGATCTTTTGAATGAAAAAACTCAAGAAACCTAAGAAATATTTTGGAAAAGCCACTTTTGAAGGAAGAAGCTCAGGAAACCTGAAAATGTAGGAAAGCAAGGCTTTTTAAGGCGAAAGCTTCAAAATATGAAATTCTTTTTAGAAAATAGTGTTTTTAAAGGAAAAAACTTGAGAAACCCAAGAAATATTTTAAAAATGGAGCTTTTGAAGGAGAAAGCTCGAGAAACCCGAAAATGTTGAAAAGCCAGGCTTTTGGAGTCGAAAACTTGAAAACCCAAAATTCGTTTGAAAAACAGAGCTTTTGAAGAAAAAAGCTTGAGAAATCCGAGCAATATTTTGAAAATGGAGCTTTTGAAGGAGAAACCTCGGGAAATCCAAAAATTTTGAAAACCTAGGCTTTTTGAGGCAAAAGCTAGAAAACTCAAAATTCTTTTGGAAAACAGAGCTTTTGACTAAAAAAACTCGTGAAACTTGATAATTGTTTTTGAGATTGAACTTTTTAAAGAATAAAGTTAGAAAACCTAGAGGGTACTTTTGAAATCAAACTTTTTGAAGAAAAAAATTAGAAAACCTAGAGATTGATTTGGAGTTGAAGCTTTTTCTAAAAAATTTGGAAAACTTGGAATTTGACTAGATTGAAACCTCCTTTTTTTGTTTTTGAATGACAAGGATTAGAAAACCTTAAAATTTATTTGACTTGAAACTTGTTTTGTTGAGGGCAATATGTTTAGAGAATGTAATTTGACTAGAAATTTGAATTCTTGGAGACAAAATGTTTAAGAAATTCATTTTGAATCGAAACTCGAACTTTTGAAACCAAAATGTGTAGAGAATTCCTTTTGACTCAAAATTTGAACTTTTGAAGACAAATTGTATAGAGATTTAATTTTGACTTGAAGTTTGAGCTTTTATAGGCAAATTGTATAGAGATTTCATTTTGACTTGAAGTTTGAGTTTTGAAAGATAAATTGTATAGAAAACTCATTTTGACTTGACACTTTTGATTATTTGAAAGCAAAATGTTTAGAAAATTCATTTTGACTTGAGACCTGAATTTTTTTGAAGGTTTTTAAACTTGATGATGTTTTTGGAAGATAGCAGGACTTTTCCTCTTTGAAATTGAGTTGAAATTTGAAACTTTTAGTGGAAAAATTTTTGGATTTGAAAATTGATTTTGATTTTTGAAAGAAAGCAAGAGCTTTGATCTTTTGAGTTTGAAACTTTTTGTGGAAATAGCTTTGAAAGCTTTTTAAACTAACTTTGAAATTTAAAAGTTTTTGTATACAAAGCCTCGAAAGTTTTTGGATTTTTGAAAACTAAATTTTGGATTTGAAAGAAAGCAAGGGCTTTTGTTTTTAAAGTTGATTTTGAGACAATTCAGTTAGAATTATACCTGCTTTACCTTGAAGCTTTGGAGCTAGTTGAGCCTATGGAATTATCAAAGATTACTCCATACTTGTAATTCTTCTATCTCAGAGCTTGAAGGGAAGACATTTGTGGCCTCTTGGATTGAGATTTCTTGAGATCGGAATACTCGGTGTTTTCTTGATTGTCGAGTTATGCTTTAGCCAGGCATAATAGGATTCTTACTAACATATCTTTAGAGGGGTTGTGCTTCTCTGAAGTCAAGCATTTGAGTTTGTTTCTGGAGGGGATGAGGTCTTTTTTGAAAAGTTTGAGGGATCTGGAAGGTCAAACACATTTGGTTGGTTTGTCTTGAATTTGGTCACGCAGTTTGAATTGAATGGGAGGTACAAGGTGCGGTATTGTCTCAGTTTTCACGGTTTGAAAAAGATTGATCAAAGTTGGTAGAGAGGTCGAGGATGGGACATTGCCTCAGTCTTTATGATTTGAGAAGGTTTCAAGGTTGATTGGAGGGATGAAACATTGCTTCATGTTGAATCAGGCTATTTCAGGGTTGATTGGGAGGTCGAGTGTAGTACCCTGAACCCATTAATTCCCCTATTTATGTGTTTCTTTAAATTTTATATCATTCTAATGTGCATTTGGGTCCAGTTGACCAATTAAAAGTCATGTTATAACTTAAGCCTATAGGGTGAGACACATGGGATTATTTTTCATGTGTATCATCTTATATACACAAACCCACACAGCTATATACACACACACCCAACCATTTGGGAGAAGAAGAGAGGGAGAAAAGGAGAAGAGAAAGAGGAGGGAGGAGATTAAAGGAAGAGAGGGAACTTGGAGAGCCTCCACCCAAGCCAAGGGAAGACATTGGAGGCTTTAGCAAGCTTGAAGAGAGGTAAGCTCCATTTCTTTTTACAAATTGTATATGTATATGCATATATCTTGATGGGTTGTGATAATGGGTTGTTTTAGGGGACTCATTTGAGTCCCAAATATATTAAATCTTGAGCGTTGTAAACCCTATTATAATATTTGAGAGTTTGGAATTGAAATTCCCAATTTATACAAGTTAGGGCTTCGGTTTCTAAAACCTTAGATCCCTTTGATTTGATTGTCCTTTCTTCCCCATTTTGAGTTATTATCATCCTTGTGGGCTAATCTTTGAACCCTAAGAGTATTGGGAAGGTTTGGTTGTGTTTGGAGGAGTTTTGGTTGAATTTTGAAGCTTTTGGTTGAACTTCGGGTGCTACCCAGAACTGGGCATTTGAACTCCCAATATGGAGTTCGAACGATAGGGAATAAGTCTAGGCATTCAAACTCTCCCAAGAAGAGTTCGAACGGTCAGAGAAGAGATTTTTTCATTTTTCTTCTTGGAGTTGGAACTTCTTTTTGGGCGTTCGAACTCCCAGTTCATTTTGCCTAGGCGTTCGAACTGCCCAATTGGGCGTTTGAATGGTCTGTCAGATTGGGCACTATTTAGTAAAACGAGCATAACTTTCTCTACAAAACTCGGATTGATGCACTGTTTAAAGTTTTAGAAAGTAGACATATAGAACTTTGTACTCATTTAAAGTTTTCTCTCTAATTTCGTATGGATTAAAAGATATGGAAGTTTAAATTTGACCCAAAGCTATGCCAAAAACCTTATTTTTTCGAAGTGTTACCCCATTCTTCGTGAGACCTAACTTCTTCACCCGAAATGTGTTTTTAAGCCATGACCTATCAAATTTGTTTTTAAGCCTATTTTCATATGGAACTAGCCTTGTGTGAGAATCCTTTGTTTGAGGTGGTTGGGATGCGATGAGAGGATCGATGTTTCGGGTTTTATACTTCACCCTCAGCCTTATGTTCTCATTTTACGATGGGGGTCTTGCCCTAGAGTTAGTCTCGCTCTTCCATGGTGAGAGTGAGGTGTTGGTGAGTCAGGGTCAAAGGATTTATGTGCTTAGTCCTAGTTTATGTGTTATTGCCTTGCCTTAGCATCGTGTATTGATGTTCCATGTTTCTATGTGAATTATGTGTAGGAACACCTTGCTTAACACTCTTTCAGTTGGAAAGAGGTGAGTAACGATATGCCATGAGTAAAACTCTCTTATTTTCCCAATGTTTTAAGCTTGCTTCTATGTCATAAATGTTTTCCATATGTTCAATGCATCAATGATTATGTTCAAGTATAAATGTCATGTTTTGGATTACATACGAACCTTATCTATGATATGAATTACAATTTACGAACTAGAACATTCACATAAAGTAGATGTAAGATTCCTAACGTACGACTCTAACTCAAGGTCTTTTCATGGTGAGACTTTAATCTAGCCTGATAGTCCTAGGATGGGGGATGTGAAATAAACTATCGACATGCAAGGTCTTTCATGGCAAGACCCTAAACTAGCAACGATGGTCCTATAGTAGGGGACACGAAATAATCTATCGCCATGTTAGGAGACGTCCCTTAGCCTAAAAGTCTAGATGTGACCTTATGGTTACCATAACTGAGCGTAACTCTTATGATTGACTTAAAAGGCCTATATGTGACCTTCACAGTTACTATAACTGAGCCTAGCTCTCATGGTTGGCCTAAAGAGCCTATGCGTGACCTTTATGGTTACTATGTTGGCCTAAAGAGCTTGATGTGTGCCGTGTGGCTGAGACCAATCGCCTAAAAAGGGGTAGGCAGGTACGAGCCAAAGTGGACAATCTAATGTTGACCTAAAGAACCTGATGTGTGTCCTGCAGTTGAGACCAAGCGCCCAAAAGGAGGTAGGTAGGTGCGAGCCAAAGCAGATAATCTAATGTTGGCCTAAAGAGCCCGATGGGTGCCGTGCAGCTGAGACCAAGCACCCAAAAAAGGGTAGGCAGGTGCGAGCCAAAGCGGACAATCTAATATTAGCCTAAAGAGCCCTATGCATGCCGTGCGGCTGAGACCAAGCGCCCAAAAGGGGGTAGGCAAATGAGAGCCAGAATGGACAGTATTGTGTTGCGTACTCTAATAGCTCAAGCGCTCCCGAGAGAGTAGGCACGACGAAGTGTTACCGTCGCAATGCGTTTAAAACCGTGAGGTAGGCGCATGCATGACATGAAGCACCGAAGCGAACAATATTGTGCATGGCTAGGATGTTAGCCTAAAGAGCTTATATATACGACCCTTAAGGTTACTAATGTGGAGCTTAGCTTTGATATAAGGACATAACACACTTATGCTGTAGAATGAGAAATATGATTTGTTCGAACGCATCATGACAAGTTACATTTGTTTCCACAAGTATTATTGTCACTGTGTATTTTTCCTTTTCATGATATCATGGTATGCCTTACAGTATCGTGCCAAGGTATGCTTACGACCACTATGCTATGCCTTACGAAATCATGTTATGTCTTATGTCTCGCTCCTATGATACTATGTTCAAAATGTCATTACATGTCGTCATAAAAGCTCACGATATAATGTTTCAATATGATGCTTACGCTTCTTATGCTACCTATGTTTCCAAATCAACGCTTTATACGTTTCTAAGAACGATGACAATTGATGTGTCTAATGGTATCGAACGAGCTAAGATATACTTTTATGCTGTGTCATAGTCTACAAGGTCATGCTATGACACGTCTTTCACCTTCTTGACATTATGTTGTAGAAGTAATGAAATATGTTAACACGGTGGCCTAAGCCATACGTTTTCAAGCTTACACTTATACGTTTCTAGGTACATGATATATACACAAAAATGTTCGGTTATTGTCATATACATTGAATAGAAATATTAACCGGCTCATAACACACTCATGTTTTAGAATAAGAATCAAGATGTGTTAAATGCTTATGATGAGTCATATACGTCGCATCTCTCCTCCATGTTATTATGGTTTCCAAATGGTATGATGTTTTAATACGACGCTCATACTTCATATGCACAAATGGTTACCTATTGACTCATATGTAGCTATAATTGCTAGTCTATGGTAATTTTATGCTCATGCATAATTGTTATTCACTAAGCATTAGCTTACGTTTTCTAAAAATATTTTCAAGTGACCAAACAGGGAGGCCTTCGAGGGAGGCCCATTATAAGGATATTTGGATTGCGGTCCACGGGCCTTATGATATGTAACGTGTATAAGGGCTAGACCCTAACGTTGTAATATTATAATGTCATAATTGTGGTGGCCTTCGATAAGCCCATTTTATGGTATGTTCATGTCTTAGAGATTAGGCACAGCTCTACTACGTATGACACACATTTTACTTTACGTTTATAAAAGTTTAATTCTACAATTATGTATCTTTTAAATGATAAATGCACAGGTGTTCAATCGGTTTATGTAATGCGGCCTTGGGTAGCCAAGCTACTGGCTGGTCATGCACCCTAAATCTGTATAGGTCGGGTTTCGGGGCGTGACATCGAGGGTGGGACGTTGCCCCAACCTCATTGTTTGAAAAAGGTCGGATTAAGCTATTAAAAGTTTTCACAGGAAGTTAGAACGATATATGTTATACCCATAGATGGACGCACAGATTAGACAGGAATATGAACAAATAAATGTACGGGTTCACACGGGGATTGAAATGGATGCATGTTATACTTTTTGATGATTGCACAGGCTTATGCATGAATGGAATTAAATGCATGTCATACTTGCACAGGATTATACAAGAATGGACTTGAATGCATATCATATTGTTTGATGAATACACATACAGGAATGGAATTGAATGCATGTCATACTTTTTTATGAATGCACATACAAGAATGGAATTGAATGAATATCAAACTTTTTGATGAATGCATAGAGATGGATTTTGAATATATGTCATACTTTTTGATGAATGCATGAACATATATGGTTTGGACAATGTAAGCACCCCATTTTTGACCGCTACGCAGTCTACACTCCGTCCAGACTTGTGTTCAAGTCATTGTGGGCATATTCCTATCGAAACCAATTCTCTAGGTCCAAATCCCATCTTTTCATTGCTTCGCGGGCCTGTTAGGCCCAAACAGACGCAAAATGACCAAAATGCCCTTACGGGCATTGTTCATTCTTATTCCAATTCCAATCCCACTCTCGAGATAGTTTATTCCTCGAGACGGTTCCACTCCAGGCGCGTCTCCTCGGAGACGGTAAGTCCCCTTTCCAATCCCACTCTCGAGACAGTTTATCCCTCGAGACGGTTCCAATTCAGGCACGTCTCTTCGGAGACGATAAGTCCTCTTTCTAATCCCTCTCTCGAGATAGTTTATTCCTCGAGACAGTCCGAGTAGCAAAACTACTCACAAAACCGTTAGAGTAGCGGAAATACTCACAAATACGACGACCGCCGTTAGAGTAGCGGAAACACTCAAAACCTAGGTCAACACCAGTGTCTGTTAGCCCACTTTGGTGAAAAATGACCAAACTGACCTTTGGACCTTTTCCGAGACTTTCCGGTCAAGATGACCATTTTGCCCCTAGACATCCAAACGCCCTGGGAACCACACCGGCTCTGGGTATCAAACTGGTAATCCTTTGAGATTACTTCTTATAGTATTCTCAACTTCCTTTTACCTGTCCGAATCATTTCGAGTTAGTTCCAGCCAACCCGGTACAAAATAACCGTTTTGCCCCTAGTGGGCCGGTCTCCTTTTTCGACCACACCGGCTCTGGGTATCAAATCGGTAACCTCCTGAGACTACTTTTTATAGTGTTCTCAACCTCCTTGTACCTTTTTGGATCATTCCGAGTCAGTTCCGGCCAACCCGGTGCGAAATGACCGTTTTGCCCCTGGTAGGCCAGTCTCCTTTTCCAACCACACCGGCTCTAGGAATCAAACCGGCAACCTCTGGAAACATTCTGAATAATGTTTCCAGATCCCAAGTCTTCTTCAGGGACAATCCGAGTCTGTCTCGGCAGTTTCCCGGTCCGATTGACCGTTTTGCCCCTAAAGGCCCGGTCAACCTTTTCGACACATCTTATCCTTACTTTTCAGGTCAAATACCTCCAGGACACTATTTTAAGTGTTCCTGCTCCTTTCCGGCCTTCCGGGTCATTCCCTACTCCTTCAAATCATTCCCAGACTTTCTAGAGCCACTCCTAGTAAAGCCAGACTAAAAATTGCATGGTAGTCACTAGTACAGGAGCCCAAATCTAGTCAAAGATACGTTGCTTGCCGACCTTAAACATTTCCTAAACGGCTGGCGCCACTCCTAGTGGCGCCAGTGTAAACTTTGGCCTGGCACCACTGCAACAGGCGCCAATATTGTCCAACCTCTATAAATACAAAGCCTCATTCAACTTGAAAAGAATCCGCAAACTCAACCTAAAAATCCTATATTTCGATATACAGAGCTCGAGCACCTCTAAAACCCTAGTTTCGTTAGGTGTCCCAAACCCTAGCCTCCTATACACTCCTATACATCCCCTTACACTCATACACTAGCCTTTAACCCTCCTTTGAAGACTTGAAGAGCTGCAACCTAAAGCTTGAAGACAACTCTTGAAGATCGAAGACGAAAATAAAGACGAAGACCTAAGACCGAAGAAAGCAAGGCGCACAAAATAACAAGACATACGGTAGACTCCCTATTTAAATTTTCGCACCTCCCCCCTCTCTCTTCTCTCTCCTAACCCACTTGGGTTTTCTCTATTTTAATCCCCCATCTCTTTCCCCCCTTTCTTTGCATGCTTGAAACAAGGGGATTCCCGGTCCATGTGTAGGATTAGGCTATTGGAGAGTCACCATGTCGGGGGCTTTCTTCTAGTCTAACAAGAGACCACGTGGGTCCGGCCCCCTTAATTATGTGGTGAAGCCTTAACCTTGTATGTTCACGACCCCAAAATTACATTGTGCATATCATGATCTTGCATCTTCTAAAATTCGTTTTCGAACTCGTTTTCAAAATCGTTTTCAAACTTGTTTTCAAAATTGCATCAAAATCTCTTTTTCAAAAACTTGTTTTCAAAACCATAATTTTAGGGTGATTCTAGCTCTTCCATGGCTAGAATTGCTTTAGGAAAGTGTTACATTTAAAGTGACCAATACGGTCCATATTTTCGAATATTGTTGTTTTCAAAACCGCTTTCCTAAAGTGGTTCTAGCCCTCGTATGGTTAGAATTGCTTTAGGAAAGTGAGATGTTTTTACACCTTCCAAAAACTCTCTCTTCAAAAATCTCTTCCTAAAAATCTCTTTTTTAACTCCTTTCCAAAATCCTCTCCCCAAAATCTCTTTCTAAAATACTCCCTAAATTCACTTTTCTAAAAAACTCCCTTTCCAAAAATCTTTCTAAAAACTCCCCTCTAGGATTTTCCTTCTAAAATCTTCGTTTCCAAAAACACACTTTCCAAAATTCCTTCTTTTTAAAATCTTTTTCCAAAAACTCCCTCTTCAAATTCACTTTCCAAAAACTCCTCCCTGGGATTCCCTTCTAAACAACCTTCGTTTCCAAAAACCCACTTTCCAAAAATCTTCTTTCCTTAAAGCCCAAGTCAAGCCCTAGAACTCACAATTAGAAAACCCTAATTTTGTTCCCAAAAACATGGTTTTCAAACTTTGCCCCAAACCTAGGTTTCCAAAACCTCTTGTTTTCACATCCAAACTATACATGTTTTCAAAACCTATTTTCTACATCCAAACTATAGTTTTCCAAACCTAGGGTTTCTAGAAACCTTCATTTCCAAATCCTTACCAAATCCAATATTCCCTTTAGGAAACCAAATCCAATCTCCCCGTTTAGGAAACTAGATCCAATCCTCCGTTTTTGGAAACAAAATCAAAACATCTCTTTTTAGAAACAAAATCCAATCCCTTGTTTTAGAAACCAAATCCAATCCCTTCCTAATCCAAATCTTTCCTAATTCAAATCCTTCCTAAACTTCCACTTTCCTAAATCTTAAATTTCCTAAAACTTTCAAATCTTTCCTTGAACATTAAGTTTTCAAATCTTCCCTAATCCAACCCTTTCCTAATTCTACCCTCTTTTCAAATTTTAACTTTTCAAACCTAAGTTTTCAAACCTTTCCTAAATTCAAACCTTTCCTAATATTAAGATTTTCTAAAACTCTAAAACTTTCTAAATCTTAAACTTTCTAAATTCAAATCTTTCCAAATTCAAAACTTTCTAAATTTGAAACTTTCTTAATTTAAATCTTTCTAAACCTAAATCTTTTCAAATTCTAAACTTTCCAAAACTTCAAAATCTTTTCAAATCTAAAACTTTTCTAAATTCAAAACTTTCTCATTTCAAGACTTTCTTAAGTTGAAACTTTCTTAATTCAAACATTTCCTAAATTGAAAACCTTCCTAATTTCAAAACCTTTCTTAAAACAACATTTTCCTATTTTGAAGCTTTCCTAATTCGAACCCTTCCTACTTTCAAAACTTTCCTATTTCAAAACTTTCTAAATTCAAAACTCTCCAATTTTCAAAACTTCCCTATTTCAAAACTTTCCAATTTTCAAAACTTTCCTAAGTCAAAAATTTTCCCAATTCAAAACTCTCCAAAAGTGAAACTTTCCTAATTCGAAACCTTCCTAAACCAAACCTTTCCTAATTCAAACATTTCCTAAATCTAATATTTCCTAATCTCCTAAACCTTCCAAGTCAAGTCGAATCTTTCCTAAACCTCTTCTCTTTCCTAAGCCTAGGTTTCCTAAACCTCTATCTTTCCAAAACAAGTCTAAATCTTTTCCAAGTTTTATCTTTTTAAATCAAAATTCAATCTTTTCAATTCCAAAATTCCAAATTAAAATTTTCAATCTTTTATTCAAAGTTCAATCTCTCAATCTTCCAATTCAATTTCCAATTCAATCTCCTCCTTCAAATCAACTCTTCTATTTTCAATCAGACTCCGGTCCGAACTACGACTGACCTGATTCCCTCAAAGGGATACGTAGGCAACCTTCATAGGTGCGGTCACAACACTTTTCAAACTTTCAATTCCACCCTCATGGGTGCGGTTTTCAAAATCTTTCCAAATCTCAAATTCCAATCTATTTTCAAAATTCCAATTTCAAAATTTCTATTTCCAAATTTCTACTTTCAATTTTCAAACTTTCCAATTTCAATTCCATCTCTTCAAATATATTTTCAAATCAAATCAATTTCAAAGCAATCTCATTTCAAATCTATTTTTCAATTCTTTTCTATTGCACTTGCACATCATGCATCATGTTAGTTTCTATTCAAACATGGTTTTTCAAAGTGGATAGGATTGACCATTAGTTAATTGGAGACTCTCACAGGTGAATCTAGGGTAGATTGACATGTAGGTACCAAAAGGGCGGGGTAAGGTGATAGCTTAGTGCATCTTCCCTACACGTAACCAACCTCCGAACCTAGAATCACTATTTTCAAAGACCAAAAGGAGTTATTTTTCAAAAAGGGCTAAATATTTTCCAAAGGTTGCCAAACAACCTGTTTTCCTAAAAACCCTCTATTGAGGAGATATTTTCAAAACCTTTTTCAAAAACCCTAAGTGTAGTCTTCGAATTATTCTTAGTTTTTAGGTGACCTAACTCACCTTAACCAAGTTAGGTGGCGACTCCGAATCTTTTTTTCAAAAGCCCTTTATTCAATTCTATTTTCAATTCAAACTTAGTTGCACTCATTTTTCTAGGAGGGTGAGTTCTAACGAGAGAGTACAACATTTTTTCCACTTGTGTGTGTATTCCTCGAGTGCGAAAAATCTGGGCGCGACAGACAAGAATTGAAATGAATGCTTGTCATGAAGGTTGATGCAAATATGGAAATGAATGCATATGTTTAATACATGGAATGGAATTTAATGCATATCATACTTTTTGATAAATGCATGAACATGTATGGTTTATATGGGAACTGAAATGAATGCATGTCATACTTTCGGATGAATGCACAATTTATACAGGAATGGAATTGAATGCATGTCATGCTTTTATGCATATATAGATGGAAATGGACGTATGTCTCAGGGGTTGCCCCAAGGTTCATGTGCAGTTATTATGTCTCAAGATTAGGCAGTCTTTGAACTTCTATCCTCCTCTTAGGATTCCCTTTTTGGGTTCTGCCCTTTTCTTGCCATGATGTGATAGCACTTGCACCATTCTCAGAGATTCAATCCATTGACTCATTTTTCCCATCTTTCTTTTGCTAAAAAGGAAAACTTCTCTAAATGGACTTCTCGAGTGACAATCGATATCGCCCTTTGGCAAAGCAACTTGTAGCTTCCTTTCTCAATCAGAGAAGACTTTACTTGGGACTGTAATGTAGGACAAGTTTAAAGGTTATAAGAAATGAAGGGATGCATAGGCACAAATCTTTATATTCAGCGGGGGTTGTATGAACCAGAACCACCTTTTGCAAGAAATCAATTTTGTCCCTGTATTTACCATTCTTTTTTAACATTGCTTCTTTGTTCAAGCTTATTTAGACTAAGCAATTTTTCTTGATCTAAGAGGACTTTAATTTGGACCGTATTGTGGGCTAGGTGATAGGGCATTTGAAAGGGAGGATTAAGGCTCAAAACCTATTATATTTGCTAGGCTCTTGAAGACCTATGATCACCTTTAGCAAGTGGCTCTTACCCTTGTCATTCCCCTGGACTTTTCTCTTTGTTATAAAGCTTGCTTTTGTGTTGTCATTGCGTTGCTGTCATGGATGACACTGTCTTCTCTTGGAAATCATCATTCATTAATTATGTTAAATTTGCCCCTATATTCTCTTAACGACTTTCTCCATTTTTCTTTTTAAGATTCTTCTTTATATTGAAAAACTTGCTCTTATGCTTACTCCTGGAGATGTTGTCAACACTGCATTTTTTCTTTTTTGGGAGATCATCATTCATTTATCGCATGCTCTCTTGGATATCACTATTCATTCATTGCGTATTTTCTTGGAGATCACCATTCATTCACTGCTTATTCTCTTGTAAATTCTTGTTTGCTACATGCGCTTTTGGAAATCATCACACATTAATGGTTTTGCTTTGACCCAGTGTGGGTGGTGATCATTAGGTCGGCTAAATGATAAGAATGCAACCGGCTCAAGTGGGCTTTACAAGGGTTATATTTTTAACTGTATGGTAGAGGAACTGAGGGCCTCTCGTCATTTCAAGTAAAATTGCTTATTCTATAAAGCTTTTTTTTTTAGAAATATAGCAACACTTAAAAAGATGGCAAATGTTAGTTCATAAGTTCACTTCTTGCATGTGCTTGCCCCAATGTGGGGGGTAGCTCCTAGTTTGGGCTTTTGAATGGAAATCACATGTGGCACTAGTAGGCTATCCAATGGATTGCTTTCTGTTTGGGAGAATGAAATGATGGCTCCCCTTCATTTTGAGGGTTTCGCTACTTGCTGCTGTGTCAGGACATCCTTCAAGGGTTACTCGGATTTCAACGAGCTACATAGTTGTGCATCACCTCTCACCCCTTTGTATTTCCCCCCTCTCTCTACTTTCTATTTCTCTTTCCCCTCTTTTTGGAGTTAGAGATTATTTCTGTTGAAAGTGGTGTTTGTGCTATCCCATCCTCCAAGTCAGGGTAAATATTTCGAAGGAGAAATTCCTAAAGAAGACGACATCATTCATAAAGTGCCATGAGACAAGGATATAAACATGAAAACTTGGGATCCTTTTCATTTAGATGAGACTATTTTCATGCTCAAATTCGATTTGAAAATTAAAAGATGGATTTGAAAGAAATCTCCCTTTTTTTAAATAAACCCGTCAGACTGGTTTTGGAATCACGTGGGCATCCTTCACACTCTATTTTCTATATGTGTCATCTAATTGCACAGGGATGGCTTCAGGAGTTTGAGGTTTAGTGGAGTGGCAACATGGTGTCGAGGTCATGGCTTTGCATCAATTATGAATTGGGCGGGATGCTGGAGGGATTCTATCTGTTTAACTGTGCTCTTGCACCTGAAAAAAGAAAAATAAAATGTAGTTAGCATGTGGAGTTAAAGATTTTATGCAATGCATGTCCTATAGAGGTTCCTTCTTTGAGGGGATCTAGGTATGATGGTTAGTCTATTTTGGAGGTGGGGTTTGCCCCTGTGTGCAATACAATACCTATTCAGCATGGGCCGGTTTATACTTCTTTGTGTTGGCAATCCTGCCTCCATAGACGAAAGGAGATTTAGGCCTCTCTTAAAATATGGTCTTATGCATGCCATAAATCTTTAGGGTTACGCAAACTCTTTGGGGTTTAGGCAGGCTTCTTTTCCCACGAGACTAGATGTATCCTTTCTCTCTATAGTTGATTGAAGGCAAGAGAATGCAATGACTCGAGTTTCTTAGAACTCTTGGCCTGCGATGGATATTAATACATGAGCAGCATAATGACAATAAATAGGCAATTTAGAAGACCCCCTTTTCGTTCTTGCTTCATCCTCTGGCTCTCTTGGCCTTTAGAGATGAGGGAGAAGATAAGAGAATGTAAAAAGAAAAACAAAAAAGGAGAAGTTA
This sequence comes from Euryodendron excelsum, assembly GCA_033060915.1. NCBI lineage: Eukaryota > Viridiplantae > Streptophyta > Magnoliopsida > Ericales > Pentaphylacaceae > Euryodendron > Euryodendron excelsum. The sequence continues at coordinate 34,912,924 of CM065389.1, forward strand.
GTGCCTTTGGATTGAAAATTTTTATGCAATGCATGCCCTAAGGGTGTCCTTGCCTTTTGAGGGGAACTAAGTATGATACTTTGGCTCAGTCTTTGGAGATAGGGCCATGCCCCTATTATGCAATACCATACTTGCCCTTATTCATATGAATTATCTTATAAAACTTTTCAAAAATACATTACAATAGGGAAGGGAAACATTTTCCTTGGGACTTCCCCCTATTCTATCTTTACATCATGGGATCCTAAACTACTCTTGAGTCTTTGGATTTGCCTTCTTGGATGGAAGTTGGTGAGACACCTTGATTTTGAATTGCCCCTTCGTCTTCTTAGCAGCCCTATCTCCATGAGCAAAGAGGGATCAGGGCCCCTCCTTATAAGATGACTTTGATGCGTGTCATGAATTCTTAGGGTCTCTTGGTACCCTTAGGAGTTTTGGTTGGCTTGATTTGAGTGAGAAGGCCTTTGGACCTTCCTTTGGGGGTTAATCAGATGCATGGAGATGCAATGACTTGAGTTACTTTGAAAACTCTTATCTTGAAATGAATTCCGATGCATAAGCTGTTGTGATGCAAAACGATGTATACATTACATAATGATGAAGATCAAGCAACATAACAGCATGAACAAAAAATAAAGCAAAGTAAAGCGGTCACCCTTTCCTCCTTTGTTTTTTTGAAATTGACGCATGTGTCCTAAATTCGGTAGAGGTTCGGCTATGCATAGGGTGCTACATGAGCATGAGGTTGAGGGTTTACTAATGCTTCATGAAAAGCTCGGTTTTCCGAACCTTCAAACCTTTGGTGTACACCCCCGAAAAGGTGAACCCCATCTTTGGTTGGTGGTTCGAGCTGGGGAACGATCAAAAGACCGTAGGCTGAAAAACTGACACAGCATCCGCCCACTGTCAATATACTATTTTTTCTTCTGTCTGGAAGGGTAGTAGCCAGGTAATATATGCAAAATGTGAATGCAAGTGAGCGCACCAAGTATGTGTGGAGTTTTAAAAAATGGAGGAAATGACCCAACAACACACATCACATTCTGTTCATTTATCACATATATGGCAATAAATTATGACATAAAATAATATGTGAACAAAGGTCCACCTACAAAAGAAAAATGCAAAGAGTTAGTAATTTTTTGAAAAACCTAATGCAAGATAAAATGGATGGCTAATGCAAGAGCATGAATGTAAGCAATGAATGCAATCGATGACACTTATTTGAAGATCGTTTTAGAAAATATGATTTGTTTTGGAAACTTAGACAAATTTGAAAAGTAGATAAAACTGGACAAAGTAACCAGAGATTTTGGGTGAGTGAAGGGTAAAGAGACATGTCAATGGCCTAACTCTCTAAGTGGTCCCCAATGGAGTAACCAGCTATCGCGCCCCGATTTTTGAACCTAGTCCTTTCGGCTCGGGAAAAAGCACGGAACTCTGTCATTAGAACTCATCCTCCTAGAAGAACAAGTGCGACTAGGTTTGAACTTGAAATTGGTTTTGATTAAGGGCTTTCTAGAAAAATAGGAGTCGCCACCTAACTTGATTAAGGTGAGTTAGGTCACCTAAAACTAAGTGTAATCCGAATATTAAACTTATGGTTTTGGAAAAAGGTTTTGGAAAACTTCCTCAGGAGAATGTTTTTACGAAAATAGGTTGTTTGGCAACCTTTGGAAAGTTTTAAGCCCTCTTTGAAAATAACTCCTATTTGGTCTTTTGAAAGTAGAAATCTATGGTCTGGGGGTTGGTTACATGTAGGGAAGATATCCTAAGATCATCACCCTACCCCGCCCCCCTCTTTCGGTACCTACATGTTTAATCACCCTTTTGCTCACTCACTAGAATAATTGGTTACCATTATCCACTTAATGTTCACTTTGAAATTTTGAAAATGGGATTTGGTCATCACTTTTTGGATGAATGATGCATGATGGAAGTCTTGAGAAAAACGTTTGAAAACATAGAAGCTTTGAGGGAGTTTGAAACAGAGATCTTGAATTGATAGAGAGTTTTGAAAAAGGACTTGAGTTGAAATAAGAGTTGTGACCGCACTATTTTAGGTTGCCTACATATTTCATTTGGTGAGAATCAGGACATTCGTAGTTCAAACAAGAGCCCAATGGAAAATAGGCGTATTAGGGCCTTTGGAATGTTTGAAGATGCTTTGAGGTTTTTGGAATGGTTTGAAGACACTTTGTAGTCTTTGAAAAAATGACTTGAGAATTTTGAGTTGAAGTCGGATGCTAGAGTGTTTTTGGAATAGAACTTGAAGGTTTTTGAAAACGCTCTTGAAATAAGGTTTTGAGGTGTTTTGAAATGTTTTTGAAACAACTCGAAGGAGTTTTGGAAGAGTTTTGAGAGTTTTGTTTTAAAAACATTGGATGCAGAGTTTGGGATTGGAAACACTCTTGTGAACTTGTCTTCGAAAAAGCTTTTTGAAAGTGGTTTTTGAAAACACCTAGGGCTTTAGAACCCTAATATGGACAACCTTGAAGGTTGTACTTAATTTATCACCTTTTTTTGGAATCCCTAACCATAAAAGGGTAGGGACACCTTACGGTTGTGAGTTCTTGAAAACATTTTTTATTTTAAAGATGGAGACATTTTTTTTAAGATAGAGTGTGGGAGTATTTGAAAAGGTTATGGAGTTGATTTTTGAAATCTAAAGAGAGTAGGAGGTTTTTGAAAAAAAATAGGTTATGAGAATAGTTTTAAATTGAAAGATCATTTAAAAAGGGGTCTTTGAGTTAGAATCTTGAAGCATACTAACCTAGGTCGGGTTAACTTAAGGTTAGGGTGACCTAAGGTTAACTAACTTGGGTTAGGTTAACCTAGGGTTAAGGTGACCTAAGGTTAAGTTAACCTAGGGTTTGGATAACTAGGGTTAAGTTAGATTAAGGTTGGATTGAACCAGGATTAACTAACTCGGGTTAGGTTGACCAAGGGTTAAAGTGGTCTAGGGTTAACTAACTATAGTTAGGTTAACCTAGGGTTGGGGTGACCTAGAGTTAACTAGCTATGGTTAGGTTAACCTAGGGTTTTTTTAACATATGTTGGACAACTAGGGTCAAGTTAATCTAGGGTTGGAAGGTGGTTTTGAAAGGTGGTTTTATGCATTTTTTAAGAGGGGTTTTGGAAAAGAACTCATGTTATGCAAAGGACTCTTATAAACAAACCTTTTGGAGATCATTTCTATGAAAATTAACTCTAGTCAAGTATATGGTTCATATGGTTGATGTTTGAAAACCATTTCAAAGAAGGTTTCTCTTAGGACCATCATAACCTCTATCTTGAAAAGAGTAGGAAATTTAAAAATCAACAAAGGAATGACAACTTTTAGAAAATCATTTTTTATGCAAAGATGGAAAGAATGAATTTTTAAAAATCATGTTTAGGAAGAAAGCTTTGAAAACCACTTTTAAAGGAAACCATTCTAACAAGATAGGATTCATATGGCCAATGTAAAGGGCGAGCAGTCAAGAGAGGGTTCCATGGGGCCATTCCAACTACTAAACTTGAGAGAATAGAAATCTTAAAAATCAAAGAGTTTGAAAAGCCTTTTTATGCAAGTTGGAATGCATGCATGCAAAAATGTGAGTTAGGGGTTAATGGGGAGCTTTTCTAAGGCATGATTTCTTAGAATCTCATTCTAAACTTCAAGGGAACAACTTTTAGAACCACTTTGAAGAGGTCATTAGAATAAAGAGCTTGAAAATGACATGGAAAGGGGAATAGTACAAGTCTTCAAAAACATGATTATAAAAATGAAAATAAAGCTAAGCACACAAAACATGAATAAGATAGTTATATGCAAAGAGGGTCATGAATCCATACAAGGCTAGAGGCTGCACCGCATAATCAAGGAGCTCCAAGGCCATAATCGAACAGCTGCATATTTTCTGAAAATTTTTTAATTTTTAATTTTTTTAAAAAATAAAAAATGCTTAGAAAATAGAGAAATTAAGAAATTGATTGAATTGTCTGTGTTTGATATTTAAAAAAATATCAGAATATTTTAGAAAGTATTTAAGGTATTATTGAACGTTTTTGCAAAAAGTTTGAAAACTCTTGGATTTTTGGAAGATAAAACATTTGTTGGAAAATTCAAAAACATTGAAAATATGCACAGATTGTTTCGTGTTTGTCTATGACATGTGTTTGTGTACCGTGGGGTGCACGGTTTGTGCTTTGTTACATAGTTTGGGCATTGTAGGGACAATTTACAAATGGGACTCTACCGAAATGTTTCAAAAGTGAAAAAAATTATAAATTTTTTGAAATAAGGTCTTTTTAAAAGGAAAAAGATATAAAATCCTTTGAAGATGGGGCCTTTTTGGGAGAGGAGACCTTGAGAAAATCTGCTAGAAATTTTTTCAAAATGAGGGAAGAGTTGAAAATTTTTTTAAATAAAATATTTTTGATGAAAAAATAGATAAAACCCTTGAGAGTGGATTTTGAGGTTTAAAAAACTTTAAAGCTCAAATAAAACTCTTTGAAGGAAAAAGTTTAGAAAACCTTTGAATTGAATTTTGAATAAAACTTTTGAAATTTGATTTTGAAACAAACTTTGGATTTTGATTTTCAAATAACTTTGGAAGGGGAAGGTTAAGAACCTAAGGAATTAAATTTGAAAATAAACTTTTGAAGGGAAAAGTTTAAGAAACCTGATGATTGATAAAATAGAGTCTGCTGGGAGTAAGGGAACAGGATTTGTGTAATTTTTTCTTTTCTTTGTTTTTTTTCTATATCTCTTTTCCTTTGAACTGCATATATCATATGTTGATGTCTTTACCTTGATTTGTTTTTTAGGATGGCCAATGCTGATGATGACGGTTCTGAGCGGAGACATCGGTCCGGGAAGGGGCCTCGCACGGATTTTGTCGGTAGTTCTAGTCGATCCAGGGGCAGTCGCGGGTCGACTAGTAAGGCTTCTTCTGGCTGGAGTGGGAGCGGAAGTATGCCTTTGATTGATCCTTTCACCCTAGTAGAGCCTATTTTTTAGGGTGAAATGGACGTCGAGGATGCAACACTGGGCCTAGGAGATCATGCGACTGGTTATGGGAGGGCCTATACAAGGAGGAGATAGACCCATGCAGCTTTGGGGGATTTAGAGGTGCCAAACATTCCTCCGGTGGGGGGCCTAGCTCATCATCCTAGTGTTTATTCCCGACAGCATTTGCCCCTTCCCACGGTACATATAACTTTTAAGGGGGTCGTTCACCAGGAATTTAGTACCATGTAATGGGTTGGTCCCTCTTATCGTGCCTTTTTGGCAGAGATTGGGTTTGAGGCTTTCATGGAATTACAGGCAAATTGCCTTAACCGTCAAATGGTGTTGGCCTTGATTGAGAGATGGATTAGCAAGACAAGAACCTTTCACTTTGTAGGTTTTGAGTTGGGTCCGACTCTATTAGATTAGGCCATCATTACTAGGCTTTCTTTTGTCTGCTGCCAGATCACTTGGCAACCCATTAGTAGAGCTGAGCCTTGCGCTTTGTTGGATCTACCTTCTCTCGATCATTCTGCTTTTCTTGTGTCTTGGCTTAGTCAAGATAAGTGCACCTTTTCTACGGAGCTACCACCTGACCAACGAGACATCACAATACGACGACTAGTATTGTATATTGTGTTTAGATGCTTCTGTAACAATAAAAATTCTATCGTTCCATTTAGGCTGGTGAGCTTGGTAGTTGATTTGGGAGTTCTTTCAGAGCTGGACTGAGGATCTTTCTCTTTCGGCTGCTTCCATCGATCTATTTAAGTCTGGACTTCCTCTCGCTGGGGCAGCGTGGCTGGTTTTTAGCCCTTTTTGGTTTGGTGGAGTTACCAATATTTTCCAGTTGATCTTCCAGAGGTGGTGGAGGCACCTTTGTCCTAAGTGATCGCTTTCAGAAAGTGCAATATGATTCGCAATTGCACAGCCATGATGTAGTAATACTCGGAGGAGGCTGAGGTCAATCCACAAGGAAGACGGTTGGTGTCCAAAGGAAACTGTCTTTAAACAGACATAAACTTAAAGAATAAACTCAAAATAATAAATAAAAATGATTTACTTTGAAGTGATTGTTAATCTAATGATTAAATAAAAATAAGGGTTTTACTAAGTAAAAGAAGATCTTGTCTAAGAACGATTCAATTGCCCAGAATAGTGATAATTTCCCAAGGTATTCTTTTTAACTCAACTCAACAAAAATAACTTATGTCGTTGAATCAGAAGATTTAGCAATTAAAATCAATTTAGAATCTGAATAAACTTTATTCAATATTTTTAGAAAATAGATTTGAAGCGTTCATATCAAGGATCTAAGCAACACCCATACGAGATCAACGTCGTACATGAACACTCAAAGATATGATCACAAACCATTGATTTCGAAAGAGAAAGAATGAAGAAGATGAAGATTCATTATTTAAAAGATGAAATGAGAAAACCAAATTGAATACCTTGTTAAATCATCAATCCCTCGCCATAAAAGAGATTTAGCTACTCATGAACATAATAAAATCTAAAGTTTGTATTGGAAGCAATGAAATCAAAGACAAGAATATTATTAACCTCATGGAAGAAGACAGTATGAAAGCTCTCTAATACTATCTCTAAGCCTAAAAACAAAGTAAAAACCTCAACACCCCAAATTAGGGTTTACAAGGAAGTATTTATAGGTTTAAAATTACATAAAAAGTTGGATCTCCATAGGGTGTCTAGACATTGTATCAATTCCTAGTGGTGTCCAAACATGTGTTCAGACACTCTGCTTGAGTTTTGAAATGCAAAAAGTGAAGATCACAGAAGTTGTACAGGGTGTTAGGACTAGTGTCCGGACATCCCTCACATTCCCAGAGGTGTCCGAACACGTGTTCGGATTTCCTAACTTTGTTCTTGAGTGAAGGCTTTGAAGTTTTCCCAAGGTGTCTGGATATGTGTCTAGACATGCTTGCATCAATCTGGAGTGTCTAGACATCTGTGCGGACATCCTTGCCAAGTATGGCCAATTTTGCTCCTTTGTCCCGTTTTCTCTTCCGAATGCTCCCAATCACTCTTAATTGCTCCAATTCACTCCAAAACCCTATAAAATATCCAAATAATATTTGTTAGACTAAAAACATGAATATAACATTATTCTAAGGCTAACAAAGTATCAATCATGGTGAATGAGTTACACTTTAACAGTGTAATCATACCCCCAACTTAATTTTTGCTAGACCCTAACAAAACTGCTAAACTCTAGATGAAATAACACTCCACGTATGTAGAGACAACAAATGCATTTAGCTTATGCATCAGGCCTTTAAACCCCTAGGTTACCTTAGTGGACGAGTATAGTCTCGTGAGAGTTTCTAATGATGGTATCCACAAATATCATAACTTTCCTACACTCAAAAGTAGTTAGAACAGTTAATGCCACATATAAGTCAAAACGAATCACTAAATCCCAACCCATCTTAAACTCTAACATACAAGTTAAAGCAAATCTCAAATAACATAGAAGGGATTCAGTACAAGTGTATAAACATCATAACACCATAGATCAACAAACGGAATCAAGCAATCTGAACCTTAAAACTTTGGTTCAAAACATCACCGGGCATACACTCACAAATAATAGAAACTCAGGGTACTCACAATGAAAAGTTCATCATTAGGAGTAAATGCATGGGGAAACAAGAGAGCAATCTGATTACAAGAACCAATGAAACGAAAGTGCATCCAACTTAGCATAGCTTCATAAAGGAATATTCAATGTAAAAACCGTTCGAGCATTCAAAAGTATATGAACTTAACTCAATAACTCAAAAACACCAGTTATGCACACTTTGGATCAACATAGACTTTCAAGGTTAAAACATGGCTAAGAGGTATAAAGTAGAAAAGGAAAGGATAATTGACTCAAAACATGTGTGATCATGAGATGCAATGAAAAATAAGTATACACTTCCAATTTCCCAATTTCATTCAATATTGTGATCTCTTTTTTTTTTCTTTTTTTTCCTGTTCAAACATCCAACCTCCCTATTTTTTTCTTATACTTCCCTTCTTTTGCTTTCTTTGTTGACTTCTCTTTTTCAAAATCTCATCACAAACATATCACCTTTCTTTATTTTCAACTCAACTTTTAACAAATGAAGATACTTGTACTCTTATATGGGAAAATACTTTTAGATTGGTGTAGTCAAACAAAGATCAATAAAATGAAGGCTTAAAATGGTTTCAAGGGAAGGATTTTAGCAAGAAAATCTATGGCTTAAAATGATTTCAAACGAATGATTTCAACAAGAAAATTTGTGGCTCAAAATAAGAAAGACGGGCCTAGTTTCATGCCCAAAAGTGTACACATTTAATCACATCAAGTTCATAACCTTTAAAAACTAGAAACAATTTACGTGTGAATCAAATCAAGAATAATGAAACTATTGAATGAAAGAGATATGAAAGAATTAATTAAGAGTTAATATAAACACTTAGAAAAATATTATGGCTTCTCTCGCACCCAGATTTTTCGCACTCAAAAAATACACACACCAGCGGGAAAAATACTGTACTCCCTCGTTAGAACTCATCCTCGTAGAAGAATGAGTGCAACTAGGTTTGAATGGAAAATTGATTGGAATAAAGGGTTTTTGAAAAACATTTGGAGTCGCCACCTAACTTGATTAAGGTGAGTTAGGTCACCTAAAAACTAAGCATAATCCGAATACTACACTTAGGGTTTTCGAAAATGATTTAGAAAAATATTTCCTCAAGAGAGGGTTTTTAAGAAAATAGGTTGTTTGGCAACCTTCAGAAAACATTTAAGCCCCTTTTTGAAAATAACTCCATTTGGTCTTTCGAAAATAGTGATCTAGGTTCGGAGGCTGGTTATGTGTAGGGAAGAAGCACTAAGCCATCACCCTACCCCGCCCTTGTGGTACCTATATATCTATTAACCCTAGATTCACCTATGAGAGCCTTCAACTAACAAATGTGTAAAACTATCCACTTTGAAAAGAATGTTTGAAAAAGAAATTTAACATGATACATGGTATGCGAGAGCAAGAAAGGAGAGTTTGAAAATAGATTTGGAAATAAATTTGAAAAGGACTTGATTAGAAAAGAGATTTGAAAAGATGGATTTGAAATTAGAAAGTTTTAGAGATTTGAAAAAATATTTTTGGAATTGGAAATAGATTATGGAATTCAAGATTTGAAAAAGATTGTAGAATTGAAGATTTGAAAGAAGTTATGGATTTAGAAACTTGAAAAAGATGGTGACCGCACCCGTGAAGGTTACCTACGTATCCTTTTTGAGGAATCAGGTCAGTCGTAGTTCAGACAAGAGTCTGATAGAAATAGAAGGTTTTGATTTGAAAAAGAGTTTAAATGGAAAAAGAAGTTTGATTTGAACTTAGAATAGAAGATGGGAAATTAGAATTTGGAATTGAAAATATTAAACTTTGATTTGGAAAGATAGAACTTGGAAGAAATATTTGGACTTGTTTTGGAAAGGTTGAGATTTAGGAAAACTAGACTTAAGAAAGATAGGATTTAGGAAGGACTTGAGATTAAGAAAGATTTGACTCGAATATTGGACTTAGAAGATTAGAGAAAGATTGGATTTAAGAAAGGTTCAAAATAGGAAAGTTCCGTTTTAGAAAAGTTTCGATTTGGAAATATTTGGTTTAGGAAAGTTTCGATTTAGGAAAGTTTTGAAATAAGAAAGGTTTTGAAATGGGAAAGGTTTCATTTTAAGAAAGTATTAAAATTGAAAAGTTTTGAATTTAGAATGTTTCTACTTAAGAAAGTTTTGAATTTAAAAAGTTTTGGATTTGGAAAGTTTTAACTTAGGGAAGGTTTCGTTTTTAGAAAATTTTAACTTAAGTAAGTTTTGAATTTAGGAAAGACTTGAAATTTAGGAAGTTTAGGATCTTTAGAAAGATTCGAAGTTGGAGTTTTAGAAATTCTTGAAATTGGGAAAGGTTTGAATTTAAGAAAGATTTAAAAGTTTAAGTTTGGGAAACTTAAGGTTTAGAAAAGTATGAGATTAGGAAGGATATGAATTAGGAAAGATTTGGATCCCTATTTCCTAAAACAAAAGATTGGATTTTGTTTCTAAAAGAGATGGTTTGATTTTGTTTTCAAAAATGGAGGATTAGATCTAGTTTCATAAATGGGGAGATTGGATTTGGTTTTCTAAAGGGAAGATAGGATTTGAGATGGAATTGAAAAGATGAAGTTTTGGAAATCCTAGATTTGGAAGACTATAGTTTTGATGTAGAAAATAGGTTTTGGAAACTTATAATTTAGATGTAGAGAAGGATATTTTGGAAACCTATGTTTTGAGGCAAGATTAGAAATCATGTTTTAAGAAAGGAAATTAGGGATTCCTAATCGTTGGCTCTAGGACTTGACTTAGGCTCTAAGGAAAGAGATTTTAGAAAGTAAAGATTTTGGAAAGGAGAGTTTTTTGAAAGGGATTTTAGAAAGAGTTTTTGGGAAGGAAACTTAGGGAGCGTTTTTAGAAAGTGAATTTTGAAGAGAGCATTTTGGAAAGGAGTTTTTAGAAAAGTGAGTTTTGTATAGGGAAGTTTAAGAAAACAACTTTGGAAAGGAATTTTGGAAAGGAGATTGAAGAGAATTTTTAGAAAGTGTATTGGAAAAGAGATTTATTAGAAAGAGGGATTTGAAAAGAGATTTTTTAGAAAGTATATAAAATATCTCGCTTTCCTAAAGTGATTCTAAACATAATAAGGTTAGAACCACTCTAAGATAGCGGTTTTAAAAACAACAAGGAGTTGAAAAAATGGACCATATTGGTCACTTTAAATGTAACACTTTCCTAAAGCAACCCTAACCATGGAAAGGCTAGAATCACCATAGGATTGTGATTTTGAAAACAAGTTGGGAAAAAGAAGATTTTGATGCAAGTTTGAAAACAATGTTAATGCAAGTTTTGAAATCGAGTTTGAAAATGAATTTTTGGAAGAATGCAAGATCATGATATGCACAATACAAGTTGGGGTCGTGAACATACAAGGTTAAAGGCTTCACCACATAATCAAGGGGGCTAAACCCACGTGGTCTTCTGTTAGACTAAGAGAAAGCCACCGACACGATGACCTCCAATAGTCTAATCCTACATATGGACTGGGAAGTCCCTTATTTCAAGCATGCAAAGAAAGGGGGAGAAAGAAGATGGGGGATTAAAATAGAAGAACACCCAAGTGGGTTCGGAGGGAGAAGAGAGAGGGGGAAGATGCATAAACTTAAATAGAGAGCCTACCTTGTGTCTTCTTTATTTTGTTTTGCTTTGCGCGCTTTGTTTTTCTTGCTTTGCTTCGGTATTCGCTTCAATCTTCGTCTTGATCTTTGGGAGCTTTAGTTTGCAGCACATCAATTCTTCAATGGAGGCTTTGGAGGCTAGTGTATGAGTGTATAAGAGTGTGTATGAGTGTATAGGAGGCTAGGGTTTGGAGAACCTAAAAGAGACTAGGGTTTTGGGAGGCTAAGAGCTCTGCATATCAAAGAGGAGAGTTTTTAGACTGAGTTTGGGGACCTCTTTCATGCTGGAGGAGGCTTTATATTTATAGAGAGAAGAATGACCTGGCGCCTGTTGCAGTGGCGCCAGGCCAGCCACTTAGGAAAGTTTAAAGGTAGGCAAGCAACGTGCCAAGAATGACTTGGAAGGCTAAAAAGGGTAGAAATCCTTAGGATTGTGTTCTAGGGGTAACGGACTTGAAAAATGATGTTAGGGTTTATTAGAGGGGTCAACTGGGCCATTAGGGGCAAAATGGTCAACTAGGCCGGAAAGCTGCGAGGACGGACTCAGAATGCCCCAGAAGAAGACTCGAGATTTGGAAACATTATTTAGAATGTTTCCAAAGGTTACCGGTTTGATACCCAGAGCCAGTGTGGTCAGAAAAAGTGATTGGCCCACTAGGGGCAAAACGGTCATTTTGCACTGGGTTTGCTGGAATCAACTTGGAATGATCCAGAAAGATAACGAAAGGCCAGGAATACTATAAAAAGCATTCTCAGAAGTTTACCGATTTAATACCCAGAGCAGGTGTGGTTCTCGGGGCGTTCGGATACTCAGGGGTAAAATGGTCATCTTGACCGAAAAGTCTCGGAATTGGCTCGAAATTGATTGGAAGGCACCTAATCATGTCGGATCGTCTCTGGGACAATCTTGGAAGGGTGGACTTACCGTTCTGGGGACTTAGGTACTATCTCGAGAAACGTGCTAAAAATTGGCCCTAAGGGCAGTTTAGTCATTTTTCACTAGAGTGGGCTAGCAGGCACTGGTGTTGACCTAGATTTTGAGTGTTTCCGCCAATCTGACGGTGGTCCTGTGGTATAGGGGTTTGTTGGCAATTCCCTATATCGACCAATTTACGAGTATTTCCGCTACTCTGACGGTTGCGATGTTTACGAGTACTTCCGCTATTCTGACGGTTCGCGATCATTCCCGAGACTGCATGATCTCGGGAAACTGCTAAATAGACTTAGCGCTTGAGGAATCAACCTTCTCAAAAGGCATGCCGAAATGGACATATCTACATTGGCAAGCTAACAAGCACCAAAAGTGGACCGTTCTACCATCTCGGGGACTTCGGGTCTCGTCCTGGTCGACGGGTTTGAAGGAACTTACCATTTCGATGAGTTCACTCAGAAACGTGCTGGACAAGATAGACTTACCGCCTCGAGGAATCAACTTTCTCAAGGGATTGATTGGAATTGGAATTGGACTTCAAAAAGGGGACTGACCGTCTTCGAGAAGACGTGCTTAATAGAACTGGACCGAACAATGCCCCCAAGGGCATTTGGGTCCTCTTGCCTCTATTTGGGCCCAAAGGGCCCACGAAGCAATGGATTGACTAGATTAAACTTGAAAAATTGAGTTGACTCAGAATATGTCCATATTGACTTGAATACAAGTCTAGACAAACTAGAGACTGCTGAGCGAGCAAAAACGGGGTGCTTACAGCTACCCCTCTTTTTCTGTCTTTGCTTGTTGAAGATAGAAAATGATAGAGTAAGAGTCCCGTGTTGACCGTGAGGTGGTCGGTGGGACGGACTTTGAAAATTGTAGAAGACGAGAGTGTGGAAATGGATATTGGGCCCAAAAGGCCTTTGAAATTGAGTTTTGGCAGGAAAAAGGGCAAAACTGCACGGAATTGGCAACTGGTGCCACTAGGAGTGGCGCCTCTGGAAGAAATTGCTTGGTGCCAGGCCTGGGATCAAAACTAGCATTTGCTGGTTCGATGCTACTGCGGGTATTGAAGGTTTTTTGCAAAACCAAGAGGCATTGCGAGAAAACCAGCTTGGACATTGAATAAGCGCTTCTTGGAGACCACGGGGGATTGCCGGAAGTGAACGCCATCGCCAGAAAAGTCGCCGGAAGAGAAGTTTTCGCCGAAGAACTCCAAGAGGTGAGTTTTCTATGTTATATTGATTTGAATGTGTAGAATTCCGTTTAAGTGGTGTGAACAGTGGAAATTATTGTTTCGATATGTTTTGAACACTGTGATGATGTTATTTTTGCGTTTTGATGCTTGTTTGATTGAATTTGAGTGATTTTGCATAATTATGTGAAGGGGGTTTCTGCAGCAATTGGGGGTTTGTTCCTACAGGCTTGGGTGTTGAGTTTTTCGGTTAGATTTTTATACTGTGTGCCTTAGAAAAATGTGTTTAACAGCCGTATGAAGTTTCATGATTTTTTTAAAACTCAGTGAATTTTTTATTTTTTAAAAAATAAAAAAATAGTTGGACAATTAAAAAAATTTAAGAAAATTTAGAACATTGATGAAATTTCAGAGTTTAAAATTTAGAAAAATTTGGGAATATTTTAGAAAACATTTGAAATAATTTTGAAGAATTTTAGGACATCTTTGAAAATTATTAACTTATCGGAAAAGAAAACATATGTTTTGAAAAATTAAAAAAATTGAAGATTATGCGCAGGTGTTGATGTTGTGTGATTATGACGTTGTGAAGTGCACAGTTTAGGTTTGGTGTTGATGTTGTAGGTGTGGTAGGGACCATTTTTAAGTGGAACTCTGCCATTTTTTTTTAAATTTAGGAAAAAGGTTAGAAAAGTTTTTGAAATAAAATCTTTTTAAAGGAAAAAGACAGAAAACACTTGAAATTTTAGAAAACTTGTTTTGACTCGAAGTTGACAAATCAAAATGTGTAGGGAATTCATTTTGACGTAGAAGATTAAAATTAAAATGTGTAGAAAATTCATTTTGACCTAGAATTGGATTTACAATCAAAATGTATAGGAAATTTATTTTGACTTAGAAGTGGAATTTTAAAAATCAAAATGTATAAAAAATTTACTTTGACTTATCACTTGAAATCTTTTTTTTTTTGGTTATTTATTTATTCTATTTTATTATTATTTTTAACTGCATGTGCCGTATATTAACACCTCTTATCCTGCTTATCTTTCCAGGATGGCAGATGCAGGTGACGATGGTTCTGAGAGGAGACATCGCTCTAGGAAGGCAAACAAGACAGATTCTGTTAGTGGCTCCAGTCGTTCTAGGGGTAGTCATCGATCCATTGGACGGGCCTCTTCCAGTTAGAGCAGACGGGGGAGTAGACCACCTGTCGACCCCTTTCCTCTAGTTGAGTAGGACTTTGCGGAGGAGATTGGTGCTGAGGAGGAGGTACCGGGTTTTAGTGACCAGGTGACTGGTTATGGGAGAGCCTCTTCTAGACATAGGCATATGGATGCTGATTTGGGTGACCTGGAGGTACCGAACATCCCACTGCTCAGGGATCTTGCTTATCACCCCAGTGTATATTCTAGATAGCATTTGCCCCTTCCGCGAGTACACGCAGCTTTTAGAGGGGTTGTTCATCATGTCTTCGTGGCCATGCAGAGGGCTACTCCACCATATTGTGTTTTCTTAGCTGAGATCAGATACAGAGCTTTCATGGGATTACATGCTAACCACCTGAACTGACATCTGGTGCTGGCGCTTATCGAGAGATGGTTTAGAGAGACTGGGACTTTCCATTTTGTTGGCTTCGAGTTGGGTCCTACCCCCTTGGATTGAGCTATCATCATGGGGCTTTCCTTCGTTGGTTGGTGGATCACCTTGTAGCCGATTAGCAGGGACGATGCATGCATACTATTGGACTTGCCCCCTCCCCGAGCATTCTGCTTTCCTAGTTTCCTGGCTCAGTCGGGATGACAATATCTTTGCTGTTGAGCCATCCCCTACTCGGCCCGACATCATGAGGCGGCGATATATTCTGTATATCATTTTCAGCTGCTTCAGCAATAACAACAAGTCGCTTGTGCCTTTTTGTGCGGTTGGTGAGCATAGTAGCTGATCTTGGGGCTTTATTTGAGCTGGATTGGGGGTCCTTCTCCTTTGACTGCTTCCTTCGATTGATGCGGGTCCGGACTTCTTCCTATTGGAGCAGCATAACTAGTTTCTGGCCCTTTCTTGTCTGGTGGAGCTATGAGTACGTACCTGTTCGTCGCCCTGCAGTTATCAGGATGACTTTTAACCTCATGCTTTGAGGTGGGCTCGTGACCGGGTGGCCTAATGATCAGAGATTACTGATTTTATGACGCTACAGGCGAACCAGGAGTTAATTAAGGTGAGGGACGTGACTTGGCGGCCCTTTATTGGATCAGTTCATTATGAGACAGTGCGGTACTTAGTTTTGTTGTCCCTGTCGTGGGCTACTTTTCTCAATGACGATACTTGGGAGTCCTATCTAGGAGAGCGGCATTGGCAGTAGTTTCATGAGGAGTTTCTATCAGCAGGAGCTCCGTCGGAGTATATGTTTGGATCTTTGGTGGCAGGAGTGCCTATCCCCTATCAGGAGCGCCAGCCGGGTGCCGGGTTCTTGCTTCCTCCATATACGGATTATGCTGTGCACTTTAGGGCTCATTCTGTTGGTGCCTTCACCTGGTTTGAGGTAGTAGTCGGCGAGTATGCTGTTGGCCAGGAGGTGGTTGACTTGTGGCGCCGCCCAGGGAGATATGTGCCCCGGGCTGAGTTTACTACTGTGAGGGACCAGAGGGATCGATACCAGACAGAGCGAGATCAGTATCAAGCAGAGGTGGCTTCCTTGACTGCTCGGATAGCCTATATGGGAGGTGGCAAGGTATGTCGTCTTTTCTCTCCTTCTTTTTGCTCTACTGTTTTTTAGTTTTTCTTTCATGTAGCTGATTTCTGTTCTACCTTCTTTGTTGGATGCTGGTGCTTCGAGTAGCTATCTGCCTCCTCTGGATCCAGGTCTCGGGGATTTCGATCCCGAGGATATTGACTTCGACCTTTGACAGATGCCCCTTGCCATAGGCCCTGATTTGCTTTTGCCCCTATTCTTGAGATGTATTTATGTTAGACAGTTTTATTTTGTAAATCTTATACAAAGATGGATGTTTATCGTAGTTAGATGTATGAACATGCAAAGACATTTATGATTTTTTTCAGTTAAGTATATTATCAAATGCATGGATAGAGATGATGATGGTGTATATTTATCACATGAGATAATATTGTGTTGGTGACTTCTGTTTCTACAGGGAGTTGTGTCCTATGTATGCAAAGCTCATGCTATTTTTTTTTTTAAAGAATGTATGCACATATTAGGAATATATTAGCTAACATAATGACAAGGGGTGTTGAACTTGTAATCTTCGGAATGGTAACTCCTTCCTTTTTGGGGGGCCTGGCCGCTCCTTTGGCTCAACCTCACCTTGGCTGGATGATAGCATTTCGTACCTTTCTCAACCTTTTAACCACCTCCGATTCTCTGTTTTAGGATTAGTGTATAGGATTATTGGGTCGAAACTCTTGACTCCTAGGGCTTTGGCAACGGCTTACTCGACCTTTAACAAAGCGATAAGTGGTCAATCTTTTCAATCTGAGGAGACTTTGCTTTAGGACCGTAATGGGGGCTAGGTCATGGGGTTTCTGAAATAACAGGATATTCAGGCTCAAATTTGATATTGTTTTCAGCAGGGTTTAGATCCATACCGTCCTGGACTATTTTCCTTTTAGTAAGGTTAACATCCCTTCTCAACTTTGGCAACGTGTCTACCTAACTAGATCAAGCAATTCGTTTTCAATTAGAGGGGACTTTAGTAAGGTTGTAATGTAGGCTATGGTTTTGGAGTTTTGCAAGAAAGGGTAAAGACTCGAACCTATTGTTTCTACTGGGCTTCTTTGTAACCTAGGATCACCTTTAATTTCCCTCCTTGCTCTTACGATACCCTTCTCAGGGTGAAAATGCCTCTCGCCTTTCGACCTTGCTATATACACGTGATTCCCTTCCCTTTCGGCCTTCCTATGGCACAATTGTCTTCAGGCTTTTTCTTAGATATGATATACGCTTCTCCTCCTTTTTTTTTTTTTTTTTTTTGGCCTCTTGCCCCTTGGCAACTCTTTTCCTTTGTTTTTTTTCTTTTTCTTTTTTTTTTTTCTTTTTTTGTGATTTTCATCTCCTTTCTTTTCTTTTATGTTACAAATAGATCTACAACCCTTTCTTTCTCTAGACCTTCTCTTTAGCAGTCCAATCTAACCCCATGTGGGCGGTGATTCCTAGGTCGAGGTTTTCTCGAAATAGGATAAATGGCTAAATGGGTTTGGCAAGGGGTTGCTTCTGATTGTATGGGAAATGAAATGAGGGCCTCTCTCCACTTTGAACTAGATTGCTTGACCTATAGAGCTTTCGATACTGTCCTAGCACAATTGAGGTGGATACCATTCCTAGAGTTTCTCAATTATTGTCTGCCCTAGTATAGGGAGGACAGTTATGGATCAGGGTTGGCAAAGAAAATTTTTGCTTTCTACGAGGCACTAGGGGTTCAGCAAGGGGGATATAAGCATTTTTTTTATTTTTTATTTTTTATTTTTTTATTATTTTACTATTTTATATGTGGGGAAGTAAATGATTGCTCCTCTTCATTTTGATAAACTGACCACACATCGCTTAGCTTCGGGGACCTGTAAGTGTTGCCTTTGGGTAATCTCCTCACTCATCCTTACATTCTCTTTCTTCGGAAAGCTGATCATTTGGCGAGTGGTTAACTCATGCTATCATCCCTTCAAGTTCAACCGTTCCATAAGATAAACCATGCCCCCTTGCGTAGAAATAATCATCATCCACAAGAGACATATAAGATAACAGCAGTGAATAAGAGGACTATCATTTGATTATTATTATCATCATTTTTTGTGAAAACCATAGAGTTCTTAAGCAGTAAGAAAGTGTAAACATCAATTCAAAGATGGGAAATAAAAGGGATAGAAAGAAAGTGAGTGAAAACACCTCTCTCTTGTACGCTTTTGAAGGGAACGCATTTTAATATGGCCTTGGGACATTGCCCACATCTTCGATACTCCATTTGTGATTCAGATCCTTGGCCAGGGCAAGACAGGCAAAGGCTTCTTCTAGAGCTTCAGACATGTCGGCAGTGATGGTGCAGTTGGTAGCTTCATTGATCTCCTTCTTGTTCCTTGCAACAGGTCCTTTTGTAAATAGGATGGCTAGTTCACTTCCTTCTAACTGGAACGGCTCCGTCTGTTCTCTTGACTCTTTTAGGTCCCAGCCCAGGTACTCGGTCACAGGCCAAGGGTTTTCCAACAAGTGACGTTCAGCTGCTGTATACTTCGGGTGTAGAAACTTAGCACCCCATCCATCAGCAATTATGCTTTCGATATGCTCTTCCTTCGGGAACATTGGCTCCTCAATGGGCCAATCAGAAGCATCAGGCACCTCATCAGGGTTATAGAGATAAAACGGGCACAATGTGAGATCCTCCTCCCAATCATCTTCTTCATCGGTCTCCCAATCGTCCTCATAACCTTCGGCCCCGAGCTCATCAAACTCTCCCTCACCTTCATTTATACTAGTATCATGTTGACGGTGTGGTCCGGCAGAGGATTGGTGGTCATATTTGGAGTATGAGCGGGTTTCACCAGTTGCAGATCAATAGTCTTGTTGTCTATTAGGTCCTGAATTTTGTGCTTGAGAGAGAAGCAGCTTTCAGTGTCGTGCCCTTAGCCACCCGAATGGTATTCACAAATAAGGGTAGCATTGAAGGTTGGGGGTAGAGGGCTTGGCAATGGACGAGCAGGTATGGGCTTCAAAATATTATTCTTCAGAAGGTTATGGTAAGCCTCGGTTTGGGTGCAAGCTAAGGTAGCAAAAGCACAAGTGCATCAGGTAAGCCTATTAAAGTTGGGTCGTGCCCCAGTAGGGCCGTAGTTAGGGGTTGGAGTAGACATGGTTGAAGTGGGTAAAGGCAGGACAAGAAGTGATTGTGGTGGCAGTCGGTATTGGGGTAATTGGCTAGACAGGACAGTATATTGAGGGAATTAGCCAGGCAGAATGGTAGACACCTCACTTTCCTTCTTGATTATGCCCCTTATAGTAGCCACCTTTTTGGCTATGTTGGCGGTATACTCTCTAGTCTTGGCGTAGGGGTCCGTAATCCTCCCTGTCTTGAGGCCATTTTCTATCATCTCCCCTTTCATGATGAGCTCGAAGAAGCTTTTCCCTACACTTGTGCAGAGCTTTTCATAGTATATACCTTGAAAAGTGTGCACAAATAGTTATACGTACTCCTTTTCTTCCAGCGGGGGATTGACTTGTACAGCGGCCTCATTTCATCTTAGGGCATATCCTTTTAAGGTTTCCTTGTCACCTTTACTCATCGTCATCAGGGACCATTGATCGGAAGTAAGATCGATGTTGTGACAGTATTGGGCTTTGAACGCATTAACCAGCTCGATCCAAGTTGTGACCTTCCTTAGGTCCAGAAGGGCAAACCATTGTAGAGCAGACCCAGTGAGGCTGTGTTGGAATAGCTACATAAGGAGCTTCGAATCGTTGCCGTGACCACTTAGTGCTCCAACATAGAGACGAAGATGAGCAACAGGGTTACCAGTGCCGTCATACTTCTGAAAGTCAGGCATTTTGAACCTAGCAGGTCTCGGGTGGTCAGGAAGGAAACAGAGCTCATCGTATGAAATGAACCTATAAGTGTTGTGGCCATGGAGAGTTTGCAGCGAATCCTCTAGCCATTGGATTTTTCAGTCTGAGAGGGCCTAGGGGGGCCTTCTTTACGATAAGTGAAAGTAATATGGTCTCCTCCTCTTCAGGGCTAATCCCTTTGGCATCTTCCTTATTCCTGCCTGTATTGTCAGACTGAAGCACGATCCTTAGATTAGCGGGTTCAGGATCCTTGGACGAAGTCATGGATGATGATGGGACTGCAGCAGTATCCTTCATAGCCATAGTTTGAATGAGTTTGAGCATCTCATCCATCTTGGTCCTCATTTCGTTGACCTCTTCTCGAGAAACTTGAGACGATTCTTCAGGGTTAGCAGCCATCAATGATGCTCTTTACCAGGTGATAATGGGATCCCTAGGTGGATGGTTCCCCTTCTTGGGAGCATTGTTGACTCAGTGCAAGGTGATCTCTGTAAATGAAGAAGAAAGAAACAAAAATAATAACATAAATTGCAAGTTAATTTCTTATTTTTAGAGAGCTCTATGCAATGCATGTCCTAGGGTATCCCTATTTGAGAGGGAAACTAATCATGTTGAACTTGGGTCACTTCTTGGAGATGTAGGATTTGCCCCTGTATACAGATACCTTACAGTTAGATGGGGAACTTCCACTATTCATATATTCATCCATCCATTTGCTTGAGAAAAATAAAGAAATACATTTTAACTTTGGGTTTACGATATAAAAGAATTGAAATACATTTTAATAGGGGGAGGGGAAACATTTTCCCTTGGGGTTACACCTATCTAGTTTTACATAAGAAGTCCTAAACTACTCTTGAGTCTTCGGATTCGCCTTATCTGGATTTGGTGTCGATGAAGTCACTGAGAAACCTTGTTGACTGATTGCCCATTGTCTTCTTGGCAACTCTATCTCTGTGAGCATAGAGGGATTGGGGCCCCTCTTATGGAATGAATTGATGTGCATGTCATGAGTCCTTAGGGTTACATGGGAACCCTTAGGGTTTAGGTAGGTTTAATGCAAGGGAGAGTGAACTAGGTGTCACTCTCAATGGGTTGATCATATGCATAAGAATGTAGTGATTTGAGTTACTTGGAACTCTTGTCTTGACATGGAATACGGGATGCATGAAAATGGATGCATAAAGTGCAAGGAAAGAGAATACAGTTGAAGTAAATATGCATGTATGAGCAGTTAGACAGGCATTATAATAGTAAGAATACATTCATTATAACAACAAGAATAAATAGGTATAAATAAAAGTAAGAGCAGTCGCCCTTTCCTCCATGGTTTTGAAAACGGTGCGCGTGTCTTAAATCCGATAAAGGTTCGGCTATGCAAGGTGTCTATATGAGCATCAGGTTAAAGGTTGACTAATGCGTCCTGAAAAGGCTCGGTCCCCGGATCTTCAAACCTAGGCCCACTCCCCGAGGTGATGCCATGATTGGTTGGTGATCCGAGCGGGGGAACCATCAAGAGGCCGTAGGCGAAGAAACTGACATAGCATCTTGCCCACAACCAATATACCGTTCCCCCTTTCAAACTAGAAGGGTCATATCAGGGTAAAAATGTAAGTATGCAGAATGCAAGTGCACATGTAGTGTGTGTGTGATTTTTGAAAACAGAGAAAAAAGCCCAACAACTCCCATCCATTCTGTTCATCACATTCATGTATAGTAGTTAATAAAATAATATTGTAAATACAAAGTGCACCTACAAAACAAAGATGCAAGAGTTAGTATGTGGATGACAAGCTTAATACAAGGTAATATGAATGGAATTAAATGCATGTTTTTTTTTATTTTTAAAACAACTTTGAAAATTTGATTTTGAAAATTAAAAGTGGATAGAAGTAGACAAGTTAATTGAAGACTCCACATGGGTGAAGGGTGAAGAGATATAACTACAGCCTAACCCTCTAAGTGTTCCCTAGTAGAGTCGCCAGCTCTCGCGCCCAAATTTTTCGCACTCAAGCGGGAAAAATATTGTACTCCCTTATTAGAACTCATCCTCCTAGAAGAATGAGTGTGACTAGGTTTGAATGAAAAATTAATTGGAATAAAGAACTTTTGGAAAACATTTGGAGTCGCCACCTAACTTGATTAAGGTGAGTTAGGTCACCTAAAAACTAAGCACAATTCGAAGAGTACACTTAGGGTTTTCGAAAACGATTTTGAAAATACTTTCTCAAGAGAGGGTTTTTAAGAAAACAAGTTGTTTGGCAACCTTCAGAAAACATTAAGCCCCTTTTTGAAAATAACTCTATTTGGTCTTTTGAAAATAGTGATCTAGGTTCGGAGGTTGGTTACGTGTAGGGAAGACACACTAAGCCATCACCCTACCCCGCCCTTGCAGTACCTACATGTCTATTCACCCTAGATTCACCTATGAGAGCTTCAACTAACAAATGTCCAAAACTATCCACTTTGAAAAGAATGTTTGAAAAATAAATTTAACATGATGCATGGTATGCGAGTGCAAGAAATGAGAGTTTGAAAATAGATTTGGAAATAAATTTGAAAAAGACTTGATTTGATTTTAGAAAAGAGATTTCAAAATATGGATTTGAAATTATATTTTTGGAATTGGAAATAGATTATGAAATTCGAGATTTGAAAAAGGTTGTGGAATTGGAGATTTGAAACAAATTATGAATTTAGAAACTTGAAAAAGGTGGTGGCCACGCCCATGAAGGTTGCCTACGTATCCTTTTTGAGAAATCAGGTCAGTCGTAGTTCGGACAAGAGTCCGATAGAAAATAGAAGGTTTGATTTGAAAAAGAGTTTAAATGAAAAAAGTAGTTTGATTTGAACTTAGAATAGAAGATTGGAAATTAGAATTTGGAATTGAAAAGATTAGATTTTGATTTGGAAAGACAGAACTTGGAAGAAAGATTCGGACTTGTTTTGGAAATGTTGAGATTTAGGAAACCTAGACTTAAGAAAGATAGGATTTAGGAAGGATGTGAGATTAAGAAAAATTTGACTCGAATATTGGACTTAGAAGATTAGGGAAACAATGGATTTAAGAAAGGTTCGAAATAGGAAAGTTCCGTTTTAGGAAAGTTTCGATTTGGAGATATTTGGTTTAGGAAAGTTTCGATTTAGGAAAGGTTTGAAATAAGAAAGATTTTGAAATATGAAAGGTTTCATTTTAAGAAAGTATTAAAATTGGAAAGTTTTGAATTTGGAATGTTTCAACTTAAGAAAATTTCAAATTCAAAAAGTTTTGGTTTTAGAAAGTTTTAATTTAGAGAAGGTTTCGTTTTTAGAAAATTTTAACTTAAGGAAGTTTTGAATTTAGGAAAGACTTGAAATTTAGGAAGTTTAGGATCTTTAGAAAGATTCGAAGTTGGAGTTTTATAAATTCTTGAAATTATGAAAGGTTTGAGTTTAAGAAAGATTTAAAGGTTTAAGTTTGGGAAACTTAAGGCTTAAGAAAGTACGAGATTAGGAAGGATTTGAATTAGGAAAGATTTGGATTCCTATTTCCTAAAACAAAGGATTGGATTTTGTTTCTAAAATAGATGGTTTGATTTTGTTTCCGAAAATAGAGCATTCGATCTAGTTTCCTAAATGGGGAGATTGGATTTGGTTTTCTAAAGGGAAGATAGGATTTGACATGGAATTGAAATGATGAAGTTTTGGAAATCCTAGATTTGGAAGACTATAGCTTTGATGCAGAAGATAGGTTTTGGAAACTTATGATTTAGATGTAAATAAGGGGATTTTGGAAACCTAGGTTTTGAGGCAAGATTGGAAATCATGTTTTAAGAAAGGAAATTAGGAATTCCTAATCATTGGATCTAGGGCTTGACTTAGGCTCTAAGGAAAGAGATTTTGGAAAGTAAAGATTTTGGAAATGAGAGTTTTTGGAAAGGGATTTTGGAAAGAGTTTTTGGGAAGGAAACTTAGGGAGCGTTTTTAGAAAGTGAATTTTGAAGAGAGCATTTTGGAAAGGAGTTTTTAGAAAAGTAAGTTTTGTGTAGGGAAGTTTTAGAAAACAACTTTGGAAAGAAATTTTGGAAAGGAGATTGAAGAGAATTTTTAGAAAGTGTATTGGAAAAGAGATTTTTTCGAAAGAGTGATTTGAAAAGAGAGTTTTTAGAAAATATATAAAATATCTCACTTTCCTAAAGCGATTCTAACCGTAAGAAGGTTAGAACCACTCTAAGATAGCGATTTTGAAAACAACAAAGATTTAAAAATTTGGACCATATTGGTCACTTTAAATGTAACACTTTCCTAAAGCAACCCTAACCATGGAAAGGCTAGAATCACCTTAGGATTGTGATGTTGAAAACAAGTTGGGAAAACGAAGATTTTGATGCAAGTTTGAAAACGATGTTAATGCAAGTTTTGAAAACGAGTTTGAAAACGAATTTTGGAAGAATGCAAGATCATGATATGCACAATGCAAGTTGGGGTCGTGAACATACAAGGTTAAATGCTTCACCACATAATCAAGGGGGCCGAACCCACGTGGCCTCTGGTTAGACTAAGAGAAAACCCCCGACACGATGACCTCCAATAGCCTAATCCTACACATGGACTGGGAAGTCCCTTATCTCAAGCATGCAAAGAAAGGGGGGAAGGAAGATGGGGGATTAAAATAGATGAAAACCCAAATGGGTTTAGAGGGAGAAGAGAGAGGGGCAAGATGCGTAAACTTAAATAGAGGGCTTACCTTATGTCTTCTTTATTTTGATTTGCTTTGTGTGCTTTGTTTTTCTTGCTTTGCTTTGGTCTTCGCTTCAGTCTTCATCTTAATCTTCGGGAGCTTTAGTTTGCACCACTTCAAGTCCTCAATGAAGGCTTTGGAGGCTAGTATATGAGTGTATAAGAGTGTGTATGAGTGTATAGGAGGCTAGGGTTTGTGTATGGTGGCTATGGTTTGGAGAACCTAAAAGAGACTAGAGTTTTGCGAGGCTACGAGCTTTACATTTCGAAGAGGGGAGTTTTTAGATAGAGTTTGTGGATCTCTTTCATGCTGGAGGAGGCTTTGTATTTATAAAGAGAAGAATGACCTAGTGCCTGTTGTAGTGGCGCCAGGCCAAAAATCCTCCTAGTGGCGCCAGCCACTTAGGAAAGTTTTAAGGTTGGCAAGCAACGTATCTTTAGAAGATTTGGGCGCCTGTACTAGTGACTACCATGCAATTTTTAGCTTGGCTTCACTAGGAGTGGTTTCGAAAGGATTTGAAAGGGCCAGGAATGACCCGGAAGGCTAAAAAAGGGTAGGAACCCTTAGGATAGTATTCCGGGGGTAACGGAATTGAACAAGGATGTCAGGGTTTATTAGAGGGGTCGACCGGGCCATTAGGGGCAAAACGGTCAACTGGGCCAGAAAGCTACCAGGACGGACTCAGAATGCCCCGGAAGAAGACTCAAGATTTGGAAACAATATTTAGAATGTTTCCAAAGGTAACTAGTTTGATATCCAGAGCCAGTGTGGTCAGAAAAGGTGATCGGCCCACCAGGGGCAAAACGGTCATTTTGCACCAGGATTGCTAGAATCGACTCGGAATGATCCGGAAAGATAATGAAAGGCCGGGAATATACCCAAAATTGATTGGAAGGCACCTAATCATGCCGGATTGTCTCTAGGACAATCTTGGAAGGGTGGACTTACCATTCTGAGGACTTCGGTACCATATCGAGAAACATGCCAAAAATTGGCCCTAGGGGCAGTTTGGTCATTTTTTAGTGGAGTGGGCTAGCAGGCACTAGTGTTGACCTGGGTTTTGAGTGTTTCTTCCACTCTGACGGTGGTCCGGTGATATAGGGGTTTATTGGCAATTCCCTATATCGACCTGTTTACGAGTATTTCCGCTACTCTGATGGTTGCAATGTTTACGAGTACTTCCGCTACTCTGACGGTTCGCGATAATTTTCAAGGTTGCCTGATCTCAGGAAGCTGCTAAATGGACTTAGCGCCTGAGGAATCAACTTTCTCAAAAGGCATGCCGAAACAGATATTTCTGCATTAGTGGGCTAGCAGGCGCCAAAGGTGGACCGTTCTACCATTTCGGGGACTTGGGGTCTTGTCCCGATTGATGGGTTTGAGGGACTTACTGTTCCGAAGAGTTCACTCAGAAACGTGCCGGACAGGATAGACTTATCACCTCGAGGAATCAACTTTCTCGAGGGAGGGATTGGAATATGAATTGGACTTGAAAAAGGGGACTTACCGTCTTCGAGAAGATTTGCCTACTGGAACTAGATCGAACAATGTCCCCAAGGGCATTTGGGTCCTTTTGCCTCTATTTGGGCCCAAAGGGCCCACGAAGCAATGGATTGACTAGATTAGACTTAAAAAATTGAATTGACTCAGAATATGTCTATATTAACTTGAATACAAGTCTAGACGGACTGGAGACTGTCGAGCGGGCAAAAATGGAGTGCTTACAGCTTCAAAGCTCACAAGATAACAAATCTCTACTCATTTATGGATTCAAATTACTCAACAACCAAGGTTTAAATCTAATGTGATAATGATGCGAAAAAATGTCATTTTCCTAACCCATGTATCTCAGATAAACTCCAACAGTTATGTTAAGGTTAAAAGAACAACTCAGAAAGTAATAATATATTTAGCACACTACATTAGCATTAAATATTCAAACCCTTAAGATTGCATTCAAATTGATCTATAGATATTCATACACTAAACATCATAGATATGATCACTTAAAATGGTATGATAAGCTACATAATGACTTAGCTCCAATAGGCAAAATAAGGTAGATCAGAGTAAACCTGCTGTCGTGATTCTTAGTGTAAATCAAGAAGAATATATCAATAAAACCTACATGTTTATTCACTTAAGCAAACATCAATGCACATGACTCCTAATCATCCACTCAAACCAAAGAACACTCATCTGCTATATCTTAGCTAATCTCAATATCCATCAATACACCATGATCAAATTCACAAATTTTCCAAAGAAAACTTTTTTTTAAAATTTTTTTAGAAAAATTCAATACAAAACAAGATGAAAACTATTAAAACTAGTTCTCCTCTCCCCAACTAAAATCAAGTAATGCCCTCAATGCTAAAAAAATATATATATAAGGAGAACAACCAAAGACTCTTGGGAACGAGGGAAGAAAGACTGGGTGCAACATCCCCCCAACTATGGGGAAACTCTTAAAATAAAATGAAAACCTAAAAATAACTAACATAATTAATATACACTACCAAGGATTGATGGTCTTCAATCTGGAGGTGGTTCGAAATAAGGGGGCCACTGAGCCACTCGGAGGCATTGCCTTACCTTCACCTTGTCACTCACTATTTGGGTACACTCAAACTGGTCACATTATAACTGGTCATAAGCCTCATTCCTTACTAACGCTTGCTCTATTTGACCTTTGATGCACTTGCTCTCCAGATGGTTGTCCACTGAGGTGTCAATAAAGTTCATTTGCCTTACATATTCACACTCACCCAACTGCTTGCTCACATTGAAGATGTTCAATTCCGCAGTCAAATTACCGAAAGACAGTTTCAGAACCCTATTCTTGCAATCGATTAGGGCATTAGATGTAGTTAGGAAGGGTCTTCCTAAGATGGCTGGAATTGGAGCTTGAGCATTAGGGCTCACTATAGGTTGAGTGTTAATAACGATAAAGTCCACAAGGAAGTAAAAATTATCAACCTAGGTGAGCATATCCTCCACCATACCCCTAGGCACCCGAATAGACAGATCAGTAAGCTCAGGAGTGATCTGAGTGGGACGTAACTCTTCCAAACCCAACTGCTCATAGACAGAATACGAGAGTAAGTTGACACTATCTCCCAAATCAAGTAAAGCATGGTCTATTTTGTGGTTTCCAATCATAAAGGAGATGGTTGGACGACCAAGGTCCTTATATGTAGTAGTGGTGACCTTGGATTGTAAGATAGCATTGGCTTGCTCAGCCAACAAAACATCCCCTTTAATGTGCAACCTCCTTTTGATAGTACACAAGTCTTTCAAAAACTTGACATATGAGGGAATCTGTTTTATAGCATCAAGGAGAGGGATGTTTATCTTGACCTGTTTGAACAACTTATAGATTTTAGAATTTATTAATTCATGCTTGGGTCTGGTCAATCTATGAGGGAATGGTGCATGAGATAACACATCTTTCTCACTCTCCTCAAGTTTTTCAAATTCAACAACTTTTTATTTCTCTCTCTCAGGTGTGCTAGACTTTTCTCTTAGGTTATCCACCCTATTAGCCATTGAGTCACTAACCTTAAAAGTGGTGTTTGGTTTTTCAATGATTGTTCCACTTTGTAAAGTAATAATAGCATGAACCTGCTCGTGGGATGTGGTAGGGTGAAGAATACCCTCACTTATGTGTGCTTGCCTAGTAGGATTAGGTTGGGGTTAAGCTGGGGAACGTTCCTTCTCGGGAACAGTCAAAGTCTGTGTTAATAGAGTCAGCTGACTCTTTATGTCATCCAAAGTGTGACTTTGTTGCTCCAAAGTCTTGTTAACCCTCACATTCACCCCACCCTGTGTTTGTATGAATTGTTGAATGTTGTTATTCAAACCACTTTGCATTTGCATGAATTGTGACAAACTATCCTCGGGTGACCGTTTATGGGGTGCTTGGTAAGATGTGGAAGCTTGTAGTGGTGCTGTGTAGGGCTGTGATAGAGCTTGGTACTGCTGAGGTGGCGCTTGATATTGTTGTGGAACGATGTTGCCGTTGCCCTTCCAAGTAAGGTTAGGGTGATTGCACCACCCTAGATTATAAGTTCGTGAGTAAGGGTTCCCTTCGCCCCCTTAGTTTAGATACTAATTTCTAAACTAGTCAATTACAATACCTTAACCATGCAAAACTTCCCTGAAAGCAGGTATGGTAGGACCCTTATTGGTAACATGGGTCACATCATTGCACTCACTGCAAGGTGTTGTAACTTACGGGTCCAGAGAGACACATTTCACTTGCTTAAGTGCTAACACTTCTATTTGTCTGGTAAGGGCACTCAACTTAGCACTTATGTCATCTACCAGGTTCAATGTGAATTTACCACTCCCTTGACCACTTTGTCTACACTCAGTATTCTAGGATCCTGTGGTCTCCCAATATCTCTCAATGTCAGCCAAATAATCGAAGTAACTGAAAGCCTCGTCAGGAGATTTATCATAAAAATCACCAGTACACATAGTCTCCACATAACGCTTTAGCTGCGGCATCAATGAAGAATAAAATGTGTTGATTGTATGGTAAGACTAGAAACCTGTCGCTCCCCATTTTTTTGCAATCAGGAAAAATAAACACAATTGGAAAAAATACAGTACTCTCTCGTTAGAACTCATTCTCCTGCGACTAGGTTTGAATCAGAAAATTGATTTGATTAAGGGCTTTTAAAAAAAAGTTTGGAGTCGCCACCTAACTTGATTAAGGTGAGATAGGTCACCAAAAACTAAGCACAATCTGAATATTACACTTACGATTTTTGAAAAGGTTTTGAAAACTTCCTCAACAGAGGGTTTTAAGGAAAATAGGTTGTTTGGCAAACGTTGAACAGTTTTAAGGCCTTTTTGAAAATAAATCCATTTGGTCTTTGAAAACAGTGATCTAGGTTCAAAGGTTGGTTACGTGTAAGGAAGACGCACTAAGCCATCACCCTACCCCGCTCTTGCAGTACGTATATGTCTATTCACCCTAGGTTTACTCATTTGAAATATTTGATTAATATGTGTCCAATACTATCCACTTTGAAAGAGAATTATATGATGCATGATATGCAAGTGAAAGTAAAAGGATTGAGTTTGAAAATAGATTTGAAAAGAAAGATTTGACTTTGAAAATGAATTCGAAAAGACTTGATTCGATTTTGAAAGAAGGTTTAGAAATTGAAATTTGAGATTTAAAAATAGATTTTGGAATTTGAAAATTTAAAATAGATTATTGAATTGGAAATTTGAAAAAGATTATGACCGAACCCATGAGGGATGCCTACATATTCCTTTTTGGGAATCAGGTCAGTCGTAGTTCGGACAGGAGTCCGATTGAAAATAGACACTTTTAGGTTCAAAACTATTTGATTTGAAAGGATTTGATTCGAAAAGAGTTTGATTTGAAAAAAAGATTTAATTTGAACTTGGAACAAAAAATTTAAAATTAAATTTTGAGTTGAAATCGAACCTAGACTTAGGATTAGGCTTTAAAGAAGGGGTTTTGATCTTTGAAAGAAAACTTGGACTAGATTTAGAAAGATAGAGTTGAGTTTTGAAAATATTTTGAAGTTCAAAATTGGAAAACCATCTTGGTTTAGAAAAGAGTTGAAACTTCCTACCTTTAGGGGTTAGGGTTAAACAGAGGTTTAGGTATCCTAGGGTTGGAACATGTAGTTGAATTGGAAAGGATTTGATTTAGATTTGAAAAGTTTGGTATTAGAAAGTTGAATTTAGGAAAGGTTCGAATTAGGAAAGATTTGGAGTAGGAAAGTTGGAAGATTCAAAAAGAGATTTGACTTGATTTGAAAATGCTTGACTATTTGATTTGAAAGAGTTTAGAAAACTTAAAGTTTAGGAAATCTTCGAATTAGGAAAGTTTTGAAATAGGAAAGTTTCACTTTAGGAAAGTGCCAAATTATGAAAGTTTTATTTTAAGAAAGTTTTGAATTTGGAAAGATTTGAATTTTAAAAAATTTTCAAATTATGAAAGTTTTGAGTCAAGAGAGCTTTCTTTTTAAGAAAGAGTTGATTTTGGAAAGATTGTAGTTTAGAAAGTTTAGAATTAAGAAAGATTTGGAATTAGAATTTAGGATTGAGTTTAGAAAGTTTTGAATTAAGAAAGATTTGAAAATTTAGAATTTAGAAAATCTAAGATTTGAAAAATGTTTGAATTAAGAAAGGTTGGAATTAGGAAAGATATGATTTCCATTTCCTAAAATAGAAGATTGGATTTTATTTTAAAAAAGAGATGATTTTATTTTATTTCCAAAAGTGGAGGATTGGATTTGGTTTCCTAAGTTGGAAGACTAGATTTGACCTAGAATTGGAAAGAATAGATTTGGAAAGCTTGGATTTGGAAGTTTAGGATTTGATGTGAAAAAAGGAAGTTTTAGAAACTTTTGGTTTTGATATAGAAAATAGTTTTGGAAATCTAGGCTTGGATGTAGAAAAAGGAATTTAAAAACTAGAGTTTCCTAATCATGGGTTCTAGGGCTTGACTTGAACCTCAAGAAAAAGAGATTTTGGGAAGTATAACTTTGAAAAGAGATTTTTTAGAAATGAGATTTTTGGAAAGAATTTTTAGGAAATAGATTTGAAAATAAAATTTAGAAAGAGGATTTGTAATGAGATTTTGGAAAGGATTTAAAAAACAATTGTGGAAAAAGAGTTTGAATGTAGACTTTTGCAAGTCTCTAAAAATATCTCACTTTTCTAAAACGATTCTAACCATAAGAAGATTAGAACCATTCTAGAATTGCGACTTTAAAAACAACAAGGAATTGAAACTATGGACCATGATAGTTGCTTTAAATATAACACTTTCCTAAAGCGACCCTAACCATGGAATGGCTAGAATCACCTTAGGATCGTGATTTTGACAAAAACAATTTAAGGTTTACACCCAAAACTTATGTAACACTTTCCTAAAACAACCCTAACCCTGGAGTAGCTAGAATTATCTTAATATTGTAATTTTTTAAACAAGTTTGGAAGAAAAAGATTTTTATGCAAGTTTTGAAAGAGATTTTGATGTAAGTTCTAAAAACGAATTTAGAAAACAATTTTGAAGAGAAGTATGAATATGATATGCACAATGCAATAGGGTCATGAACATACAAGATTTAGGCTTCACCACATAATCAAGGGGGCCAAATTCACATGGTCTATGGTTAAATTAGAAGAAAGCCCCCGACATGGTGACTTTCAACCATTCTTTCTACACACGAACCGGGAAAACCCTTATTTCAAGCATGCAAGAAAAGGGGGAAGAAGATAGGGGATTAAAGTAGAAGAAAACCCAAGCGGGTTAGGAGAGAGAAGAGAGGGGGGGAATTGCATAAACGTAAATAGAAAATCAACCTTGTGTCTTCTTTGATTTGCTTGCTTTATTTGCTTTACTTCGCTTTGATCTTCGAAAGCTTTGAGATTGCAGCACCTTGAGTCTTCAACGGTCGGCTTGGAAGCTCGTATATAAGTGTATTGAGTGTATGTATGCTAGGGTTAAAGTGTATGGGGGCTAGGATTTGAAGAGGCCTAACGGAAATAAGGTTTGGAAAGTGTTTGAGGTCTATATGTAGAGAGACAGAGTTTCTGGACTTAGATTGCCGAACCTTTTACATAGGGAGAAGGGTCTATATTTATAGGCAACTTAAACTGACCTGGCGTCAGGCTAAAAAATACACTAACGTCAGACCTAGTGGCATCAAGCCAAAAAATACACTGGCTCCACTGGGAGTGAAGCACGGCCAAAAAAATACATTGGAGCCACTAGGAGTGGTGCCAAGCCAAATATTGGCTTGGCACCACTACTAGTGGCGTCAACCACTTTGGAAACCTTTTAAGGTGGCAAGAAACATATCTTTGACCCTTGGCACATAAGGCAAAAGATTTGGGTGCCTGTCCTAGTGACTACCATGCAATTTTTGGCTTGGCTTCACTAGGAGTGACTGCAGAAAGTCTGAGAATAATTCGCGAGGTTGGAAATGGGCCGGAAGGCCGAAAATGTGTAGAAACCCTTAGAACAGTGTCTCGAGGGTAGTAGACTTGAAAAACAATGTCAGGATTTATTGAAAGGTCGACCGGGTCATCAGGGATAAAACGGTCAATTGGATCGAAAAACTATCGGGATGGACTCAGAATGTCCAGGAAGAAGGCTTGAAGGTTGGAAGCACTACCTAGAGTGTTCCGGGAGGTTACCGGTATGATACCCATAGCCAGTGTGGTTGGAAAAGGCGACCGGCCCATTAGGGGCAAAACGGTTATTTTACAACGAGCTTACCGGAATTGACACGAAATGATCCAGGAAAGTATTAGAAGGTCAGGAATACTATTAGAAACATCCCCGAGAGGTTATCGGTTTGATGCCCAAAGCCAGTGTGGTTCCCAAGGCGATCAAATTCCTTGGGATAAAATGGTTATTTTGACCGGATGGTCTCAGAATTGGTCTGAAACCGACTGGAAGGCACTTGAATGTGCATGATTGTCTTTGGGACAATCTTGGAAGGGTGGACTTACTGCTCTGAAAACTTAGGTACTTTCTCAAGAAGCGTGCCGAAAAAGGCCCAAGGGGCAGTTTGATTATTTTTCACCGAAGTGGGCTAGCAGTACTAGTGTTGACCTACGTTTTGAGTGTTTCCATCACTCTGATGATCTATGACGAGTTGGTTTCCAAAGGTCTCTCATCCTTTGGTAAACGTGTCACAACCAAGAGGCGAATTCGGTCCCGTGACATAGCGGATTTGTTGGCAATTCCCAATGTCAACCTTTTTGCAAGTGTTTCCGCCACTCTGACGGTTGCGATGTTTGCAAGTGTTTTCAGCACTCTGATGGTGCATGTTCATTCTGGAGACTGCCTGATCTTGGAAAGCTACTAGGTGGACTTATCATCTGAGGAATCAACTTTCTCAAAAGACGTGCCGAATAACGGACATTCTTCATTGACAGGGACTTGGGTTCCATCCCGTTTGACGGGTTTGAAGGGACTCACTGTTCCAAAGAGTTTTCTTAACAAACATGCCCAATTGGATGGTCTTATCGCTTGAGGGATCAACTTTCTCAAAAGGCGTGCCAAATTTGATTTGAATTGGAATAGGATTTGAAATTGAATTTGAGATTGAAATAGGGACTTATCGTCACTAGGAAGACGTGCTAATTAGAATTGGACGGAGCAATACCATAACGACATTTTGGTCATTTTGCCTCCATTGGGCCCATTGGGCCTACGAAGTGATTGATTGATTGAATTGAGTTTGAAAAGTTGATTTGAATTTGAATATGTCTATATCGATTTGAATATGAGTCTGAACGGATCAGAGATTGCCGAGCGGGCAAAAATGGGGTGCTTACAACTTACCCTCTTTTTCTGTTTTTGCTTGTCAAAGACAGAAAACGATAAAGTAAGAGTCTCATGTTGACTGCGAGGTGATTGGAGGGACAGACTTTGAAAATTTTTTAAAACTGGGGCTTGAAATTTGGAATTTTGACTTTGAAAGCTGGATCGTCTTGATTTTTAAAATTTAGAATTTTGAAAACTTGAATTTGAAATGATTTGGGAATTGAAGTTGATTATCTAAAAAGATTTTTAAATTGCTTTTGGAAATGAATTGATTTAGATTTGAATTAGAAGGTTTTGGAAAACCTTTGAAACTTTAAAAAGAAAATTTTGAGAAGAAGTTTAAAATTCTTGAATTTTTTTTGAAAATAGACTTTTTAAAGTGAAAGAGGTAAAAGCTCGAGGAAAAAGCTCAGGAAACCTATGAAATGTTTTTGAGTATTAAACCTTTTAAAGAAGAAAGTTTAAAAACCCTTAGAACACTTTTGAGAACGGGGCTTTTTAAAGGATAAAGCTCGGAAAACCTGAGAAATGCTCTTGAAATTAAACTTTTTTGAAGGAAGAAGTTAGAAAAAACCTGGAAGGATATTTTGAAATCAAACTTTTTGAAGGAAAAAGTTAAGAAAACCTAGACGGTATTTTTATAAAATGAAATCTTTTTGTTTTTAAACATAAAACCTATAACGATAGAGCTTTTTTGGCAGAGAAGACACCGAAAACCTCAAGGGGTCTTTTATAAAACTTTTTGAAAGAAAACTCAAAAAAATTTTGGAGAATAGAATTTTAGATAAATCGTTAGAGGAAAAAACTTTGGGAAACTTTTGAACTTAGAAAATTTATGAAATTAATAAAGCCTTTGGATGAAAGAGTCTTAGAAAACTTTGGAATTGATAGAAAAGTTAGAAGAAAGAAATTTTGATAATTGAAACCTTGAAAATTTTGAGGATTTATTTTGACTAAAACTTTTTGAGAGAAAAGAGTTTTGGAAAATCTTGAAGCTCGGTTGGAAAGGAAATTTTCTCGAAAAACGGGATTTAAAGAGTTTTGAGATAGATTGGGAAAATTTGGGATTAAAGAAAGAGCTAGAAAATTTGAAAAAAAAATATTTTTGAAGGAAAAAGAGATAAAACCTTTGGAATGTGTGGGGCCTTTTTGGCAAAGAAGGCCCCAAGAAACTCGGGGATGCCTAAAACTATTGAAGTAAAAACTTAGGAAGAATTCCTGAAAATAGAATTCTGAATAAAACTTTTATGGCAAACACTTAGGAAATTTTTGAAAATGGATTTTGGGGTTTAGAGAACTTCAAAATTGATAAGAACTTTGGTAGGAAGAAATTTTAAGAATTTGAAACATTGAAAATTTGAGGATTGATTTTTAAAAAGACTTTTTGGAGGAAGAATTCTTAGAACACCTTAAAACTTGATTGGAGTAGAAATCTTTTGAAGAAGAAACTTAGAAAAGTTTTAAGATGTACTTTAATTGAAAATTTTTGAGATTTGATTTTTAAAATGAATTTTGGTTTTTGATTTTGAAGTAACTTTGGAAAGGGAAGGTTAAAAGACCTCGGAATTGATTTTGAGATGAACTTAACATGAAAAAGTTTAGAAACTATTTTGATTTGACACTTGAACAAAACGTGTAGAAAATTCGTTTTGACTTGAAACTGTAATTCTTGAAGACAAAATGTTTAGAAAATTCATTTTGACTTGAAACTTGAATTTTTGAAGACAAAGTGTGTAGAAAATTTATTTTGACTCGAAATTTAAATTCTTTGAAGGCAAAATGTTTAGAAAATTCATTTTGACTTGAAATTTGAATATTTTTTTAAAGCAAAATATTTAAGAAATTTGTTTTGTCTTGAAACTTTAAACTTCTGATTTTCTTTTACAGCAAAATGTTTAGGAAATTTGTTTTGACTTGAAACTTGACATTTTGAAGACAAAATATGTAGAAAATTCATTTTGACTTAACATTTGAAATCTTTTTAAAGAAAAAAAAGTATAATAAATTCTTTTTGACTCAAAACTTGACTTTTTAAAGACTCAAACTGTGTAGGAAATTTATTTTGACTTGAAACTTGACTTTTAAAATTAAAATGTGTAGAAAATTCATTTTGACTTATCATTTGAAATCCTTTTGTTTTTCTTTTTTTTTTTCTTTTTATCTCTTTCACCTTTTTGAGCTATACATACCATATGTTGACATTCTTACCTTGATCTTTAGGATGGCAGACGCGATTTCTAGTCAGCTGAAAGCTTGGCATGATAGCTATTCTCTAGATAAACAAGACATCTTTTGCTAGTCCTTTGGTCGGGTGGCTTCACTCCTGTCGGTGTAGCTTATTCTACGATTTATGGAGGCAGTGATTCTCTTTTGGCAGTCCTAGCTTGTCTTTTTTCTGCTTCAGGGAGTGTGAGCTTACCCCTACTCCTCACGAGTGTGGTTTTCTCCTTAGTTTTTGAGATGATTCTGCTGACATTGTGGGACCTATCTTCCCTGATAGTTGCATCACAGTTGTCTCATCCTAGCATGGACTCTAGGGCGCAGTTCTTTCGTCTATCTTTCTGGCCCAGTTTTCTTGCGTTCTAGTAGAGTTCCTATTTTTCCGCTTTAAGTTTGCGGCAGGTATGAGAGTTCATTCGGGTGATTGGCATACTTCTCGGGACTGGTCTATTTCTCGCATGGTTGCTCTAGCTCTACTTCTTTTGAACTTCTTGATATTTTCATGAGGAGATGATTTGGTTAACTGCCAACTATGTGCATTACTCGCCAGGGTTCATGAGGGGCACTACTGTGCTCCCATGATTGTGAGGGAGACCTTTGTGAGCCTTACTAGATTTTAGCAAAGGGTTGTTGCTCACTCTTGAGGATGTGTTGCACTCGTCCAGCTTTAGGCTATCGGACACCTGTTTACTACACCTTTATTCCAACATACATGGTACCCTAAGCTTGACCATATATGCTGCTTGGCGAGATCTCAGAGCGCTATCGCGGGTGATGGGAGGTTTCCCCAGACTGCTGCGGCATGGGCTAACTATTTTCGAAACATGAGATTAGGCACGGTCAGGTGGTATTCAAGATTGGTTTGTAGGTACTACTTGAGAGTTCGACCTCGCGAAAGGGCCTTCATGCCTTTAGCAGGCCTACAGGGCATTGCCCTCTTCTTTGGGATCCAAGTTTGCTATAGCTTGGTAGGAGTCAGGACATTTCCTATCTAGCATTGGCAATTGAGTTTATCCTTGTCTTTGAGGCGTCGATCCCGAGAGCATTGGTAGAGAGAGTTATGGATACATGGAGATCTTTGTGTCCTCACGTGGATGATGATGGTCCATTTTCTGACATGCCCCTTGAGACTGAGAACTACCATTATTGGTTCTGACGATATGTGTTAGGTCCTAGCAGGCTTGGGGATCTATTCTTTGAGACTCGTTTGCCCCCATGGGGTGCATAGACTTCTTGACAGTGTTCAAGAACATCGTCACAGGCGGTAAAATCGAATATTAATACAAGTATTGCATGATTGGTTGAGGGCGAGAGACACTGAGGTAGCTTCTTTAGAGATGCAGCTAGCAGCAGCCAGATCGACACACGATAGCCTACCCTTGAGTATTTTGTGGGGACATAAGCAGTCACGAGGTGCCCAGATGTTTCCACTCCCTTGGAGGATGATATTGTTGATATTTAGTCTTTGTGAGAGACGATGGAGTCCCTTACCTGGGAGAGGGATATGCTTCTGGCCAGATGTGCAGAATATGAGCAGGGCCGGCTTGGATCATTGACGGTTGGTGCTTCTTCGAGTGCTCCTTTTGTGGGTGGCGAGCTGGTTGATCCTTCCCTAGTTGACTTTTCTTTTAATAATGATGGAGAGCGATATATTTTTGCCCCTCGCTCCTAGATTTATTGATTCTCCTTTTTGTTTGATGCTGTAACTGACTTATTGCCCCAAGAGCGGAACCTTTGCTTCTTTTAGGCTTAACTGGACTAATTCAGAGAATGCTTTTTGAGACACCTTCTGACTTTCTCACCGCTGCTTTCATACTCATGACTTCTAGGAATGCTCATGCCTTGGATTATCTTTTACGCCCCAGCCCCCATTTTTTTCCTTTTTGTTCGCTATTTTTACTACTGGCGCCTATGAGGATTTTCACTAGTCCCAGCTCTGCCATTTTTGCACCAACGTGCCTTTACAGGTTTTCACCAAGGTCGACAGTTTTGTATCTTGCCACATCCTTACTATTTTACCTACGGCGTCTTTTTGGGTTTTCACCGCATCCTCGGGAATGTGCTTATCTTTCTTTTTTTTTTTTTTAGCCCCTTTTTGTGCTTTGCTTCGTTCCTTATTCCCTATTTGAGAGAGAGAGAGAAAGACATAAAGAAAATTTTTACGCAAAAACAATTTATTTATACCAATTCTAAAAATACCCAGGTAAATGGGTGAATGCATGTTATACTTTTCGTTGAATGCACATATGGGAATGGAATTGAATGCATATTATAGTTTTTGATAAATGTATATACAGAAATAGAATTGAATGCATGTCCTATTTTTTATATGAATGCATGAATTGATACAAACTACACATGAATTTAAAGAATGCACGGGTTATACATGTCATGGATGCATTAGTACAACATGTATATAGGCTATTTACAAATAAAGTCCCAGGATTGCCACAGGGCCCATACTCTCAGGATTCTATTTCCCTTCTAGAATTCTGCCCCATTCGGTTTTGTCTCAGTCTCATTGGGGTGTGATAATATTTGCACCATTCTCCAAGGATCTTGACCTTTTGGTTTGTCATCTACTACCTTATCCTTACTTTCTACAGGGTTGCTATTTGGGAATTTTTTGACCTCACTTGGTTTTCTCTCTTAGATTTTTAAAATGTCACCATGGCTTGAGCAATAACTCACATGCCCATTGCAGAGCGATCAACATCTTAGCCCTCAATCCGAGAAGACTTCTTTTAAGACTGTAATGCAGGCTGGGTTTAGGGGTTATAAGAAACAAAGGGATATTTAGGCTCAAAGATTTTCTTTTAGTGCGTTGTTTAAACCAAAACCATCTGGGCACACCTTGGAGCATGAGATTGCCCTTGCATTCCTCCCTAGCTTTCCTTTCTCATCACTTTTTTTCTTTTTTATTTTTTTTATTTTTTTTATTTTTTGCTACTTGTCTTGGTATTGTTTAGGCTTATTTGGACCAAGCAACTTTTTTCGATCTGAAAGGACTTTGATTTGGACCGTAATGTAAGCAAGGTTAAGGGATTTAGGAATGAAAGGGTATACAGGCTCAAACATTATCACTTGTGGGGTTTTGAAAGACCAATGATCACCTTTGGCAATTTAACTTTTATTCCCTGCTTTCTTCTTTCTTTCCAACTCCTTTTGTTCTTCTAGACCGTTTTCTGCCTTCTGATTAGGATTTTCTCACCAAGAAATTTGTTCCTAAGTCTACTTTTAGAGATGCCAACTTTTTCATTTATATTTTTGGATGACAGTATTTTATTTTGAAGATCACCGCAAACAGAATATCTTCTTTACTAGGGACGCCTTTGACGCCATAACTTCTTGGAAATCACCATTTTCATCATTGCTCATTAGTTCCTACTCATGGCTTTTGCCTTAACCCAATGTAGGTGGTGATCATCTGGTTGATTTTCTTAAGAAATGTAACTAGCTCAAGTGGGCTTTGCAAAGGGATTTTCTTTGTGTATGGTAGCAGAATTGAGGGCCTCTCATCATTTCAAATTGAAATGTTTAGTCCATAAAGCCTTTGTACAAAATTTAGATAATATTCTTGGAGATAGTGTGTTTATGCCAGTAAACCCCTACATATTCTATCAAATCAACTACTCCGTGCTTGCCCATTGTGGGGGATGGTTCTTCGTTTGGGGATATCTGAATGGAAATCACTTACGGTTCTAGTGGGCTGAGCAAAGGGTAGTGTTTATTTCTTTTTGGATAAATAGAACAATGGCTTCTCATCATTTTGAGAACTCGGCTGCCCATCGCTTAGCCAGGATATCACTCAAGTGTCGCCTCTTCAATAAACTCTGCACTTTTTTGTTGAATCTGTCTTCCTCTTATCTCTCACTCTCTCTTTGTCTCTTGAAGGTTTTAACCCCCATCGAATGGATTACTCATGCTATCTCATCTTTTAAGTCGAGTCATTACAAAATGGGAAAGAATCCCTCAAAGCAATAATCATCCACAAGAGTATAAGACAAATAAAAAAAACTGAGAACTACTTCTTTATCATTTCAAAACATGATGGCATGGCATGTAGTATTAATTTAAAGAAGATATGCAAGGAATAGAAAGATGGAAATAAAATAAATGAATCTTGTGGAAACTCCCTTTTCTTGTGGACCTTTTGGGTGAGAACCCTTAATGGGGTTTTGGGACTATACCAACCTCCTTGGTGCTCCATTTGCTAGGTGTATCACCAGACAATGGAGAGCGAATTAACAGATTTTTTACAAGGTTTGGCATTCATTTGGAAGTTAAAGGATTCTGTTATGGCAATGCACGGGTCTGATAAAACTTTGCGAATGGTGATTGTCACGACATGGTGTGGACGTCTTGTAGATAGATGATTAGTTCTTCTTACTCCTTAATGTAGGTTCAGCCTCTTCCAATAACTAGGCTTATCCTTTGCATGAGTTTGAATTGGATGAAATGTTAGAAGGTTTCATGAGTTCAATTATGCTCTTTGACCTGAAAAAAGGAAAATAAAACAAAATGCAGTCAGTATGTGGAGTTGGAGGTTTTATGTAATGTGTGTCCTATGGAAGTCCCTTCTTTGAGGGAATCTAAGCATGATGTTGCGTCCATTTTGGAGACGGGATTTTTGCCCCTTATGTAATACAATACCTCTTTAGCATGAGCTGGTTAATGTTTCTTTGGGCCTCTCTTCTATACATGCCATGAATCCTTAGGGTTAAAGAACCTTTAGGAGTTGTGGTAGGTTCAATTAACATGAGATTAGACTGCTTATTTCTCTGTACGGTTGATTAGATGCATGAGAATGCAATGAATTGAGTTTCTTGGAACTCTTGTCACGGAATGGATATGGATGCATGAGCACAATAGAAGTAAACATGTGAGCAATATAATAATAGTAAATAAATGGTGTAGAAGACCCCCTTATTGTTTTGCTTCTGCCTTCAATTTTCTTGGTACTCAGAGATGAGGGGGGAAGATAAAAGACAAGAAATAAAAGATAAGTTAGCGCCATGATTTGAAAGTTTTTATGCAATGTATGTCCTAGGTGTGCCCCTACTTGAGAAGAAAACTAAACATGATGAATTTGGCTCACTTTTTGGAGATAGAGGTTTTGCCCCTTATATGCAGGTACTTTACCATTTGAGTGGGAACATGCATTCTTTCATTCATGAAAAATAAAGAAGGACATTGAACTTTGGAGTTTAAATACAATGAAATTGAAATACATTTTAATGGGGGGAGCAGGAACAATTTCCTTAGGACTTCCACCTAACTACTTTTACATTTAGGATCATAAACTACTCTTGAGTCTTCGGGTTTGCCTTCTTTAACGTTGATGAGGTGGTTAAAAGACCTTGTTTGATTGCCCTTATCTTCTTGGCGATCCTATCTCCGTGAGCATAGAGGGATTGGGGACCCTCCTATGGAATGACTTGAAATGCATGTTATGAGTCCTTAGGGTTACATGGGAACCCTTAGGATTTTGGTAGGTTTAATGCAAGGGAGAGTGAACTTGGTGTCACTCTCTTTGGGTTGATCATATGCATGAAGATACAATGACTTAAGTTACTTTGGAACTCCTGTCTTCACATGGAAATTGAATGCATGAACATGGATGCATAGAATATGGAGAGAGAATGCAATTGTAAAGTAAATATGGATGTATGAGCAATTATACAAGTATTATAACAGCAGGAATACAAGCATTAAAACACAGGAATACATAAGCTTAAAGGAAAGTGCAGCAGTTGCCCTTTCCTCCATGGTTTTAAAATCGACTTGTGTGTCTTAAATCCGACAGAGGTTCGACTATGCGTGGTTTCTACATGAGCATGAGGTTAAGGGTTTACTAATGCTTCCTAAGAAGGCTTGGTTCCCAAATCATCAAACCTAGGCCCACTCCCCGATATGGTGCCATTATCGGTTGGTGATCCAAGCAGGGGGAACCATCAAGAGGTCGTAGGCGAAGAAACTGACATAGCATCTTGCCCACAACGAATATACCGTTCCCCCTTCTAACTAGAAGGGACATTTCAGGTAAAGAATGTAAGTATGCAAATGTTTGTGCACGTGCAGTGGGTGTGTGAAATTTTGAAAATCGGAGGAAAGAACCCAACAACTCCCATCCATCTTGTCCATTCCATACATTCATTCATACGTGGCAGTTAATATAACATGAAACAAATATAAACAAAGGTCCACCTACAGAAATATGCAAAAGTTAGTACCTTGAAGACAAACTTAATGCAAAATAGAATAATTGAATGTGATTGAATGCAAGCCATGACATGTTTTTGAAAAGAACTTGGAAACACTTGATTTTGAAAGTTTTTGAAGTGGATAAAATTGGACAAATTAATTAAGGACTCCAAATGGGTGAGGGTAAAGAGACATGACAATGGCCAAACCCTCTAAGCGCCCCCAATGGAGTCGCCAGTTGTCGCGCCCTGATTTTTTGCACTTGAGAAAAACACACACAAGTGGAAAAAATATAGTACTATTTTGTTAGAATTCATCCTCTTAGAAGGACAAGTGCGACTAGGTTGAATAAAAAAATTGATTTGATTAAGGGCTTCTGGATAAAAGTTTGGAATTGCCACCTAACTTGATTAAAGTGAGTTAAGTCACCTACCACTAAGCACAATTTGAAGATTACACGTAGGATTTTTTAAAAGGTTTTGAAAACTTCATCAAGTGAGAGTTTTTAAAGAAAATAGGTTGTTTGGCAACCGTTGAAAAGTTTTAAGCCTTTTTTGAAAATAACTCCATTTGGCCTTTGAAAACAGTGATCTAGGTTT
Organism: Euryodendron excelsum; assembly: GCA_033060915.1. NCBI lineage: Eukaryota > Viridiplantae > Streptophyta > Magnoliopsida > Ericales > Pentaphylacaceae > Euryodendron > Euryodendron excelsum. The sequence continues at coordinate 34,955,949 of CM065389.1, forward strand.
GGAGGTTAGTTACGTGTAGGGAAGACGCACTAAGTCATCACCTTACCCTGCTCTTGCAGTACCTACATGTCTATTCACCCTAGGTTCACTCATTTGGAATCTTTGATTAATATATGTCCAATACTATCCATTTGAAAGAGAATTATATAATGCATGATATGCAAGTGCAAGCAAAAGGATTGAGTTTGAAAATTGATTTGAAAAGAAATATTTGGCTTCAAAAATGAATTTGAAAAGACTTGATTTGATTTTAAAAATAGATTTGAAAAGACTTGATTCGATTTTGAAAGAAGGTTTTAGAAATTGAAATTTGAGATTTGAAAATAGATTTTGGAATTTGAAAACTTGAAATAGATTATGGAATTGGAAATTTGAAAAAGGTTATGACCAAACCCATGAGGGTTGCCTACATTTTCCTTTTCAGGAATCAGATCAATCATAGTTCGGATAGGAGTCCAATTGAAAATAGACACTTTTAGGTTTCGAAAAGTTTGATTTGAAAAGATTTGATTCGAAAAGAGTTTGATTTGAAAAAGAGATTTGAATTGAACTTGGAACAAAAGATTTGAAATTAAATTTTGATTTAAAATTGAACTTAGACTTAGGATTAGGCTTTAAAGAAGGGGTTTTGATCCTTGAAAGAAAACTTAGACTATATTTAGAAAAATAGAGTTGAGTTTTGAAAACATTTTGAAGTTTGAAATTGGAAAACTATCTTGGTTTAGAAAAGAGTTTTAGAAAATAGTTGAAACTTCCTAACTTTAGGGTTAGGGTTGAACTGAGGTTTAGGTATTCTAGGGTTGGAACATGTAGTTGAATTGTAAATGATTTGATTTAGAATTGAAAAGTTTGGTTTTAGAAAGTTGGATTTAGGAAAGGTTCAAATTACGAAAGATTCGAAGTAAGAAAGTTGGAAGATTCAAAAAAAGATTTGACTTGATTTGAAAATGCATGACTATTTGATTTGAAAGAGTTTAGAAAATTTAAAGTTTAGGAAATCTTCGAATTAGGAAAGTTTTTAAATGGGAAAGTTTCATTTTAGGAAAGTGCCAAATAAGGAAAGTTTTATTTTAGAAAAGTTTTGAATTTGGAAAGATTTGAATTTTGAAAATTTTTCAAATTAGGAACGTTTTGAGTCAAGAAATCTTTCTTTTTAAGAAAGAGTTGATTTTGGGAAGATTTGAATTTAGAAAGTTTAGAATTAACAAAGATTTGGAATTAGAATTTAGGATTGTGTTTAGAAAATTTTGAATTTAAAAATATTTGAATTGAGAAAGATTTGAAAATTTAGAATTTAGAAAGTTAAGATTTGGAAAATGTTTGAATTAAGAAAGGTTGGAATAGGAAAGATATGCTTTCTATTTCCTAAAATAAAAGATTGGATTTTATTTCCAAAAAGAGATGATTTGATTTTGTTTCTAAAAGCGGAAGATTGGATTTGATTTCCTAAGTTGGAAGACTAGATTTGACCTAGAATTGAAAGGATGAGATTTGGAAAGCTTGGATTTGAAAGTTTATGATTTAATGTGATAAAAGGAAGTTTTAGAAACCTATAATTTTGATATAGAAAATAGTTTTGTAAACCTAGGCTTAGATGTAGAAAAAGGAAGTTGAAAACTAGGGTTTCCTAATCATGGGTTCTAGGGCTTGACTTGTGTCGCGCCCAGATTTTTCGCACTCGAGAAATACTCACACAACCGGGAAAAATGCCATACTCTCTCATTAGAACTCACCCTCCTAGAACAATGAGTGCAACTAGGTTTGAATTGAAAATAGATTTGAATAAAAGGCTTTTAAAAAAAATTCGGAGTCACCACCTAACTTGATTAAGGTGAGTTAGGTCACCTAAAAACTAAGAATAATCCGAAGACTATACTTAAGGTTTTTGAAAAGAGGTTTTTGAAAATATCACCTTAAGAGAGGGTTTTTAAGAAAAACAGGTTATTTGGCAACCTTTGAAAAATATTTAGCCCTTTTTTGAAAAATAACTCCGTTTTTGGTCTAACAAAGTGATTCTAGGTTCGGAGGTTGGTTACGTGTAGGGAAGACGCACTAAGCCATCACCCTACCCCGCCCTTTCGATACCTACATGTCAATCTACCCTAGATTCACCTATGAGAATCTTTAACTAACTAATGTTCAATCCTATCCACTTTGAAAAAGAATGTTTGAAAAGAAACTAACATGATACATGATATGCAAGTGCAAGAAAAGAGAATTGATTTGGAAAAAGATTTGAAAACAAATTGATTTGATTTGAAAAGAGATTTGAAGAGATAGAATTGAAATTGGAAAGTTTAAAAAATTAGAAATAGAAATTTGAAATTGGAAGTTTGAAAATAGATTAGAGATTTGAAAAGATTGTGGAATTTGAGATTTAGAAAATATGGAGATAGAAATTTGAAAGAAGTTATGACTGCACCCATGAGGGTTGCCTACGTATCCTTTTGAAGGAATCAGGTCAGTCGTAGTTCGGACAAGAGTCCAATTGAAGATAGAAGAGTTGGTTTGGAAGAAAGAGATTGAATTGGAAATTGAATTGGAAGATTGAGAGCTTCAACTTTGATTGGATGATTTGAAAAGATTTGATTTTAAAAGACTTGATTTTGGAAACCTTGACTTAGGAAAGACTTGAGACTTAGAAAAGATTTGACTTGATTTGGAAGGATTTAGAAAAGATTGACTTGAATATTAGACTTGGAAGGCTAGGAAAGCTTGGATTTAGGAAATGATCGAATTTGGAAAGTTCGGATTAGGAAAGTTTCAAAATACGAAAGTATCATTTTAGGAAAGTTTTCGAATTAGCAAAGTTTTTGAAATAGTAAAGTTTTGGAATTAGGAAAGTTTCAACTTAAAAAAGTTTTGAATTTGGAATGTTTTGAAATAGGAAAGTTTTGAAAATTGGAAAGTTTCGTTTTAAGAAAGGTTTTGAAATAGGAAAATGTTGAATTTAGAAATATTTTGAATTAGAAAAAGTTTAGTTTAAGAAAGGTTTAGAATTGGAAAAGTTGCAAGTCAAGAAAATTTTGAATTTAGAAAGTTTTGAATTTGAAAAGATTTGGAATTTAGAAAGTTTAGGATTTAGAAAGTTTTGAAAATAGGAAAGGTTTGAGTTTAGGAAAGATTTGAAAATTTGGATTTGGAAAATTAAGATTTAGAAAGGGATATAATTAGGAAAGGATTGAATTAGGAAAGATGTGGAAGTTGAGTTTTAAAATTTAGTTCAGATTTTTATGTTCAAGTTTTAGAAACTTAAGATTTAGGAAAGTAGAAAATTAGGAAGGATTTGAATTAGGAAATGTCAGATTAGGAAGGAATTGGATTCTGTTTCTAAGAAGAAGTGTTTGATTTTGTTTCCAATAAACAGAGGATTGGATCTAGTTTCCTAAACGGGAGGATTGGATCTAGTTTCCTAAAGGAAAGATGGAATTTGGTTTCCTAAAGGGAAGATTGGAATTGACAAGTATTTGGAAAGGGAGGTTTTAGAAACCCTAGATATGGAAGGCTATAGTTTTGACGTAGAGAAGAGGTTTTGGAAATGTATAGTTTTGATGTGAAAACAAGAGGTTTTGGAAACTTAGGTTTTAAGCCGAGTTTGAAAATCACGTTTTTGGAAAGAAAATTAGGGTTTCCTAATTGTGGGTTCTAGGGCTTGACTTAGGCACCAAGAAAAAGGATTTTTTGGAAAGTATGTTTTTCTGGAAATAAGTTTTTGGAAGGAAATCCTATGGAGGAGTTTCTAGAGGAAAGATTTTGGGAAGAATTTTTAGGAAAGTGAATTTTGGTAGAAGATTGTTGGAGAGAGTTTTTGGAAAGGTTTTGGGGGAGCATTTTCTAAGAAGGAAACCTAGGGATTGTTTTTAGGAAAGTGGATTTTGAATAGAGCGTTTTGAAAAAGAGTTGAAAAGAGAGTTTTTGAAAAATAGATTTTTGGAGGAAGTTTTTAGAAAACAATTTTGGAAAGAAGAGTTTTTGGAAAGTATGTTGGAGAAGAGATTTTTAGAAAGAGATTTTTTAAAAAGACAGTTTTTAGAAGGTATAAAAACATCTCACTTTCCTAAAGCGATTCTAACCATAAGAAGGCTAGAACCACTTTAAGAAAGCGGTTTTGAAAACAACAAGATTTAAAAATATGGATCATAAAAGCCACTTTAAATGTAACACTTTCCTAAAGCAATCCTAGTCATGGAAAGGCTAGAATCACCATAGGATTGTGGTTTTGAAAACAAGTTTTGTAAAAGAAGATTTTGATGCAATTTTGAAAACAAGTTTTATGCAAATTTTGAAAACGAGTTTGAAAACGATTTTGGAGAGATGCATTATAATGATATGCACAATGCAAATTTGGGGTCGTGAGCATACAAGGTTAAGGTTTCACCACATAATTAAGGGGGCCGAACCCACGTGGTCTTCGGTTAGCCTAAAGGAAAGCCCCCGACACGGTGACCCTCCAATAGTCTAATCCTACTCATGGACTGGGAGTCCCCTTGTTTCAAGCATGCAAAGAAATTGGGGGGGGGGGGGGGAAGAGATGGGGGATTAAAATAGAGAAAACCCAAGTGGGTTAGGAGAGAGAAGAGAGAGGGGGAAGTGCAGAAGCGTAAAATGAAAGCCTACCTTGTGTTTTGTTTATTTTGCGGGCCTTGCTTGTCTTCGGTCTTCGTCTTGATCTTCGTCTTCAATCCTCAAGAGTTGTCTTCAATCTTCAAACTTCAGATTGCAGCTCTTCGAGTCTTCAAAGAAGAGTTGGAGGCTAGTATATAAGTGTATGGGGGTGTGTATAAGTGTATAGAAGGATAGGGTTTAGTGTATGGTGGCTAGGGTTTGGAAAACCTAAGGAAGCTAGGGTTTAGGGAGTGTTCGAGATCTGTATATCAAATATTGGTGTTTTTAGGCTGAGTTTGAGGACCTCTTTCACGCTGGAAGAGGCTATGTATTTATAAAGAGAGGAATGCACTAGCGCCTGTTGCAGTGGCGCGAGGCCAAACATTACACTAGGGCCACTAGGAGTGGCGCTAGGCCATTTTTTGGCTTGGCGCCACTACTAGTGGCACCAACCATTTAGGAAATGTTTAAGGTCAGCAAGCAACGTATCTTTAACTAGATTTGGGCACCTGTACTAGTGACTACCATACAATTTTTAGCCTGGTTTCACTAGGAGTGACTCCGAAAAGTCCAAGAATGATTTGAAGAGGCTGGGAATGACCGGGAAGGCCAGAAAAGAGCAGAAACATTAAAATAAGTGTCCCGGAGGTATTTGACTTGAAAAATAAGGATATGATGTGTCGGAAGGGTTGACTGGGCCTTTAGGGGCAAAATAGTCAATCGGGCCAAAAAGCTACCAGGACGGACTCTGATTGTCCTGGAAGAGGACTCGAGATTTGAAAACATTATTCAAAATGTTCCCAAAGGTTGCCGGTTTGATACCCAGAGCCGGTGTGGTCAGAAAAGGTGACCGGTTCACCAGGGACAAAACGGTCATTTCATACTGGGTTTGCCAAAACTGACTCAGAATGATCTGGAAAGGACAAAGAAAGGTTGAGAATACTATAAAAATCATTCTCGGGAAGTTACCGGTTTTGATACCTAGAGCTGGTGTGGTCGAAAAATGAGACCGGCCCACCAGGGGCAAAACAATCATTTTGTACTGGGTTTGCCGGAACTGACTCGGAATGATCCGAAAAGGTAAAGGAAGGTTGAGAATACTATAAGAAGCAATCTCAAGAGATTACCGGTTTGATACCCAGAGCCGATGTGATTCCCGGGGCATTCGGATGCCTAGGGGCAAAATGGTCATCTTGACCGGAAAGTCTCGGAAAAGGCCCAAGGGGCAGTTTGGTCATTTTTCATCGAAATGGGCTAGCAAGCAATGGTGTTGACCTGGGTTTTGAGTGTTTCCGCCACTCTGACGGTGGTCATCGTGACACAAGGGTTTGTAGGCAATTCCCTATATCGACCTGTTTGGGAGTATTTCCGCTACTCTAACGGTTGCGATGTTTGCGAGTATTTCTGCTAGTCTGACGGTTCGCGATCATTCCCGAGATTTCCTAATCTCGGGAAGCTACTAAAGGGGACTTAGCGCTTGAGAAGTCAACTTTCTTGGAAGGCGTGCCTAAACGGACATTTCTACATTGGCGGGTTAGCAGGCGCCAAAGGTGGACCGTTCTACCATCTAGGGGACTTGGGGTCTCGTCCCAGTCGACAGGTTTAAAAGGACTTACTGTTTCGAAGAGATTTTGTTCGAAAAATGTGTCGGACCATCTCGAGGAATAAACTGTCTCGAGAGAGGGACTGGAATTGGAAAGGGGTCTTATCACCTTCGGAAAGACGTACCTGATTTGGAACCGTCTCAATGAATAAACTGTCTCGAGAGAGGGATTGGAAAGGGGTCTTATCGTCTTCGGAAAGACGTGCCTGAATTGGAACCGTCTCGAGGAATAAACTGTCTCGAGAGAGGGGTTGGAAAGGAGTTTTATCGTATTTGGAAAGACGTGCCTGAATTGGAACCGTCTCGAGGAATAAACTGTCTCGAGAGAGGGGTTGGAGTTGGAAAGGACAATGCCCCTAAGAGCATTTTGGTCATTTTGCCTCTATTTGGGCCTAGTGGGCCTGCAAAGCGATGGACAAACGGGATTTGGGCTTAGAAAGTTGGTTTCAATTGTAATATGCCCACAATGACTTGAACACAAGTCTGGACGGAGTGTAGACTGCCAAGCGGTCAAAAATGGAGTGCTTACAACTTGGACCTTAAAAAAAAGAGATTTTGGAAAGTATACCTTTGAAAAGAGAGTTTTTAGAAAAGAGATTTTTGGAAAGAATTTTTAGGAAATAGATTTGAAAAGAACTTTTAGAAAGTGGATTTGTAATGAGATTTTGGAGAGGATTTAAAAAATACTTTTGGAAAGAGGATTTGAATGTAGTGTAAACACCCCATTTTTGACCGCTCGGCAGTCTACACTCCGTCCAGACTTGTTTTCAAGTTATTTTGGGCATATTCCAATCGAAACCAATCCTCTAGGTCCAAATTCCGTCTTTCCATCGCTTCGCGGGCCTGTCAGGCCCAAATAGAGGCAAAATGACCCAAATGCCCTTAGGGGGCATTGTCCTTTCTTATTCCAATTCCAGTCCCTCTCTCGAGACAGTTTATTCCTCGAGACGGCCCGAGTAGCAAAACTACTCACAAAACCGTTAGAGTGGCGGAAACACTCACAAAACCGTTAGAGTAGCGGAAATACTCACAACCCCGTTAGAGTGGCGGAAACACTCAAAACCCAGGCACGTCTCTTTGGAGACGGTAAGACCCCTTTCCAATCCCACTCTTGAGACAGTTTATTCCTCGAGACGGTTCCAATCCAGGCACGTCTCCTCGGAGACGGTAAGACCCCTTTCCAATCCCTCTCTCGAGACAGTTTATTCCTTCGGACGGTTCCAATCCAGGCACGTCTCTTCGGAGACGATAAGACCCTTTTCCAATCCCTCTCTTGAGACAGTTTATTCCTCGAGACGGTCCGAGTAGCAAAACTACTCACAAAACCGTTAGAGTAGCGGAAGTACTCACAAAACCGTTAGAGTAGCGGAAGTACTCACAAAACCGTTAGAGTAGCGAAAATACTCACAAAGCCGTTAGAGTAGTGGAAATACTCACAAATCATCAACCCCGTCCGAGTAGCGAAAATACTCACAAATCATCAACCCCGTCCGAGTAGCGGAAATACTCACACCGTTAGAGTGGCGGAAACACTCAAAACCTAGGTCAACACCAGTGTCTATTAGCCCACTTTGGTGAAAAATGTCCAAACCGCCCTTAGGACCTTTTCCGAGACTTTCCGGTCAAGATGACCATTTTGCCCCTAGACATCCGAACGCCCCGGGAACCACACTGGCTCTGGGAATCAAACTGGTAATGTCCCGAGAATACTTTTTATAGTATTCTCAACCTTCCTTTACCTTTCCGGACCACTCCGAGACAGTTCCGGCCAACCCGGTATAAAATGACCGTTTTGCCCCTAGAGGGCCGGTCTCCTTCTTCGACCACACCGGCTCTGGGTATCAAACCAGTAATGTCCCGAGAATACTTTTTATAGTGTTCTCAACCTTCCTTTACCTTTCCGAATCATTCCGAGTCAGTTCCGGCAAACCTGGTACAAAATGACCGTTTTGCCCCTGGTGGGCCGGTCTCCATTTCCGACCACGCCGGCTCTGGGAATCAAACCGGAAACCTCTGGGAACATTCTAAATAATGTTTCCAGATCCCAAGTCTTTTTCCAGGACAATCCGAGTTCGCCCCGGCAGTTTTCCAGTCCAATTGACTGTTTTGCCCCTAAAGGCCCGGTCAACCTTTCCGACCCACCTTATCTTCATTTGTCAAGTCAAATACCTCCAGGACACTATTTTAAGTGTTCTTGCTTTTTTCCGGCCTTCCGGGTCACTCCCAGCTCCTTCAAATCATTCCCGAACTTTCCGGAGTCACTCCTAGTGAAGCCAGGCTAAAGTTTATATGGTAGTCACTAGTACAGGCGCCCAAATCTAGTCAAAGATACGTTGCTTGCCGACCTTAATTGTTTCCTAAATGGCTGGCGCCACTAGTAGTGGCGCCAAGCCAAAAAATGGCTTGGTGCCACTCATAGTGGCGCCAGTGTATAATTTGGCCTTGCGCCACTGCAACAGGCGTCAGGTTTGTCTTCCCTCTATAAATACAGAGTCTCGTTCAACGTGAAAGGGGTCTGCAAACTTAACCTAAGAATCTCATATTTCGATATACAGAGCTCGAGCACCTCCAAAACCCTAGCCTCCCTAGGTTTTCCTAAACCCTAGCCACTATACACAAACCCTAGCCTCCTATACACTCATACACTCTCCTATACACTCATACACTCCCCTATACACTCATACACTAGCCTTCAACCACTCTGTGAAGACTTGAAGAGCGATCTAAAGCTTGAAGACAATCCTTGAAGACTGAAGGTGAAGATCAAGACCGAAGACCGAAGATCGAAGACAGCACGGCGCGCAAAATAAACAAGATACAAGGTAGGCTCCCTATTTAATTTTCTGCACTTCCCCCTCTCTCTTCTTTCTCCAACCCACTTGGGTTTTCTCTATTTTAATCCCCCATCTCTTTCCCACCCTTTCTTTGCATGCTTGAAACAAGGGGATTCCCGGTTCATTTGTAGGATTGGGCTATTGGAGAGTCACCGTGTCGGGGGCTTTCTTCTAGTCTAACCAAAGACCACGTGAGTCCGGCCCCCTTGATTATGTGGTGAAGCCTTAACCTTGTATGTTCACGACCCCAAATTGCATTGTGCATATCATAGTCTTGCATCTTCTAAAATTCATTCTCAAAAAGTTGTTTTCAAAAATCGTTTTCAAACTTGTTTTCAAAATTGCATCAAAAGCTCTTTTTCAAAAACATGTTTTCAAAATCACAATCCTAGGGTGATTCTAGCCTTTCCATGGCTAGGGTTTCTTTAGGAAAGTGTTACATTAAAAGTGACCTTTTGGTCTATATTTTCAAATCTTGTTGTTTTCAAAACCGCTTTCCTGAAGTGGTTCTAGCATTCTTATGGTTAGAATTGCTTTAGGAAAGTAAGATGTTTTTACACCTTCTAAAAACTCTCTTTAAAAATCTCTTCCTAAAAATCTCTTTTTCAACATACTTTCCTAAAACTCCCCTTTTCAAAATTGATTTCAAAAACTCCCTTCCAAAATCTATTTTTCAAAACTCCCTTTTTCAACTCCTTTCCAAAATTCTCTCCCCAAAATCCACTTTCCAAAAACCTTCCCCAAAGATCTTTCCAAAAACTCTCTTCAACAATCTTCAACCAAAAACCTTCCTAGAAAAACTCTCTCCAAAAATATTTCCAAAAACTCTCTTCCCAAAATTTTCCTTCTAGAAATTCCCCTCTAGGATTTTCCTTCCAAAATCTACGTTTCTAAAAACACACTTTCCAAAACTCCTTCTCTTTAAAATCCCTTTCCAAAAACTCTCTATTCAAATTCGCTTTCCAAAAACTCCTCCCTAGGATTCCCTTCTAGAAAACCTTCGTTTCCAAAAACGCACTTTCCAAAAACTCCTTCCTTAGAGCCCAAGTCAAGCCCTAGAACCCACAATTAGGAAACCCTAATTTTCTTTCCAAAAACATGGTTTTCAAACCTTACCCCAAACCTAGGTTTCCAAAATCTCTCGTTTTCTACATCCAAACTATACATATTTCCAAAACCTCTTTTCTACGTTAAAATTCCACACTTTCAAATCTAGGGTTTCTAGAATCTCCCTTTCCAAATCCATGCCAAATTCTATCTTCCCTGTAGGAAACCAAATCAAATCTCCCCATTTAGGAAACTAGATCCCGTCCTCCGTTTTTGGAAACAAAATCAAATCTTTTCTTTTAGAAACCAAATCCAATCCCTTCCTAATCCAAACCTTTCCTAATTCAATTCCATCCTAAACCATAAGTTTCCTAAACCTAAACTCTAAATCTTTCCTTAAATTTCAAAATCCAACTCTTTCTTAATTCAAATCCTTCCTAAACTTTCACTTTCCTAAATCTTAAGTTTCCTAAACTTGAACATAAAAATCTTTCCAAAATTTTAAAACTCAACTTTTAAATCTTTCCTAATTCAACCCCCTTTCCAAATCTTAACTTTCTAAATTCAAGCTTTTAAACCTTTCCTAAATTCAAACCTTTCTTAATTTCAAGATTTTCTAAAACTCTAAAATTTTCTAAAATCTTAAATCTTTCTAAACTCTAAAACTTTCTAAATCCTAAACTTTCTAAATTTCAAATCTTTTCAAATCCAAAGTTTCCTAAATTCAAAACTTTCTTAAGTTAAATCTTTCTAAATTTCCAAGCTTTCTAAATTCTAAACTTTCCAAAACTTCAAAATCTTTTCAAATCTAAGACTTTTCTAAACTCAAAGCTTTCTTAATCTAAGACTTTCTTAAGTCGAAACTTTCTTAATTCAAAACTTTCCAAAATCAAAACTTCCCTTTTTCAAACATTTCTAAATTTGAAATTTTCTTGATTCAAAACTTTCATAATTTCAAAACTTTCTTAATTTCGAAACTCTCCTAATTTGAAAACTTTCCTAATTCAAAACTTTCCTAAGTTGAAACTTTCCTAATTCACAACTCGAAACTTTCCAAAAATGAAACTTTCCAAATTCGAAGCTTTCCTAACTTGAACCTTTCCTAATTCAAGCATTTCCTAAAATCCAATCTTTCCAAATCTTCCAAATCCAACATTTCAATCCAATCTTTCTTAATCTCAAGTCTTTCCTAGGTCTCTTATCTTTCCCAAGTCTAGGTTTTCTCAAACCTTCCTTTTTTCAAAACAAGTCCAAATCTATCTCTTCAAATCAAAGTCCAATCTTCTCAATTTCAATTTCCAATCTCCTCTTCCAATTTCAAATCAAATTCAATTTCCAATTCAATCTCCTTCTTCAAATCCACTCTTCTATTTTCAATCGGACTCTTGTCCGAACTACGACTGACCTGACTCCCCCAAAGGGATACGTAGGCAACCTTCATAGGTGCGGTCACAATACTTTTCAAACTTTCAATTCCACCCTCATGGGTGCGGTTTCCAAAATCTTTTCAAATCTCAAATTCCAATTTACTTTTAACTTTCCAATTTCAAAATTCCTATTTTCAAATTTCTATTTTCAATTTTCAAACTTTCCAATTTCAATTCCATCTTTTCAAATCTATTTTCAAATCAAAGCAATTTCTTTTTTAAATCTATTTTTCAATTCTTTTCTATTGCTTGCATATCATGCATCATGCTAAATTAGTTTTCAAACATTGTTTTTCTAAAGTGAATAGGGTTGAACTATAGTTAGTTGAAGATTCTCATAGGTGAATCTAGGGTAGATTGACATGTAGGTACCGAAAGGGCGGGGTAGGGTGATAGCTTAGTGCGTCTTCCCTACACGTAACCAACCTCCGAACCTAGGATCACTGTTTTCGAAAGACCAAAAGGAGTTATTTTTCTAAAAAGGACTAAATGTTTTCCAAAGGTTGCCAAACAACCTGTTTTCTTAAAAACCCTCTCTTGAGGTGATATTTTCAAAAACCTTTTTCCAAAAACCCTAAGTGTAGTTTTCGGATTATGCTTAGTTTTTAGGTGACCTAACTCACCTTAATCAAGTTAGGTGGCGACTCCAAATGTTTTTCAAAAGCCCTTTATTCAAACTTGTTTTCAATTCAAACCTAGTCGCACTCATTCTTCTAGGAGGGTGAGTTCTAACGAGAGAGTACAGCATTTTTCCCGCTTGTGTGAGTATTCCTCGAGTGCGAAAAATCTGGGCGCGACATGTAGACTTTTGCAAGTCTCTAAAAATATCTCACTTTCCTAAAAAAATTCTAACCATAAGAAGATTAGAACCATTTTAGAATTGTGACTTTGAAAACGAGGAATTGAAAATATGGACCGTGATAGTTACTTTTAACATAACACTTTCCTAAAGCGACAGTAACCATGGAATGGCTAGAATCAAATTAGGATCGTGATTTTGACAAAAGCAATTTAGGATTTACACCCAAAACATACATAACACTTTCCTAACACAACCCTAACCATGGAGTGGCTAGAATCATCATAAGATTGTGATTTTTGAAAACAAGTTTGGAAGAAAAAGATTTTAATACAAGTTTTGAAAGAGATTTTGATGCAAGTTCTAAACACAAATTTGGAAAATAATTTTGAAGAGAAGTATGAATATGATATGCACAATGCAATAGGGTCGTGAACATACAAGGTTTACGCTTCACCACATAATCAAGGGGGTCAAATCCACATGGTCTAAGGTTGAATTAGAAGAAACCCCCAACACTAAGACTTTCAACCATTCTTCCTACACATGAATTGGGAAAACCCTTGTTTTAAGCATGCAAGAATGGGGGGAAGAAGATTGGGGATTAAAATAAAAGAAAATCCAAGTAGGTTAGGAGAGAAAAGGGGGGGGGGGGGGGGGGGGGAAATTGCATAAACATAAATAGAAAACCAACCTTGTGTCTTCTTTGATTGCTTGCTTTATTTGCTTTACTTCACTTTGATCTTCGATAGCTTTGAGATTGCAGCACCTTGCGTCTTCAATGGTCAATTTGGAGGCTCGTATAAGAGTGTATGTATGCTAGGGTTAAAGTGTATGGGGGCTAGGATTTAAAGAGGCCTAATAGAAATAGGGTTTAAAAAGAGTTCAAGGTCTACATGCAGAGAGACAAAGTTTTTGGACTTAGATTGCCGACCCTTTTACGTAGGGGAAAGGGTCTATATTTATAGGCAACTTAAACCGACTTGGCACCTGTTGCAGTGGCACCAGGCTAAAAAATACACTAGCGTCACCAAACCAAAAAATATATTAGCTCCACTAGAAGTGGCATCAGGCCAAATTTTGGCTTAGTGCCACTACTAGTAGTGCCAACCACTTTAGAAACCTTTTAAGGCGGCAATAAATGTATCTTTAACCCTTGGCACCCAAGACAAAAGATTTGGGCGCCTGTCCTAGCGACTACCATGCAATTTTTGGTTTGGCTCCACTAGGAGTGACTCCGAAAAGTCTGGGAATAATTCAAGAGGTTGGGAAAGGGCTGAAAGGCTGCAAATGGGTAGAAACCCTTAGAACAGTGTTTCGGGGGTAGTACACTTGAAAAAAAATATTAGGATTTGTTGGAAAGGTCGATCGGGTCATTTGGGGCAAAACAGTCAATTAGATTGAAAAACTATTGGGATGGACTTGGAATGTCTCGGAAGAAGGCTTGAAGCATGGAAACACTACCTAGAGTGTTCTAGGAGGTTTCTGGTTTGATACCCAGAGCCGACGTGGTTGGAAAAGGCGACCGCCCATCAGGGGTAAAACGGTCATTTTGCAACAAGATTCCCGAAATTGACTCAGAATGATCCAAAAAAGTATCAGAAGGTCGGGAATACTACTAGAAACATCCCCAAGAGGTTACCGGTTTGATACCCAGAGCCAGTGTAGTTCCCAAGGCGAATGGATATCTAGGGGCAAAATGATCATTTTGACTAGATGGTCTCATAATTAGTCCGGTACTGATTGGAAGGCACTTGAACGTGCAGGATTGTCTTTGGGACAATATTGGAAGGGTAGACTTACCACTCTGAGAACTTAGGTACTTTCTCAAGAAGCGTGTTGGAAAAGGCCCAAGGGACAGTTTGGTCATTTTTTACCAAAGTGGGCAAGCATGCACTAATGTTGACCTGGGTTTTGAATGTTTTCGTCACCCTAATGGTCTGTGATGAGTTGGTTTCCAAAGGTATCTCGTCTTTTGGTAAACGTGTCATAGCCAAGAGGCAAATTTGGTCCCGTGACATATGGGATTTGTTGGCAATTCCCAATATCGACCTGTTTGCTAGTATTTCTGCCACTCTAACAGTTGTGATGTTTGTGAGTGTTTCCGCCACCCTGATGGTATGCATTCATTTCAGAGACTGCCTAATCTCAAAAAGCTGCTAGGTGGACTTATCATCTAAAAAATAAACTTTCTCGAACGACGTACCGAATAACAGACATTCTTCATTGGTGGGCTGTCAAGAGCTGAAGGTGGACCTTTCTACCGTCTTTGGGACTTGGATTCTGTCTAGGTCGATGGGTTTGAAGGGACTTACCATTTTGAAGAGTTTTCTCAGAAAACATGCCAAATTGGATGGTCTTATCGCCTGAAGGATCAACTTTCTCGAAAGGCGTGCTAGATTTGATTTAAATTGGAATTAGATTTGAAATTAAATTTGAGATTGAAATGGGAATATATCGTCTCTAGGAAGACATGCCCATAAGGGCATTTTGGTTATTTTACCTCTATTGGGCTCGTTAGACCTACAAAGTGATTGATTGATTGAATTAAGTTTGAAAAGTTAATTTGAACTTGAATATGTCTCTATCAGTTTGAATATGAGTTTGGACGGAGTGGAGATTGCCGAGCGGGCAAAAATGGGGTACTTACAAAACCATGGTGAGGACAAGAATTCAAGAGACTCTTATAACGCTCCCAGCTCCAAAAATAATGTCTCACTCTCATTCGGGGGGGGGGGGGGGGGGGGGGGGGGGGGGGGGGGGGGGGGGGGGGGGGGGGAAAGTGTTAAATTAAGAAATCTGACTATGAATCGCCTCTGTACAGTGCTCAGGAAATAATTTCTGTATGAACATGCCTTCTAGCATGTTCCACGAAGTGATGGACACAGGTCGTAAAGAATTGAGCTATGTCTTGCCTTTATCTTTAAGAGAGAATGGGAAAGGCTTAAGGCAAACAACCTCCTTGGGGCAACTGTTATCTAAGAACATAAGGTAAACCTCTTTAAAGTTATTGATATGGTGATATGGATTCTCAGAGTCTTTACCATGGAGAAGTTGTATCATTTGAAACATGCCCAGTTTAAAATTCAAAGTTTTTTACTGCACGGGTATAACGATCAATGTTGGTGAGATCTGTTTAGCAAGGTTTAAAAAATCACGGATAGATCGTGCTGGAGGCACCTGAGCACCTCTAATAACCTTCGCATTAGCATTGCCATCATTGACAGTTGGAGGATCGGCCATGGTACGTAGTTGGTTAGGGTCAAAACTCTCAAGTTTACCTATTAAATCCCAAACCCAACAATGCATGCAATGCATAAATAATTAGGTCATATGCACCTCAACAAACAAATCACAATCCTCAACCACCAATTTTCAATCTACCTTCAATCTCCACAGATATAGACCACCTATTCAAATTCAATGTCCAGCCAACCTCTAATCTTCACAGGATATAAACCATTGATTTGTAGTTAGCACCATTATTAGGTCTCCACTAAACACCTACCCAATGTAAATAAATAAATCAAACTCTAAAAACAAACAAAAAACAAACAATCCTAGAAAAAGACCAATTATGCTTGCACATAAAAGGGATGGAATGAAGTTACCATGTGAAGCGTGAAATCCCTTTGTTGTTGTAGAGGAATGGCGAAGCTATTTCCTTCTGTTTTTTTATTTTGAAATTTTCTTTTCCTTTATTTTTATTTGCTTTTCCTTTTGTAAATTAGTGCACCCAAAGTTCGCTTCTTGTACGCCAAAGCTATGCTTCCCTAGCAATGGCGCCAAAAATTGATCGCTTCCAGAAAGTGTGATATGATCCACAATTGCATGGCCGCGATGTAGTAATACTCGGAGGAGTCCGAGATTAATCCACAGGGAAGATGGTTGGTGTTCAAAGGAAACTCTCTTTAAACGGACAAAAATTCAAAGAATAACCTAAAAAATAAGAAATAAAAATGATTTGCTTTGAAGAGATTGTTCATCTAATGATTAAATAAAAATAAGGGTTTTACTAAGTAAAAGAAGATGTTGGCTAAGAACAATTCAATTGCCCAAAAGAATGATAGTTTCTTAACGTAATCTTTTTAACTCAACTCAATGACAACAACTTATGCCGTTGAATTGGAAGATTTAGCAGTTAAAATCAATTTAGAGTCTAAATAAACTTCATTCAATATTTTTAGAAAATGGATTTGAAGTGTTTATATCAGGGATCTAAGTAACACCCATACGAGATCAACGTTGCACATGAACACCAAAGATATGATCACAAATCCTTGATTTCAAAAGGAAAAGAATGAAGTAGAGGAAGATTCATTATTTAAATCATCAACTCCTAGACAAACTTCACTTCCCTCGCCAAGAAGGAGAATGAGCTACTCATGAACATAATGAAATCTAAAGTTTATAATGGAAACAATGGAATCAAAGAGAAGAATATTATTAATCTTATGAAACAAGACAATACGAAAGCTTTCTAATACTATCTTTAAGCCTAAAAAAAAAGTCTAAAACTCAACACCTTAAATTAGGGTTTACAAGGAAATAATTATAGGTTTAAAATTACATAAAAAGTTGGATCTCCATAGGGTGTCCAAACACTATATCAATTCCCAGTGGTGTTTGGACATATGTTTGGACACTCTACTCGAGTTTTGAAATTCAAAAAGTGAAGGTCACAAAAATTGTACAGGGAGTCTGGACTAGTGTCCGGATATCTCTCACGTTCCTAGAACAGTTTAAACTTTGTTTTTAATTCAAGGCTCTAAAGTTTTCTAGGGTGTTCAGACATGCGTCTGGACATGCTTACATCACTCTGGAGTGCTAGACATCTGTTTGGAGATCTTTGTCAAGTTTGGCCGATTTTGCTCATTTATCCCAGTTTCTCTTTTGAATGCTCCCAAACACTTCCGGATGCTCCAATTCACTCCAAAACCATACAAAGTATCAAATAATCTTTGTTAGAGGAAAAACATGAATATAACATTATTATAAGGCTAACAAAGTACAAATCGAGGTGAATAAGTTACACTTTAACAGTGTAATCACCCGGGCACTGAGATGGGCTCGTGACCAGGTGGCTTACCGATCTGAAATTACTGACTTTGTGATGATACATGCAAACCTAGAGTTGATAGAGGTGAGGGATGTGACTTGGTAGCCCTTTGTTGGATCGGGCCATTACGAGGTAGTTAGGTATCTTGTCTTGATATCTTTGTCAAGGATTTCCTTCCTCAGTGATAAGTCCTGGGAGTCTTATCTGGGAGACTGGCATTGGCATCAATTCCACGAGGAGTTCCGGTCGGCTGGGGATCTTCCTGAGTATATGTTTGGAGCTTTGGTTTAGAGGGTCCCTATTCTGTATAGGGAGAGTCTGCTAGGTGCTAGTTTTTTTGCTTCCTTCAGAGACTGATTATGGCACCCATTTTAGAGCTCGATCCATAGGTGCCTTCACCCAATTTTAGGTGGTGGTTGGAGGCTATGTCATGGGCCAGGAGGTAGTGGACTTATGGCATCGGGCTGAGGGTTTTGTGCCTTAGGCCAAGTTTGTTGCCATGAGGGATTAGGGAGACTGGTACTAGACCGAGAAAGATTAGTTCCAGATGGAGAGAGACCAGTACCATACTGAGGTAGCCACTTTGACAGCGAGGTTGGCTCAGATGGGAGATGGCAACATATATTATCTTCTTCTTTTTTATTCTAGCTTTGTTTAATTGTGTATCTACTTTATTGATTCAAGTTCTTCTTCTTTGCAGGATGCTAGGCTGGAGATCACCGAGTGGCCAAAATAGGGTGCTAACACTGCTAGAATGGCATTCATAACTGAGGGTGCCATTGAAGGTTAAATGTAAAGGGCTTGGAAATGGACGAGCTGGAATGAGCTTCAATATATTGTTCTTTAAGAGATTATGATAGGCTTTCGTTTTGGTGCAAGCTAAGGTATCAAAGGTGTGAATGCGTTGAGCCGACCTATTGAAATTGGGTCATACCCCAACAGAAACAAAGTTGGGCATTTGAGCAGGCATGGTTAAGGTGGGTGTGGATAGTATAGGATGTAATTAGAGTGGTCGACGGTATTGTGGCAGTTGAATTGGCAAAATAGTCGACACCTCACTCTCGTTTTTTATTACTCTCCTTGTAGTGGCCACCTTTCTGGCTATGTTGGCAAAGCTTTCTCCAGTCTTTGCATAGAGGTTCATAATCCTTCCTGTCTTGAGATTGTTTTCTATCATCTTCCCTTTATGATAAGCTCGAAGAAGCTTTTCCTTACACTTATACAGAGCTTTTCATAGTATATGCCTTAGAAAGTATGCAAGAACAATTGCACATACTCCTTCTCTTCCAAAGGGGGATTGACTTGCTCTGCTGCTTCTCTCTACATAAGGGCATAACTTTTGAGGCTTTCTTTGTCCCCTTTGCTCATTGTCATCAAGGACCAACAGTCAAAAATTAGATCTATGTTGTGGTAGTATTAGGCCTTGAACGTATTAACCAGTTTAATCCAAGTTGTAACCTTTCTCAGATCAAGTTGAGCAAATCAATGCAGAGCAGACCCAGTTAAACTGTGTTGGAAGAGTTGTATGAGAAGATTTAGATAATTCCCATGGCCACTCAATGCCCCAGCATAAAGGTGAAGATGGGCTATGGGGTTGCTAGTACCATCATACTTTTGAAAGTTAGGCATTTTGAACTTGGCCAGTCTTGGATGATTTGGGAAAAAGCAAAGCTCATCATAAGAAGTGAGCCTAAAAGGGTCATAGCCATGGAGGCTCCATAGTGAGTCTTCCAGATCTTGGATCTTCAGGCTAAAGAGGGTCTGGGAAGATTCTTTCTACAGTAGGTGAAAGCAGTATGGTCTCTTATTCTTCAGTGTTAGGTTCCTAGGAATCCTCTTTGTTTTTCCCATAGTGTTAAATTGGAGCATAATCCTTGGGTTGGCAAGTTCAAATTCCTTGGAAAAAACCGTGGATGATGATGGGGCTAAAGCTGCATCTTTCACAGCCATGGCTTGGATGAGCTTAAACATCTCATCAATCATGGTTCTCATCTTATTGACCTCCTCTCGAGAGACTGAGGAGGACTCTTCAGGATTAGCTAATATAGCAAAGCTCTTTGTCGGGTAATGATCGAGTCTCTAGTTGGCTGTGAATCTTTCTTACGCGTAATGATGTCTCTTTATGGTGTATTCTCTACGAAAGAAAAAGAAAGAGAAAGGAAAACAAGGATACAAGTCACAAGTTAGTGTTTGATATTTAAAAAGTTTTATGTGAGACATGCCTTAGGGGTGTCCCTACTTGAAAGGGAGACTAAACATGATGCATTCGTCTTGCTCTTTGTAGATAGGGGGTCTGCCCCTGTATGCATATTCCTTACTGTTAATTGAGACCATTCATTCATTTATTCACAGAAATAACAAAGTGTATTGAACTTTGAGTTTGAATACAGAAAAATCAAAGTACATTTTAATAAGGAGAAAGGGGAACATTTTCCTTGGGACTTCCACATATCTACTTTTACAAAGGAGCATCCTAAACTACTTTTGAGTCCTTAGATTTGCCTTTTGTTGATGTCAAGAGATCATTGAACTGATTTTTGCTTTGCAAGGGTCACCCTCTGTCTTCTTGGCATCACTATCTCCATGAGTATAGAGTGATAGGGGCCTCTCTTTATGGAATGACTTGAAATGCATACCATGAGTCCTTAGGGTTATGTGAGAACCCTTAGAATTTTGGTAGGTTTTAGGCAAAAGAGAGCGATCTTGGTATCATTATTTATGGGTTGAAGATAGAGTATTAGATGTATGTACATGTATGCAAAAGTATAAGGAGAGAGAGCACAATAACAACGTAAACATGCATGCATGAACATTTATACAGGCATTATAACAGTAGGAATAGATAGGAATAAAGGAAAATAAAGCGGTCGCCCTTTCCTCCATGGTTTTGAAATTGACGTGCATGTCTTAAATCTTACAGAGGTTCGGCTACGCTTTCTACATGAGCATGAGATTAAGGGTTTACTAATGCTTCCTAAGAAGGGTTAGTTCCTGGATCTTCAACCCTAGGCCCACTCCCCGAGTTAGTGTCATTATCAATTAGTGATCCGAGCGGGGGAACTATTAAGAGGGACTAAGAAACTGACACAACATCCACCCACAACCAATATACTCTTCCCCCTTTTAACTAGAAGGGTAGTAACCAAGTAATAATGCAAGAATGCAAATGCAAATGCAAATGCACATCCAGTGTCTGTGTGAAATTTTAAAAAAAGGAGGAAATGGCCCAACAACTCTCATCCATCATGTCCATTCCATCCTGTCATTCATGCCAATTTATATAGACAATAAAAATAAATATGAGTATGGTCCACCTACAAAAAAAATGCAAAAAGTTAGTACCTCAATGACAAACTTGATGGAAGATAGAATGATTGAATACGAATTAAATGCAATTGATGGCATGTTTTTTAAATAATTTTGAAAACTTTGATTTTGACAAATTTAAAGTGGATAGAATTAGACAAATTAATCAAAAATTATGATTGAGTGAAGGGTGAAGAGACATGATAATGGCCGAATCCCCTAAGCGCCCCTGTCGAGTCACCAACTGTTGCACCCCCGATTTTTCGCACTTCGAGATATGTGGAAAGCATATGGTACTCTCTCATTAGAACTCATTCTCCTAGAAGGACTAGTGCAACTAGGTTTAAATTAGAAATTTACTTGTATAAGAGCTTTTGGAACAAGGTTTGGAGTCACCACCTAACTTTATTAATGTGAGTTAGGTCACCTAAAACTAAATAAAGTCTGAAGACATAAACTTAAGGTTTTGGCACAACTTCCTCAAGAGAGGGGTTTTCAGAGAAAATAGGTTGTTTGGAAATCTTTGAAAAGATTTAAGCTCTTTTTTAAAATAACTCCGTTTTGGTCTTTTGAAAATAGTGATTCTAGGTTCGGAGGTTGGTTACATACATGGAAGATGCACCAGACTATCACTTTATCCCGCCATTACGGTACTTACATGTCTTTTCACCCTAGGTTCACTCATTTAGAATCTTCGATTATCCAATGTCCAATTATATCTACTTCAAGAATTTTAAAAAGAGGTATATGTCATCACCTTAGGGATTATATAATGCATGATATGCAACTGCATGAAAGAATTTGAAAAGAGATTTTGAAAAAAAAGATTGAAATTTTTAAAAAGGTTGTGACCGCACCCATGAGAGTTGCAGACGTATCCCTTTGTTGGGAATCAGGTCAGCTGTAGTTTAAACTCGAGGTCTAATTGAAAATAGACACTTTGGGGTCTTGTTTTATTTGAAAAGACACTTTGGAGCTTTTGAAAAGTTTGACTTAAAAAAGGCTTTGATTTGAACATTGATTAGAAAATTTGAAATTGAACTTTGATTTGGAATTCACTTTGATTTGAAATTAAATGTTGAAGTAAAACTTCGACTTATTTTGGAAAGATTGAATTGAGGTTTGAAATCATCTTGATTTGAATTGGGGCTAGAAAACAAGTTTCCTAACTTAGGGTTATGGTTGAACTTAGGGTTTAACCTCCTAGGACTTAGGTAATCTAATGTTTAAATATGCACTTGAAATAGAAGGCTTTGATTTTAGAAAGTTGAATTTTAAGAAAGTTGCGAATTAGGAAAGTCATATTTTAAGAAAGTTTCTATTTTAGGAAAGATTTGAATTTGAAAAGATTTGAAATTAGGAAGGGTTTGGATTAAGAAATATCTAAAATTAGGAAGGGTTTGAAATTAAGGAATATTTGGGACTAGGAAAGATTTGAAAGTTTGAAATTAGGAAAGATTTGATGTCTATTTCCTAAAGTTGAAGATTGGATTTTATTTCCAAAAATAGATGATTTGATTTGGTTTCCTATTTTAAAAAAATTTGATTTGACTTGAAATTGGAAATCTTTAGTTTGAAAATCTATCACTTTATGTGACTTTTGAATTAGAAAATCTATGATTTTATGTAAAAAATAGTTTTAAAAATCTATGATTTTATGTAAAAAATAGTTTTAGAAACCTATGATCTAATATAGATAGAAAATTATGATTTTATGTAAAAAAAAAAAAAAAAAACTAGGGTTTTCTAAACATGGACTCTAGGATTTTGACTTGGATTTCAAGACAAGAAGTTTTTGGAAAGTAAATCTTTGACAAGAACTTTAGGAAGTGGATTTGCAAAAAAAAAAAAAAAAGAAAATTAGAAAGATTTAAATATAGACTTTGAAAATCTCTTGAATATCTCACTTTCCTAAAACGATTCTAATCATGAGAAGACTAGAACCATTCTAGGTTTGTGATTTTGACAACAACTAGGCTTCAAAACCCTAATATGAACTTTAATGGTTTCTTTGAATGTAACACTTTCTTAAAACAACTCGAACTATGAAATGTCTAAAGTCATCTTAGAGTTGTGATTTCTTAAAAAATAATTAAGACTTGAACTTAAATTTAGACCTTGATGGTCATATTGAATATAACATTTTTCTAAAACAACCCTAACCATAGAATGGCTAGAATCATGATCTGAAAGATTTGAGTAGCCAAACTTGGCTGGGACTGGACGGGAACCCCTATAAAGTGTCTCGGAGGTAAACGGCTTGATAATTAGAGCTAGAATAGTTGAAAAGGGTGACCGGCCCACTAGGGGCAAAACGATCATTTGAATTGAGAAAACACCGGGATCGACCTAGAGTGGCCCGTGAGAAAGCTTGAAGGTTGGAAACATTATTGAGGGTATTTTAAGGGATGTTCGGTTTAATATCTAGAGTCGGTGTGGTTGGAAAAGGCAACCGGTTCACTGGAGATAAAAAGGTCATTTCGCACTAGGTTTATCGAAATGGACTTAGAAAGGTCCTAAAAGGTACTGCAAGGTTAGGAATACTATTACAAGCATCCTTAGAAGGTAACCATTTTGATACCCAAAGCCGGTGTGGTTCTTAGAGACGATCAGATGCTTAGGGTTAAAATGGTCATTTTGACTGGATGCCCTCAGAATTGATCCGGAAGCGACTGGAAAACACTAGAATGTGCTAGATTATCTTTCGGACAATTTTGGAAGGGTGGACTTACCGTTCTGAGATTTTAGGTACTTTCTAAAGAAGTATGTCGGTGGGGCCCAAGGGATAGTTTGGTGATTTTCACTGGAATGGGCTAATAGGCATTGGTGTTGACTCAGGTTTTGAGTGTTTTCGTTACTCTGACGGCGTGTGACGAATTAATTTCCAAAGGTATTCCGTCGTTCGATAAACGTGTCACGGCCAAGAGACATGTTCGGTCCAGTGACATAAGGGGTTTGTTGGTATTCCCGATGTCGACCTATTTGCGAGTGTTTCCGTTACTTTGACGATGTGCGTTCATTCTAGAGACTACCTGATCTCAAGAAGTTGTAGGATGGTCTTACTACTTAAGGGATCAATTTCCTCGAAAGACGTGCCAAATAGCAGACATGCTACATTGGCAGGCTAATAGGTGCCAAAAGTGAACCGCTCTACCATCTCGGGGACTTGAGTTCCGTCTTAATTGACAAGTGTGAAGGGACTTATCGTTTCTAGTGATTTTGTACTTTATCGATAAACATGTCATGTTAGATGGGCTTACTGTCTAAGGGATCAATTTTTTTGAAAGACATATTGGATTGAGTTTGACTGGATTGGATTGGAATTGGAACTATAATTGACGTTGAAATATGGACTTACCATCTTTTGGAAGACGTGCCAACTAGAATTGGACAGAATAATGCCCCTAGGGTATTTTGGTCATTTTGCCACTATTAGGCCTGGTGGGCTCACGAAGCGGTTGATTGACTAGATTGAGTTCGAAACACTGTGAGCTTAAATATGTCTATGTCGGTTTGAATATGAGTCCGGTTAGGCCGAGATTGCCAAGCAAGTAAAAATGGGGTGCTTACAACATGGACTCAACAAATTATTTCAATTGCAGGGTTAAGGATGAGTAGAAGTTATTGATGACATGCCAATTTGCAAACCCATATATGGGCAAGAAATCAACAAGCCTTCGAACATCTCCTAACATTGGAAGAAAGATTCACCCATCATTGTAGAGAATTGTGAAATCTGGGATCTATTCTGTCCTACGTTCAGGGAAGAACTTTTTAAAGAATTCCCCTTGTAATGAACCCTAAGAGTGGCCTCAACATGTTGAACCATAGCTTAGCTTTATCCTTAAGAGAAAATGGAAAAAGTTTTAAAAGTAAAACTTCCCTTGAACAAGTGTTGTCCATGAACATCGAGCAAGCATCCTCAAATTCTTTTATGTAGGTGTATGGATTCTCGGAATCCATACCATAAAATGTGGGCAACAATTGTATCATTTCCGGTTTGGGATTTAACATGTTGTGATGAGCGAAGAAAACTATACATGACGTAGGTGCTTGCCTAGATGGATTCATGTAATCTTTAAGGTCCTACCATGGGGAGCACCCATGTTACCAGGGTTGTTCCCTCTTTCGAAATCAACAGATACGTTGGGAATTGGATTGAGATTGGTATTAGAATTCATCCCATCATTGATGTTTGCCATTGGAATTGGTCCTAAGTCAATAACTAAAGGTAGATCGAGATTAGGAGCTCTAGAGGGCGAAGGGGTATGATTATGATCAATTCTCACTAAACAGCTGTGAACGTCCCTAATGTATGATGACATGCAAATGCAATGCACACAAAAGAGACCATCCAAGTCTCAAGCAACGCAACATACACAATTCCTTTCACCAATTTCCTTCCAACCTCCACAAAAATTTATCCACCAATTGAGCAATTCAAAATTAATCCACCCAACAAATATTTCCAGTCTCCTTATGCAAGAACAATACCACCAATAAGCATTTAACACATAGTCCTATCCACCAATTGATATCCACCGATTGAGCTATCAAAGTAATCCAAATTTCTACACCAATCAAACAAAAAACAATCCTAAAATATTAAAGAAAATAAAAAATAAAAATCTATCATGCTAGCACATAAAAAGGATGGAACAAAGTTACCCATGGCCTTAGGCGATGATCAGTCCATTATAGTAGATTTGATGGAGATACAATCCATCAGTTGCTTTCGAACCAAGGTCCCTCAATGTTCGCTTTCGTGCCTTTGATCCCTAGCAACGACGCAAAATTTTGATTGCTCCTTCACAATGCTATATATTCACTGCAAGCATACGATTGACGATTATAGTTTAATCTGGTAAGTCTGGATATCGACTCTCTCGAATATGAAGCTAAATATAAGCTCTAGCACTAAGAAAACACTAAGCTTCCTAAAATTGATTTACAACCAACAAAATGCATCTAAATGGAAGTATAACCGAAAATATCTTTGATGAAGATATTAGGTTTGTCAAACTACTTTAAAGCAATTAAAATGAAGTTTAAATGTGGAGAAAATGGTCTTGAATCCAATTGATCTAATTACCCAAGTTCTTCAAGCATTCATTAAGGTATTTGTGACTCCAATCATAGGTCTCACCATGGACCTTTGATTTGGATGATTTTGACTATGAAAATGAGAATTCATTAACAATTGATCTTGGAATTGAATTCTATTGAAGATTCATAGGTTCATACCATTGATTTGTATATTCTCAATACCTATTCAAGAATTGTGCATTGACGTTACCAAACTTAGTCAAGTAACCTAAGTTTTTTTTTTTAAGAATCTAGGTCTCAATTGCTAAGAATTTGATTAATTAGAAAATATAGAATCGAATTCCAATTTACCTCCATTGAAGACTTCAAAACCTTCAGTGATCTTCTCAATTAAATCCAAGAGAGTTTAGCTAATCATCACCATTGCAAAATAATTGAAGAATTAAGAAGACAATTGCAATTTGAACTAAATCTATCTATTACAATGGAATTTCAAAGGTTTCTCTCTCTAAAAGTATATAAAACTGCAAAAAAATCTAAGTACTATTTGTATTATAAAAAAACTAGATCCCAAATTGGATAAAAACTAGCTTTTGCAGCTAAAAATAAAAATAGACCTGGAAGAGGCCATTTGAACGGGTGCTCTGTTCGAATGGCCTAGCACCCATTCGAACTAACGTCATTTTGCCCTCTCTGAATCTATGTTCTGCTTGCTAACCTGATTTGAACCTGCTTCAAATGCTTGGAATTCCCGTTCGAACACTACTTTGGAATCTTGACAGTTTTGCTTCCTTTAAGCTCCATTTTTTCCGTAAAACACAATAAAACAGTTTAGCACCAAAATATAACTAATAAAACAGAAATAACCCTATACTAAGGCTACCAATCCACTAGTCATGACATTATGATTACACGTTTGGAGTGTAATCAAGCCTAAGCAAATAAACAATGAATAAGAATGAGCATTCTCATTCCATTGCTTTCTCATTTTTATTTTCACTCTCATTCTCATTATATTTCATTTCATTCCCTTGTACTATACATAACCTTAGTATTACAAATATGATAATCCTTTTATGAGCAAATCTGTGAATTGGGTAGTGAAAAGTGTCTAAATAGTTATCCTTAACTAAAACATTTGTCTTTCTTGATACAGAAGTACTTCACTATTTCTGGTTAGAGTTCATTATCCATCAATACAGGAAGATATCCATAACATTGCCTAGGAAGCAACGTATTAAATAGGTTCGTTTCATTTGGAAGATCACGAGATTTCACCCCTCACCACCGCTGCTTCAGTACACAACACTGACTACCTCATGAAGCACAGCTAAAAAGTTAGCCAATGAAAATAGTCTCACGAGGGTATTGATGCTAATCAACTCCAAGCTTAGCCTACAGCACATGAATCCCATAACTATAGCAAAACCAAAAGGCATGTGACAATGCTATGAAATGGAGACCAATGTAGGAAGCCGTCGATCAGTTTGGTAAGGGGAGAGAGAGAGAGAGAGAGAGAGAGAGAGAGAGTCCATGCATGCAAAACATGAGGAGGAGTTCGAGTGGGTTCGTTTTGTTGGTCCTTCTGGCTTTCTTGTTGCTGATAGCCATAAGAGTTTGCTCACAGTCCCAGCAGGAGCCCCAAGTGCCTTGTTTCTTCATTTTTGGGGATTCATTGGTTGACAATGGTACCAACAATGGTATACTCACTCTTGCTAGGGCCAACTACATGCCTTATGGAATTGATTTTCCGCAGGGCACCACCAGCCGCTTTACCAACGGTCGAACTTACGTTGATGCTCTAGGTAACTAACTATAATTATATTGCATGTTATTTATGGTATAAATATGAGATAGAAATACAAATGTTCAATTATAATTGTAAATTTATCTCATTAAAGTAGTCATGACCAAGAAAAGCGATTCCCGCGGTGAAAGCTTGCTTTTTGGTTGGTGCTGTTCTCGATTCTATGGTGAAAGCTTTGGTTAGCTTGGTTCTATAATGAACAGTCATCAAGTCAACTGCAGTAACTTAAGTTTTCACATGGCCATAATGTAAATTATCTTTGTTCTCGTAATATATTTGCAGCTCAACTTCTAGGGTTTCCAAACTACATTCCACCCTACGCAAGGATCCGAGGGCGTCCAATTCTTAGGGGAGTGAATTATGCGTCAGGAGCAGCTGGTATCCGGGATGAAACTGGCAACAATCTGGTTGGTACAGACTGCTAACTCAAAATAACACCTTCTTGAATCCAAAATGAACCTTTTTATTTTATTTTATTCCCTCCCTATTATACTTCTATTCCTCATATTACAAGTGGAATTGAAGAAGTCAATCCATTAACTTGTCATTTTCCCCAGATTTTAGCAATTTATGCATGACACAAGAATAAAACCAGATAATTCGTTACACCATGCCAGAAGTACCATTCTTCTCCAGTCACCCCTTTTAATTTAAGTTTTTGTTTTCAAATATGAACCTGCCTGGTCACTTGGTGTCTAGAATCAGGGTCAACTCAAATCAACCAGAAAAAAAGTTAGGTATTTCATCGAGCGCTAAATAGAATGATAAAAAGATAAAAATAAAAAAACTAATAATAAGGATGTCAAATGTGTAGAGCATATTAGCAATTTTTGAAGTGATCATGTGTTTCATGCATGCATTTACAGGGGGATCACGTCTCGATGAACCAGCAAGTAGCCAACTTTGCAAGAACAGTGCAAGAGATAAGTAGCAGGTACTTCAGAGGAGATTACAATGCACTGATCAGTGGGTACCTCAGCAAGTGCATGCTCTATTCTGGAATGGGAAGTAACGATTATCTAAACAAATACTTCATGACCAACATCTATTCAACTGCTTCTGATTACACCCCAAAAGCATATGCTGCTGCACTGCTTCAAGACTATTCTTGCCAGCTTACGGTCTGTAACCTCCATCCACATTTCTCCTGCCCCCAAAATTTAAGTTCTCCATAGGTTATAAGACCCACCATCTTGAGCAAGTATGCCCCCAACCCATAAAACAAAAAAAATGCAATAAAGTAAAAAATGTTACTTTTTGGCCAATAATTCACTTCTGAACCTCATGGTTTCTTAACGGGCATAAGTTGAATAACTCTCAGTTGTTTTTTTTTTTTTTAGCTCTAAACCCATTTGTTAGCTTAAATATGCTTCTTCTTTTTTTTTATCCTTATTATTCAGCAATTGTACAACTTGGGAGCTCGCAAGGTAGTTGTAACAGCGGTTGGCCAAATTGGTTGCATACCATAAGAATTAGCCAGATATAATGGTAATGGCAGCAGATGCAACGAAGATATCAATAATGCGATCATTCTCTTCAACTCAGGGCTCCGAAAATTGGTGGATCGTTTCAATAATGGTCAGTTGCCTGGAGCCAAGTTCGTATATCTGGATTCATACCAAAGCAGCAAGGACCTAGTGCTAAATGCTGCCTCTTACGGTAATGTGCTTCAATCGTACATAACCTTCCACGCAGTAGTCACTGTTATTCAGTCGTGACATAGTAATTTAGACTTGTTTGGATGCAGAATATCTTAAAACATTTTCATGAAAACTACTAAAATGGCCTGACCATCTGAACACTTTGATTTAACATTATGTTGGATATTGGCAACTAGTTACCCAACCTGGTATAAAAAAGACACTACCTCTACCGATTCACATAAAAAAACTGCTAATGAAATTACACTGTAAAGCTAGGAAAAGCGTAATTAATTTGTATGAACCATAAATTGTAATTTAGTGACAAGGGTTTGAAATGTAATTTCTTAACGATACGGTTTATAGTGTCACATGGTGAAACATGTATTTCAAAAGTGCATGCTCCTTCAAAAGCTTAATTAGTTGTGGTAGCTGCTTATATGCTATCATTCTTTTTTCTTTTTCCTTTTAAATTCAATGCAATGTGTTTCCTTTTGGGGTTGGGAGAAAATGTAGTTCCTTGTGTTGTGACTCTGAGGCTCCAGTGGGTTGTCATTCAATAGCTTAGATGTGGAAGCTGCTTATATTTTTTATTCAATATAAATTCAACATACTTAGTTTCGTAATAGCCCTTTTCAGTATCCCATTACTTGTCATGTGCTTAGGTTTTATTTGTTTATTAATTTTTTTCTGAAATTTCGTAGTACTTATGCATTAAAATTTGGGAACTCTACAGGATTTGAGGTGGTAGACAAGGGATGTTGTGGGGTGGGAAGGAACAATGGGCAGATAACATGTCTTCCTCTTCAAGAACCCTGCGACGACCGCTCAAAGTACTTGTTTTGGGATGGCTTTCATCCAAGCGAGGCTGCAAATATTGTGCTCGCCAAGAAATCATATACTTCAAAGTCACGATCTTATGCATATCCAATTAACATACAGCAATTGGCAATGCTGTAAAACTTGCGAACTAACTTCAAATGTTTTCCTCTAGACTAGAGCTCCAGCAGAATGTGCAATCAGGTGGTGCTTGAACTGACTTAATTGGTTGCTGTTAAGAGTTTCCATGCATGCATTTTCAAATGTAAGATTCACAATAAGAATGTATATGAACATATGAACATCAATTCATGTATTCAAGATTGCGGAAGCGTATCAGTTTGTTCTATGATCTTAAATCCGAAGAGAAGCAATCCAGTCCTGAAATCAAATAATATATTCGCTTTTCATCTTCCTCTCTTTCTCCAAACTTCTTACGATGGATCTCTATAGGTAGAATACTGTCAGTTATGAGAAGAGAGAGGACTTTGCCTATATATATTGCACCCTAATGGGCTGTAAGCACTCCATTTTTGACCGCTCAGCAATCTACACTCTGTCCAAACTTGTTTTTAAGTCATTGTGGGCGTATTCCAACCAAAATCAACTTTCAAAGTCCAAATCTCGTTTGTCCATCGCCTCGCGGGCCCACCAGGCCCAAATAGAGGCAAAATGACCAAAATGCCCTTAGGGGCATTGTCCTTTCCTTTCCGATTCCAATCCCACTCTCGAGACAGTTTATTCCTCAAGACAGTTTCAATCCAGGCACGTCTTTTCGAAAACGATAAGCCCCCTTTCCAAGCCTACTCTCGAGACAGTTTATTCCTCGAGACGGTTCCAATCCAGGCACGTCTTTTTGGAGACAGTAAGACCCCTTTCCAATTCCACTCTTGAGATAGTTTATTCCTCGAGACGGTTCCAATCCAGGCACGTCTTTTCGAATACGGTAAGACCCCTTTCCAACCCCTCTCTCGAGACAGTTTATTCCTCGAGACGGTTCCAATCCAGGCACGTCTTTTCGGAGACTATAAGACCCCTATCCAATCCCTCTCTCGAGACAGTTTATTCCTCGAGACGGTTCCAATCCAGGCACGTCTTTTCGAAGGCGGTAAGACCCCTTTCCAATCCCTCTCTCGAGACAGTTTATTCCTCGAGACGATCCGAGTAGCGAAAATACTCACAAAACCGTTAAAGTAGCGGAAATACTCACAAATAAGTCGATATAGGGAATTGCCAACAAACCCCTGTGTCACGATGACCGCCGTCAGAGTGGCGGAAACACTCAAAACCCAGGTCAACACTAGTGTATGTTAGCCCACTTCGGTAAAAAATGACCAAACTGCCCCTTGGACCTTTTTCGAGACTTTCCGATCAAGATGACCATTTCGTCCCTAGGCATCCGAACGCCCCGGGAACCACACCGGCTCTGGGTATTAAACCGGTAATGTCCTGAGACTACTTTTATAGTATTCTCAATCTTCCTTTATCTTTTCGGATCATTCCGAGTCAGTTCCGGCAAACCCGGTACAAAATGACCGTTTTGCCCCTAGTGGGCCGGTCTCCTTTTCCGACCATGTCGACTCTGGGAATCAAATCGGCAACCTTTGGGAACATTTTGAATAATATTTCCAGAACCCAAGTCTTCTTCCGGGACAGTCCGAGTCTGTCCCGGCAGTTTCCCGGTCCGATTGACCGTTTTGCCCCTAAAGGCCCAGCCAACCCTTCCGACACATCTCATATTCATTTTTCAAGTCAAATACCTCCAGGACACTATCTTAAGTGTTCCTGCTCTTTTCTGGCCTGCCGGGTCATTCCCGGCTTCTTCAAATCATTCTCGGACTTTCCGGAGTCACTCCTAGTGAAGCCAGGCTAAAGATTGCATGGTAGTCACTAATACAGGCACCCAAATCTAGTCAAAGATACGTTGTTTGCCGACCTTAAACATGTCCTAAATGGCTGGCGCCACTAGTAGTGGCGCCAAGCCAAAAAATGGCCTAACGCCACTCCTAGTGGCGCTAGTGTAAAATTTGGCCTAGCGCCACTACAACAGGTGCCAATATTGTCCAACCTCTATAAATACAGAGCCTCCTCCAACGTGAAAAGGATCCGCAAACTCAACCTAAAAATCATATATTTCGATATACAAAGCTCGAGCATCTCCAAAACCCTAGCCTCCTTAGGTTTTCCAAACCCTAGCCACCATACACAAACCCTAGCCTCCTATACATCCCCATACACTCATACACTAGCCTTCAACCATCCTTTGAAGACTTGAAGAGCTGCAATCCAAAGCTTGAAGACAACTCTTGAGGATTGAAGGCAAAGATCAAGACAAAGACTGAAGACCGAAGACAAGCAAGGCGCGCAAAATAAACAAGACATACAGTAGGCTCCCTATTTAAATTTTCGCACTTCCCCCCTCTCTCTTCTCTCTCCAACCCACTTGGGCTTTCTCTATTTTAATCCCTCATCTCTTTTTTCCCCTTTCTTTGCATGCTTGAAATAAGGGGATTCCCGGTCCATGTGTAGGATTGGGCTATTGGAGAGTCACCGTGTCGGGGGCTTTCTTCTAGTCTAACCAGAGACCACGTGGGTCTGGCCCCCTTGATTATGTGGTGAAGCCTTAGCCTTGTATGTTCACAACCCCAAAATTGCATTGTGCATATCATGGTCTTGCATCTTCCAAAAGTCGTTTTCAAAGTTGTTTTCACAATCGTTTTCAAACTTGTTTCCAAAATTGCATCAAAATCTCTTTTTCAAAACATGTTTTCAAAATCACAATCTTAGGGTGATTCTAGCCTTTCCATAGCTAGGATTGATTTAGGAAAGTGTTACATTTAAAGTGACCAATACGGTCCATATTTTTAAATCTTGTTGTTTTCAAAACCGCTTTCCTAAAGTGGTTCCAGCCCTCTTATGGTTAGAATTGCTTTAGAAAAGTGAGATGTTTTTACACCTTCTAAAAACTCTCTTTTCAAAAATCTCTTCCTAAAAATCTCTTTTTCAACATACTTTCCTAAAACTCTCCTCTCCAAAATTGTTTTTCAAAAATTCCCTCCTAAAATCTATTTTCCAAAACTCCTATTCTTTAAAATCTTTTTCCAAAAACTCTATCTTCAAATTCACTTTCCAAAAACTCCTCCCTAGGATTCCCTTCTAGAAAACCTTCGTTTCCAAAAATGCACTTTCCAAAAATCCTCTTTCCTTAGAGCCCAAGTCAAGCCCTAGAACCCACAATTAGGAAACCCTAATTTTCTTTCCAAAAACATGATTTTCAAACTTTGCCCCAAACCTAGGTTTCCAAAACCTCTTGTTTTTACATCCAAACTATACATGTTTCCAAAACCTCTTTTCTACATTAAAATTCTACATTTTCCAAATCTAGGGTTTCTAGAGTCTCCCTTTCCAAATCCTTGCCAAATCGAATCTTCCCTTTAGGAAACCAAATCAAATATTCCCGTTTAGGAAACCAAATCCGATCCTCCGTTTTTGGAAACAAAATCAAACCTTTGCTTTTAGAAACCAAATCCAATCCCTTCCTAAGCCAAACCTTTCTTAATTCAACTCTTTCCTAATTTCCTACCTTCTCAAACCATAAGTTTCTTAAACCTAGACTTTAAATCTTTCCTTAAACTTCAAAATCTAAATATTTCCTAAATCGAATCCTTCTTAATCTTCTCATTTCCTAAATCTTAAGTTTCCAAAACTTGAATATAAAAATCTTTCCTAAATTTTAAAACTCAACTTTCAAATCTTTCCTAATTCAACCCTTTCCTAATTCTACCCTCTTTTCAAATCTTAACTTTCCAAACCTAAGCTTTCAAATCTTTCCTAAACTCAAACCTTTCCTAATTCAAGATCTTCTAAAACTCTAAAATTTTCTAAATCCTAAACTTTCTAAATTTCAAATCTTTTGAAATTCGAAGTTTTCCAAGTCCAAAACTTTCTAAAAACTTTCTTATTTTCAAAACTTCTTTGTTTTCTAAACTTTCCAACTTTCAAAACTTTCTTAATTTCAAAACTTTCCTAATTTAAAATTTTTCTAAAATTCTAAAACTTTCCAAATTCAAAACTTTCTTAACTTGAAACTTTCCAAATTCTAAACCTTTCTTAATCTAAACTTTTCCTAATTCAAAACATTTCTAAATTCAACACTTTCCTATTTCAAAACCATTCTTAAAACGTAACATTCCAATTTTCAAAACTTCCCTGTTTCAAAACTTTCCTAATTTGGGAACTTTCTTAAAACAAAACTTTCTAATTTTCAAAACTTTCCTATTTCAAAAACTTTCCTAATTTCGGAACTTTCCAAAAATG
Organism: Euryodendron excelsum; assembly: GCA_033060915.1. Classification (NCBI taxonomy): domain Eukaryota; kingdom Viridiplantae; phylum Streptophyta; class Magnoliopsida; order Ericales; family Pentaphylacaceae; genus Euryodendron; species Euryodendron excelsum. The sequence continues at coordinate 34,990,258 of CM065389.1, forward strand.
AAACTTTCCTAATTCAAAGCTTTCCTAATTTGGAACTTTCCTAATTTGAACATTTTTTAAATCCAATCCTTCCTAATCTCCTAAATCTTCCAAGCCGAGTCAAATATTTCCTAAGTCTCTTCCCTTTCCTAAGTCTAGGTTTCCTAAACCTCCATCTTTCCAAAACAAGTCTAAATTTTTCTTCCAAGTTCTATCTTTTCAAATTAAAATTCAATCTTTTCAATTCCAAAGTTCCAAATTCCAATTTTCAATCCTTTATTCAAAGTTCAATCTCTCAATCTTCTACTTTCAACTTTGAATTCAATCTCCTCCTTCAAATCAACTCTTCTATTTTCAATTGGACTCTTGTCCGAACTACGACTGACCTGATTCCCCCAAAGGGATACGTAGGCAACCTTCATAGGTGCGATCACAATACTTTTCAAACTTTCAATTCCACCCTCATGGGTGCGGTCTCCACACTTTTCAAATCTCAAATTCCAATCTATTTTCAAAATTCCAATTTCAAAATTTCTATTTTCAAAATCCTATTTCCAAATTTTCAAACTTTCTAATTTCAATTCCATCTCTTCAAATCTATTTTCAAATCAAATTCTTTTCAAATTTATTTTCAAATCTATTCTCCAATCTCTTATTTTGCACTTGCATATCATGCATCATGTTAGTTTCCTTTTAAACATTGTTTTTCAAAGTGAATAGGATTGGGCATTGGTTAGTTAAAGACTCTCATAGGTGAATCTACGGTAGATTGACATGTAGGTACCGAAAGGGCGGGGTAGGGTGATGGCTTAGTGCGTCTTCCCTACACGTAACCAACCTCCGAACCTAGATTACTATTTTCAAAGACCAAAAGGAGTAATTTTTCAAAAAAGGCTAAATGTTTTCCAAAGATTGCCAAACAACCTGTTTTTCTTAAAAACCCTCTCTTGAGGTGGTATTTTCAAAATCCTTTTTCAAAAACCCTAAGTGTAGTTTTCGAATTATGCTTAGTTTTTAGGTGACCTAACTCACCTTAATCAAGTTAAGTGGCGACTCTGAATCTTTTTCAAAAGCCTTTTATTCAAACCAATTTTCAATTCAAACCTAGTCGCACTCATTCTTCTAGGAGGGTGAGTTCTAACGAGAGAGTACAGCATTTTTCTCGCTTGTGTGAGTATTCCTCGAGTGCGAAAAATCTGGGCGCGACAGTTGGAGCCTCCACTGGGGAAGCTTAGAGGGTTAGGCCATAGTCATGTCTCTTTACGCTTCACCCCCATGTAGAGTCTTCAATTAACTTGGTTCAATCCTATTCACTTTAAATTTTCAAAACTAAATTTTCAAAATTGTTTTCAAAAAAAAAAAAAAAACATGCATTCATTCATATTATCTTGTATTATGCTTGTCATCCACATACTAACACTTGCATCTTTGTTTTGTAGATACACATTTTGTTTAAATTTTATTAACTGCTTTGCATGAATGTGATGTATAGGATGAATGGGAGTTGTTAGGCCCTTTCCTCCACTTTTTAAAAATCATACACACACTGCATGTGCACTTGCATTCTGCATACTTGCATACCCTGATATGTCCTTTCTAGTTAGAAAAGGGGAACGGTATAGTGGTTGTGGGCAAGATGCTGTGTCAGTTTCTTCACCTACGGCCTCTTGATGGTTCCTCCGCTCGGATCACCAACCGATTATGGCACCACCTCGGGGAGTGGGCCTAGGTTTGAAGATCCGGGGACCGAGCCTTTTTAGGACGCATTAGTCAACCCTAAACCTCATACTCATATAGACACCATGCATAGCCGAACCTCTGCTGGATTTAAGACACGAGCACTGTTTTCAAAATCACGGAGGAAAGGGCGACTGCTCTTACTTTCATTTATACCTGTCTATTCCTGATGTTATACTGACTGTATTTATACTATTATAATGCCTGTCTAACTATTCATGCATACATGTTTACTTCAGCTTACTTTCAATCCTTATACTCTTTGCATATCCATGCTCATGCATTCAATATTTCATGTCAAGACAAGAGTTCCAAATAACTCAAGTTGCTGCATTTTCATGCATATGATCAACCCCTTGAGAGTGACACCAAGGTCACTCTCCCTTACATTAAACCTACCTAAAACCTAAAGATTCCCACGTAACCCTAAGGACTCATAGCATGCATCTCAATCCATTCCATAAGAGGGGTCCCAATCCCTCTATGCTCATGGAGATAAGGTTGCCAAGAAGACAAGGGGCAATCAATCAACAAGGTCACTCAGCGACCTCCTCGACATCAAATCCAACGAAGGCAAATCCAAAGACTCAAGAGTAGTTTAGGTTTTCCCTTTTGTAAAAGTAGATAGGTGGAAGTCTAAAGGAAAATGTTCACCCTCCCCCCTATTAAAATGTATTTCAATTCTTTTGTATCTCAAAACCCAAAATTTAATGTATTTCTTTATTTTTATGAATGAATGCATGGATGATTGAAGGTCCCTACTGTCGCGCCCAGATTTTTCGCACTCGAGGAATACTCACACAAGCAGGAAAAATGTTGTACTCTTTCGTTAGAACTCACCCTCCTAAAAGAATGAGTGCGACTAGGTTTGAATTGAAAAACTGGTTTGAATAAAGGGCTTTTGAAAAAGATTCGGAGTCGCCACCTAACTTGATTAAGGTGAGTTAGGTCACCTAAAAACTAAGAATAATCCGAAGACTACACTTAGGGTTTTGGAAAACGATTTTTGAAAATATCTCCTCGAGAGAGGGTTTTTAAGAAAAACAGATTGTTTGGCAACCTTTGGAAAGAATTTAGTCCTTTTTAGAAAAATAACTCCTTTTGGTCTTTGAAATCAGTGATTCTAGGTTCGGAGGTTGGTTACGTGTAGGGAAGACGCACTAAGCTATCACCCTACCCCGCCCTTTCGGTACCTACATGTCAATCTACCCTAAATTCACCTATGAGAGTCTTTAACAAACTATAGTTCAATCTTATCCATTTAGGGAAGTTTCATTTCAGAAAGGATTCGAATTTAGAAAATTTCAAGATAAGAAAGTTTTGAATTTTGGAATGTTTTGAAAAAGGGAAGTTTTGAAAATTGGAAAATCTTGAGTTTAGAAAGTTTTAAAATTTGGAAAGATTTTGAAATTTGAAAAGTTTAAGATTTAGAAAGTTTTAGAGTTTGGATTTTAGAAAGTCTTGAAATTAGGAAAGGCTTGAATTTAGGAAAGGTTTTGAAAACTTGAATTCTGAAAGTTAAGATTTAGAAAGGGGGTTAAATTAGGAAAGGGTTGAATTTTAGAATTTTAGGAAAGATTTTTTATGTTCAAGTTTTGGAAACTTAAGGTTTAGGAAAGTGAAAGTTTAGTAAGGATTTGAATTAGGAAAGATTTGGATTTTGAAATTTAAAGAAAGATTTAAAGTTTAGGTTTAGGAAGGAATTGAATTAAGAAAGGTTTGGATTAGGAAAAGATTGGATTTTGTTTTGAAAAGAGAAGGTTTGATTTTGTTTCCAAAAACGGAGGATAGGATCTAGTTTCCTAAACGGGGAGATTGGATTTGGTTCCCTAAAGGGAAGATAGGATTTGGCAAGGATTTGGAAAAGGAGATTCTAGAAACCCTAGATTTGGAAAATTATAGTTTTGACGTAGAAAAGAGGTTTTGGAAACGTGTATTGTTTGGATGTGAAAACAAGAGGTTTTGGAAACCTAGGTTTGGGGCAAAGTTTGAAAACCATGTTTTTGGAAAGAAAATTATGGTTTCCTAATTGTGGGTTCTAGGGCTTGACTTGGGCTCTAAGGAAAGAGTTTTTGGAAAGTGCGTTTTTGGAAACGAAGATTTTCTAGAAGGGATTCCTAGGAAGGAGTTTTTGGAAAGTGAATTTGGTAAGAGAGCTTTTGGAAAAAGATTTTAAAGAGGAGTTTTTGGAAAGTGGATCTTTGGAAACGAAGGTTTTGAAAGGAAAATCCTAGAGAGGAACTTCTAGAAGGGAGATTTTCGGAAAGAGAGTTTTCGGAAAGATTTTTGAAGAGAGTTTTTCTAAGAAAGAGACCTAGGGAACGTTTTTGGAAAGTGGATTTTGGAAGGAGTTGAAAAAGGGAGTTTTGAAAAATAGATTTTGGAGGGAGTTTTTGAAAACAACTTTAGAGAGGAGAGTTTTAGAAAAGTATGTTGAAAAAGAGATTTTTTTAGGAAAAGATTTGAAAAGAAAGTTTTTGGAAGGTATGAAAACGTCTCACTTCCCTAAAGCGATTTTAGCCATAAGAAGGCTAGAACCACTTTAAGAAAGTGGTTTTGGAAAACAATAAGATTTGAAAATATAGACCAAAAAGGTCACTTTTAATGTAACACTTTCCTAAAGCAACCCTAGAATTGTGGTTTTGAAAACAAGTTTTTGAAAAAGAGATTTTGATGCAATTTTGAAAACAAGTTTGAAAACGATTTTGAAAACGAGTTTGAAAACGAACTTTGGAAGATGCAAGACTATGATATGCACAATGCAATTTTGGGGTCGTGTACATACAAGGTTAAGGCTTCACCACATAATCAAGGGGGCTGAACCCACATCGTCTCTGGTTAGACTAGAAGAAAGCCCCCGACACGGTGACTCTCCAATAGCTCAATCCTACACATGGACCAGGAATCCTCTTGTTTCAAGCATGCAAAGAAAGGGAGGGGAAAGAGATGGGGGATTAAAATAGAGAAAATCCAAGTGGGTTAGGAGAGAGAAGAGAGAGGGGGAAAGTGCGAAAATTTAAATAGAAAGCCTACCGTATGTCTTCTTTATGTTGCGCGCCTTGCTTGTCTTCAATCTTCGGTCTTCGTCTTGATGTTCTTCTTCAACCTTCAAGGGTTCTCTTCAAGTTTTAGATGGTAGCTCTTCAAGTCTTCAAAGGATGGTTGAAGGCTAGTGTATGAGTGTATGGGGATGTATAGGAGTGTATATAAGGCTAGGGTTTAATGTAGGGTGGCTAGGGTTTGGGAAAGCTAAGGAAACTAGGGTTTTGGAGGTGCTCGAGCTCTGTATATCGAAATATATGATTTTTAGGTTAAGTTTGCAGACCCTTTTCACGTTGAATGAGGCCCTGTATTTATAGAGGTTGGACAAACCTGGCGCCTGTTGAAGTGGCACTAGGGCAAAATTGCTCTTAGCGCCACTAGGAGTGGCGACAGGCCAATTCTTGGCTTGGCGCCACTACTAGTGGCGCCAGCCAGTTAGGAAACTTTATAAGTCGGCAAGCAACGTATCTTTGACTAGATTTGGGCGCTTGTACTAGTGACTACCATGCAACTTTTAGCCTGGCTTCACTAAGAGTGAATCCGGAAAGTCCGGGAATGATTTGGAAGAGCCGGGAATGACCCAGAAGGCCATAAAGGAGCAGGAACACTTAAAATAGTTTCTTAGAGGTATTTGACTTGAAAAGTGAGGAGAAGAAGTGTCAGAAAGGTTGACCGGGCCCTTAGGGGCAAAACGGTCAATCGGACTAGGAAGCTACCGGGGCGAACTCGGATTGTCCCGGAAGAAGACTAGGGATTTGGAAAAATTATTCAGAATGTTCCCGGAGGTTGACGGTTTAATTCCCAGAGCCGGCGTGGTCGAAAAAGGAGACCGGCCCACTAGGGGCAAAACGGTCATTTTGTATCGGATTTGCCGAAACTGACTCGGAATGGTCCGGAAAGGTAAAGGAAGTTTGAGAACACTATAAAAAGTATTCTCGGGACATTACCGGTTTGATACCCAGAGCCGGTGTGGTCGAAGAAGGAGACTGGCCCTCTAGGGGCAAAACGGTCTTTTTGTACCGGGTTGGCCGGAACTGACTCGGAATGATCCGGAAAGGTAAAGGAAGGTTGAGAATACTATAAAAAGTATTCTCGGGACATTACCGGTTTGATATCCAGAGCCGGTGTGGTCGAAGAAGGAGGCCGGCCCTCTAGGGGCAAAACGGTCATTTTGTAACGGGTTGGCCGGAACTGACTCGGAATGATTCGGAAAAGTAAAGGAAGGTTGAGAATACTATAAAAAGTATTATCGGGACATTACCGGTTTGATACCCAGAGCCGGTGTGGTTCCCGGGGCATTCGAATGCCTAGGGGCAAAATGGTCGTCTTGACCGGAAAGTCTCGGAAAACGTCCAAAGGACAATTTGGTCATTTTTCACCAAAGTGGGTTAACAAACACTGGTGTTGACCTGGGTTTTGAGTGTTTCCGCCACTCTAACGGTGGTCGTCGTGACACAGGGGTTTGTTGTCAATTCCCTATATCGACCTATTTGTGAGTATTTCCGCTACTCTAACGGTTTTGTGAGTAGTTTCACTACTCAGACCGTCTCGAGGAATAAACTGTCTCGAGAGAGGGATTGGAAAGGGGACTTACCATCTCCGAAGAGACGTGCCTAGATTGGAACTGTCTCGAGAGTGGGATTGGAATAGGGACTTATCGTCTTCGAAGAGACATGCTTGGATTGGAACCGTCTCGAGGAATAAACTGTCTCGAGAGTGGGATTGGAAAGGGGTCTTACCGTCTCTGAAGAGACGTGCCTGAGTTGAAGCCGTCTCGAGGAATAAACTGTCTCGAGAGTGGGATTGGAAAGGGGACTTATCGTCTCTGAAGAGACGTGCCTGAATTGGAACCGTCTCGAGGAATAAACTGTCTCGAGAGTGGGGTTGGAAAGGGGTCTTACCGTCTCCAAAGAGATGTGCCTGGATTGGAACCGTCTCGAGGAATAAACTGTCTCGAGAGAAGGATTGGAATTGGAAAGGAAAGGACAATGCCCCTAAGGGCATTTTGGTCATTTTTGCCTCTATTTGGGCCTGACAGGCCCGCGAAGCGATGGAAAGACGGAATTTGGACCTAGAGAATTGGATTCGATAGGAATATGCCCACAATGACTTGAAAACAAGTCTGGACGGAGTGTAGACTACCGAGCAGTCAAAAATGGGGTGCTTACAGCTGCTCCTCTTTTTCTGTCTTTGCTTGTCAAAGACAGAAAACGATAAGAGTAAGAGTCCCACGTTGACCGCGAGGTAGTCGGAGGGACGGACATTGAAAATCTTTCGACAACGAGGGTCGAAAAGGGATAACGGGCCAAAAAGGCCTTTGAAGATGAGTTTTGGCGGGAAAAAGGGCAAAACTGCCCAGAATTTATAACTGGCGCCACTAGCAGTGGCGCCTTTGGCAAAAAAGAACTGGCGCATCTGCTAGTGGCGCCAGGCTTAAAGTTAAAAACCAGAAAATTTCTGGTTCGAACAGCCACGGCATTTTGGAGAAATTCTACAAATCCAAGAGATTTTGCGTGAGACTTGACTTGAACCTTGATGGGGCACCTCTTGGACCCCACGGGTGATTGCCGAAAGGAGACCACGTCACCGGAAAAGTCGCCGGAAGAGAAGATTCCGCTGGAGAACTCCCGAAAAGTGAGTTTTCAAATTTTGTTGATTTTGATGTGTAGAACTGCGTTTGAATCATGTGAATAGTGAAAATTGATGTTTTGATGTGTTTTGAACATGATGGTGATGTTGATTTTACATTTTGATGGTTGTTTGATTGAATTTAAATGATTTTTTATGATTATGTGAAGAGGGTTTTTGGCAAGAATAGGAAATTTGTTCCTATAGGTATGGGTATTGGGTTTTCTGGCTATGTTTTTGTGCAATGTACCTTAGAAAAATGTGTTTAACAACCGTATGAAGTTTTGTGATTTTTTAAAAACTCGGTGAATTTTTGATTTTGTGAAAAATAGAAAAATACTTAGAAAATTAGAAAAATTAAGAAAACTTGAGAGATTGATGAAATTTTTAAAGTTTGAAATTTGAAAAAATATTAAAATATTTTAGAAAACATTAGAGGTGATTTTGAAAAATTTCAGGAGACTTTTGAAAGCCATTGATTTATTTGAAAAATAAAACATGTGTCTTGAAAATTTTGAAAAATTGAAAAATGTGCGCGAGTGCGGTTGTTGTGTGATTGTTATGTTGGAAAGTGCACGTTTTGTGTTTTGTATTGATGTCATGGGTGTTGTAGGGACCATTTTTAAACGAGACTCTGCCGAAATTTTTAGAAATTAGGGAAAGAGTTAGAAAAAGTTTTCAGAAATAAACTCCCTTTTTTTTTTTTTTAAGGAGAAAGGCAAAGAACCCTTGAAATGTGATTTGAAAATTAGAAAACCAAGGTGTGTAGAAATTTTGTTTTTGATTTGTTATTCGAAGTCTTTTATTTATTTTGTTTGTGTTAGTCGTTTATTTTATTTTACTGTTATTTGAATTGTATGCATGGTTTGTTAACATTTCTTACCTTGGCTTACTTTTTCAGGATGACAGACGCGGGTGATGACGGTTCTGAGAGGAGACGCCGCTCGGGGAAGGCAGCCCAAACAGATTATGTCGGCAACTCCAGCCGCTCTAAGGGTAGTCAGCACTCTGCCAAAGGAGCACCTTCCAGCCAAGGTGGGAGGTGGGAGGGGGGAGTAGGCCTCCAGTCGACCCCTTCCCTCCAGTTTAACCAGCATTCAAGGATGAGATGGACGCTGAGATATCCCACTTTTGACTTTTAGGATGGCTGACGCTATTTTGAGTTGACTATGGGTTTGGTATGATGGGTATGCTCCAGATGAGCAAGACATTTTCGTTGGTCCTTTGGTTGCATGGCTTCCCTCCAGTAAGACGGGTATCCTCCCACTTGTTTTCTGGCAGCGATTCCCTTTTGGCCACCCGACCTGTCTTTCTTGGGGAATGTGAGCTTCCCCCTACTCCCCATGTATATGGCTTCCTCTTAGGTCTTCGAGATGATTCAGCTGACATTATGGGACCTACTTTTCCTGATGGTTGCGTCACAATTGTTTCTTTTCAGCTTGGGCTCCATTGTTCAACATTTTCTTTTGATTTTCTGCCCCAGTTTCCTTACATCCCTGTAAAGTTCTTGTTTCTTTCATTTTGAGCTTGCAACGGATAGGGGATCGGCATACTCCTCAAGATTGGTCCATTTCTCCCCAGTAGCCTTAGCTCTGCGTCTCCTAAACTTATTGATGTTTCCACCGGGGGGAATGACTTGGTCGACTGTCGGTTATGTGTACTGCTTGTCGAGATTCGTGAAGGACATTCCCATGCTCCTATGGTTGTGGGAGGGACCTTCGTGAGCCTTACTAGACTCCAGCCGGAGGTCAATGCTCATTTTCGGGGATATGCTTCATTATTCCAGTTTTGAGCGATTAGACACTTATTCGTTACTCCCCTTTTACAGCATACATGGTATCTCGAGTCAATAGTCATTTGATTGGGGAGGTTGAGGGTGGGCCACTGCCCCATTCTCCGTTTCTTGTCGGTCATGGAAATCTGAGCTTTCTGAGATGTGTGCCGGTGCCTTTTTATGTTTTGCGTTGTTCACCGCTTCCTATTTGAGAGAGAGAGAGAAAGACATAGAGTGAGTTTTTGTGCAAAAATAGTTTAAAAATGCCCTGGTAAAGGGTGTCATTATTTTTTATGACGATTGCACATGGGATTAAATACATGATCTAGTTTTTTATACATGCACATGTTTATATAAGAATTGAATTGAATGCATATCCTACTTTTTTTTTATTTTATGAATGCACAGGTTCACACAGAAGTGGAAATGAATGCATGTTATACTTTTGGATAATGCCCATACAGGAATAGAATACAATGTCCCCCATTTTTGTGACAACCACACATATTTATGTAAGAATTAAATTAAATGCATGACCTACTTCCTTACAAATGAATAGGTTCATGCAGGAATGCAGACACGAATAGATACAAACTTCGCAAGAATCTAAATGGATTTACAAGTTATACATGTCATGGATGCATCAGTACTACATGTATATAAACCATTTACAAATAAAACCCCAGGATTGCCCCTTAGGCCCATACTCTCAGGATTCTGTTCCTTTTAAGGATTCTGTCCCATTTAGTTTTGTCCCATTCTTATCGGGGTGTGATAGCATTTGCACCATTCTCCAGGGATCTTGACCTTTTGGTTTGCTATCTTATCCTTACTTTCTACAGGGTTATTGTTTGGGGTGTTTCTGAGCTCACTTGGGTTTCTCTCACAGATCTCCAAAATGCCACCATGGCTCGAGCGACAACTCGCATGCCCTTTGCAAAGTGATAGATAGCTAAGCCCTCAATCTAAGAAGACTTCTTTTAGGACCGTAATATAGGCTGGGTTTAGAGGTTGTAAGAAACGAAGGGATATTTTGGCTTAAAGATCTTCTTTTAGTGGGTTATTTAAACCAAAACCATCTGAGCACACCTTGGAGCATGAGATTGCCCCTTGCGTTCCCTTCCGGTTCTCCTTTCTCAGCCTAGTTGTCTTGGTATTGTTCAGGCTTATTTGGACTAAGCAATTTTCTTTGATCAGAGAAGACTTTAATTTGGACCATAACGTAGGCTAGGTTAAGGGGTTTATGAATGAAAAGGATACACAGGCTCAAATTGGATGTTGTTTGTAATAGGGTTTAGATCTACACCATCCTTAGTCGGTCTTCCAATGGGGTTTCGTCCCCTGATATCCTCCTCTAGTTTCAGCACCACGTTTGGCTCATTTAGATCAAGCAATCCTTTTCAATCGGAGAGGACTTTAACACGATCGTAATGTAGGCCACGGTTTCAGGTTTTTACAAGAAAGGGTAAAGGCTCAAACCTATTACTTCTACTTGGTGGCTTTGTTACCTAGGATCACCTTTGAATTTTCTCTTTTACAAGAGGAGTTGACCTTTCTTGTAACTTTTGAACTTCTTAGTCTGACATTTGCCCCTTTTCTTTCTTCCCTCTTTTTTTTTTTTTTTTTTTTTTTAAACTTTCGTCTTTCCTATATGCTTTTCAAGATAGCACAAACATAGTTCTTTTTTGGTCTTTTCTTTGATATGCCCCCCTTTTTTTTTTCGAAACTTTCTACAACTTCTTTTTCTCAAATCCTTTCCTTAGCATTTCGATTTAACCCATTGTGGACGGTGATCCCTAGGTTGGGGTGTTTTCTGAAAAGGAAAGGTAACCGGCTCAACAGGTTTGAAAAGGGTTGCTTTTAACTGTACGGGAAATGAAATAAGGGCCTTTCTTCATCTTGAACAGGATTGCTTGATCCATAGAGCCTTCATGTTACTTCAGCTTGATGGTCGATAACGCTCTCTGCCAGATCTTCTGCTGCTTGTCTGCCCCAGTGTGGGGGGATGGTTTTGGATCAGGGTTGACAAGAAAAATCTTCCGCTTTCTGCGAGGCACTAATGGGCTAAGCAAAGGGATTATTTTTGTGTATGGTAGAAGAAATGAGGGCCTTTCATCACTTCAAATTAAATTGATTAGTCCATAAAGCCTTTATACAAAATTTAGACAATGTTCCTATAGATAGTGTGCTTCTGCCCGTGAACCCCTACATATTCTGTTGAATCAACTATTATGTGCTTACCCCAATGTGGGGGATGGTTATTGGTTTGGGGACATCTGAATAAAAATCAGTTACGGCTCTAGTGGGCTGAGCAAGGGGTAGTGTTTATTTGGGATAAATTGAACAATGGCTCCTCATCATTTTGAGTACTCGGCTGCCCATCGCTTAGCCAGGATATCATGCAAGTGTCGCCTCTTCAATGAACTCCACACTATCTCCTTCCTATCTCTCACTCTCTCTTTGTCTCTCAAAGGCTTTAACCCTTTTTAAATGGGTGGCCTATGCTATCCCAACCTTCAAGTCGAGTCATTTACCAAATGGGGAAGAATTCCTAAATGTGACAATCGTCCACAAGAGTATGAAACAAAGGGGATAAATTGGGAACTACCTATTTTCAATTAAAAACATGATTACATGGCATGCAATGTTTGTTTAAAGAAGATATGCGATAAATAGAAAGATAAAAAGAAAATAGATGAATTTTGTGAAAATCTCCCTTTTTTGTGGATCTCTTGATGAGAACCCTGATAGGGTCTCGAAACTGTGTCGACTGCTTTGGTATTTCATTCTCCGGGTGTATCACCAAACGACGGAGGGCTAATTGACAAATCTTTTGCAGTGTTTGGCATGCATTTAGAAGATTATGTTGTTGCAATTCACGGGTTTGACAAGACATCGCATATAGTGAAGTCCTCTTCTGCTTGAAGTCTTCCTATGCTTGGATGGTAATTGTTGCGACATTTCGTGGATGTAATGTCTTGTCAGTTCTTCTTGCCCTTTGATGTAGGTTTGGCCTTTTCTAACAACTAGCTTTATCCTTCCACAAGTTTGAATCTGGTGAGGTGCTAGAGGGATTCCATGATTTCAGTCGTGCTCTCTGATCTACAAAAAGAAAAAGAAAAACAAAATGCAGTCAGTAAGTGAAGTTAGAGCTTTTTTTATGCGATGCATGTCCTACGGAGGTCCCTTCTTTGAGGGAATCTAGGCATGATGACAAGTCCATTTGGGAGGTGGGGTTTTGCCCCTATTATGCAATACAATATCTCATCAGCATGGGCCGGTTAATGTTTCCTTATTTGGGCAATCCCGCCTCTATGGATTGAGAGAGATTTGTGCCCCTCTCGAGATATGATTCTATGTATGCCATGAATCCTTAGGGTTGAGGAACCCCTAGGAGTTTTGGTAGGTTCGATTAACATGAGATTGGATTGCTCCTTTCTCTCTACAGTTGATTAGATGCATGAGAATAAAAATGACTTGAGTTTCTTGGAACTCTTGTCTCTGAATGGATATAGATGCATGAGCATAAAAGAAGTGAACGTGTAACCAATATGTTAATAATAAGAGAGTGATTTAGAAAAACCCCCTGCTTGTCTTGCTTTTGTCTTCGATTCTTTGGTATTTGGAGATGAGGAGGGGGCGGACAAAAAACAAGAAACAAGAGAAGAGTTAGTGTCTTGATTTGAAGATTTCTATGCAATGCATGCCCTAGGGGTGCCCCTTTTTAGGAGGGAAACTAGTAATGATGTATTGGCTCACTCTTGGAGATAGTGGCTTTGCCCCTGTATGCAGACACCTTACCGTCAGGTAGGAACCTTCAGTCATACATTCATTCATAAAAGTGAAGAAATACATTAAATTTTGGGTTTAAGATACAAAAGAATTGAAATACATTTTAATAAGGGGAGGGGGAACACCTTCCTTTGGACTTCCACCTATCTACTTTTACAAAAGGGAAAACCTAAACTACTCTTGAGTCTTCAGATCCACCTTCGTTGGATTTGATGTCGAGGAGGTCGCTGAGAGACCTGGTTGATTAATTGCCCCTTGTCTTCTTGGCAACCCTATCTCCGTGAGCATAGAGGGATTGGGGCCCCTCTTATGAAATGAATCGAGATGCATGCAATGAGTCCTTAGGGTTACGCGGGAACCCTTAGGGTTTGGGTAGGTTTAATGCAAGGAAGAGTAACGTTGGTGTCACTCTCAATGGGTTGATCATCTGCATGAGAATGCAGTGACTTGAGTTACTTGGAACTCTTGTCTTGACATGGGATATTGAATGCATGAACATGAATATGCAAAAAGTATAAAGAGAAAAGGTACAATTGAAGTAAACATGCATGCATGAATAGTTAGACAGGCATTATAACAATATAAATACAGTCAGTATAACAGCAGGAATAGACAAGTATGAATGAAAGTAAGAGCGGTCGCCCTTTCCTCCGTGATTTTGAAAACGGTGCTCGTGTCTTAAATCCGGCAGAGGTTCGGCTATGCATGGTGTCTATATGAGTATGAGGTTGAGGGTTGACTAATGCGTCCTAAAAAGGCTCGGTCCCCGGATCTTCAAACCTAGGCCCACTCCCCGAGGTGGTGCCATGATCAGTTGGTGATCCGAGTGGGGGAACCATTAAGAGGCCGTAGGCGAAGAAACTGACACAGCATCTTGCCCACAACCAATATACCGTTCTCCCTTTCTAACTAGAAAGGACATATCAGGGTATGCAAGTATGCAGAATGCAAGTGCACATGCAGTGTGTGTGTGATTTTTAAAAGTGGAGGAAAGGGCCCAACAACTCCCATTCATCCTGTACATCACATTCATGCAAAGCAGTTAATAAAACTTAAGCAAAAAGTGCACCTACAAAACAAAGATGCAAGTGTTAGCATGTGGATGACAAACATAATAGAAGATAATATGAATGAATGCATGTTTGTTTTTTTTTTAAAACAACTTTGAAAATTTAGCTTTGAAAATTTGAAGTGAATAGCATTGAACCAAGTTAATTGAAGACTCTACATGGGTGAAGGGTAAAGAGACATGACTAATGGCCTAACCCTCTAAGGGTTTCCAACGGAGTCGCCAGCTGTCGTGCCCAGAATTTTCGCACTCGAGCAATACTCACACAAGCGGGAAAAATGATGTACTCTCTCGTTAGAACTCACCCTCCTAAAAGAATGAGCTCGACTAGGTTTGAATTGAAAAACTGGTTTGAATAAAGGGCTTTTGAAAAAGATTCGGAGTCGCCACCTAACTTGATTAAGGTGAGTTAGGTCACCTAAAAACTAAGAATAATCCGAAGACTACACTTAGGGTTTTGGAAAACGATTTTTGAAAATATCTCCTCGAGATAGGGTTTTTAAGAAAAACAGGTTGTTTGGCAACCTTTGAAAAGCATTTAGCCCTTTTTAGAAAAATAACTCCTTTTGGTCTTTGAAATCAGTGATTCTAGATTCGGAAGTTGGTTACGTGTAGGGAAGACGCACTAAGCTATCACCCTACCCCGCCCTTTCGGTACCTACATGTCAATCTATCCTAAATTCACCTATGAGAGTCTTTAACTAACTATAGTTCAATCCTATCCATTTTGAAAAACAATGTTTGAATAAAAACTAACATGATGCATGGTATGCAAGTGTAAGGAAAGAGACTTGAAAAATAGATTTGAAAAGAGATTTGAAGAGTTAGAATTGAAATTGAAAAGTTTGAAAATTTGGAAATAGAAATTTGAAAATAGAAAGTTTGAAAGTAGATGGGAATTTGAGATTTGGAAAGATTTTGGGAACCGCACCCATGAGGGTGGAATTGAAAGTTTGAAAAGTGTTGTGACCGCACCTATGAAAGTTGCCTACGTATCCCTTTGGGGGAATCAGGTCAGTCGTAGTTCGGACCGGAGTCCGATTGAAAATAGATTGATTTGAAGAGAGAGATTGAATTGGAAATTGGATTTGATTTGAGATTAGAAAAGGAGATTGGAAATTGAAATTGAGAAAATCGGACTTTGATTTGAAGAGATAGATTTGGACTTGTTTTGAAAAAGAGAAGGTTTGAGAAAACCCAGACTTAGGAAAGAGAAGAGACTTAGGAAAGATTTGACTTGGCTTGGAAGATTTGGAAAGGTTAGATTTTAGGAGATGTTCGAATTAGGAAAGGTCTAATTTAGGAAAGTCTCGAATTAGGAAAGTTTCATTTTTGGAAAGTTTCAAATTAGGAAAGCTTTGAATTAGGAAAGTTCGGAACTTAAGAAAGTTTCAACTTAGGAAAGTTTTGAAATAGGAAAGTATTGAGGTTTAGGAAAGTTTTCACTTTAGGAAAGTTTTGAAATGGGAAAGTATTGAATTCAGAAATGTTTTGAATTGGGGAAGTTTCATTTAAGAAAGGATTAGAATTTAGAAAATTTCAAGTTAAGAAAATTTTGAATTTTGGAATGTTTTGAAAAAAGGAAGTTTTGAAAATTGGAAAATCTTGAGTTTAGAAAGTTTTAAAATTTGGAAAGATTTGAAATTTGAAAAGTTTAAGATTTAGAAAGTTTTAGAGTTTGGATTTTAGAAAGTCTTGAAATTAGGAAAGGCTTGAATTTAGGAAAGGTTTTCAAAACTTAAATTCGGAAAGTTAAAATTTAGAAAGGGGGTTAAATTAGGAAATGGTTGAATTTTAGAATTTTATGAAAGATTTTTATGTTCAAGTTTTGGAAACTTAAGGTTTAGGAAAGTGGAAGTTTAGGAAGGATTTGAATTAGTAAAGATTTGGATTTTGAAATTTAAAGAAAGATTTAAAGTTTAGGTTTAGGAAACTTATGGTTTAGGAAGGAATTGAATTAAGAAAGGTTTGGATTAGGAAGGGATTGGATTTTGTTTTGAAAAGAGAAGGTTTGATTTTGTTTCCAAAAATGGAGGATAGGATCTAGTTTCCTAAACGGGGAGATTGGATTTGGTTCCCTAAAGGGAAGATAGGATTTGGCAAGGATTTGGAAAAGGAGATTCTAGAAACCCTAGATTTGGAAAATTATAGTTTTGACGTAGAAAAGAGGTTTTGGAAACGTGTATCGTTTGGATGTGAAAACAAGAGGTTTTGGAAACCTAGGTTTGGGGCAAAGTTTGAAAACCATGTTTTTGGAAAGAAAATTACGGTTTCCTAATTGTGGGTTCTAGGGCTTGACTTGGGCTCTAAGGAAAGAGTTTTTGGAAAGTACATTTTTGGAAATGAAGATTTTCTAGAAGGGATTCTTAGGAAGGAGTTTTTGGAAAGTGAATTTGGTAAGAGAGCTTTTGGAAAAAAGATTTTAAAGAGGAGTTTTTGGAAAGTGTATTTTTGGAAACGAAGGTTTTGGAAGGAAAATCCTAGAGAAGAACTTCTAGAAGGGAGATTTTGGGAAAGAGAGTTTTCGGAAAGATTTTTGAAGAGAGTTTTTTTAAGAAAGAGACCTAGGGAACGTTTTTGGAAAGTGGATTTTGGGGAGAGGATTTTGGAAAGGAGTTGAAAAAGGGAGTTTTGAAAAATAGATTTTGGAGTGAGTTTTTGAAAACAACTTTAGAGAGGAGAGTTTTAGGAAAGTATGTTGAAAAAGAGAATTTTTTGGGAAAAGATTTGAAAAGAAAGTTTTTGGAAGGTATGAAAACGTCTCACTTCTCTAAAGCGATTCTAGCCATAAGAAGGCTAGAACCACTTTAAGAAAGTGGTTTTGGAAAACAATAAGATTTGAAAATATAGACCAAAAAGATCACTTTTAATGTAACACTTTCCTAAAGCAACCCTAGTCATGGAAATGCTAGAATCACCCTAGAATTGTGGTTTTGAAAACAAGTTTTTGAAAAAGAGATTTTGATGCAATTTTGAAAACGAGTATGAAAACGAACTTTGGAAGATGCAAGACTATGATATGCACAATGCAATTTTGGGGTCGTGTACATACAAGGTTAAGGCTTCACCACATAATCAAGGGGGCTGAACCCACGTGGTCTCTAGTTAGACTAGAAGAAAGCCCCCGACACGGTGACTCTGCAATAGCCCAATCTTACACATGGACCGGGAATCCCCTTGTTTCAAGCATGCAAAGAAAGGGGGGGAAAGAGATGGGGGATTAAAATAGAGAAAATCCAAGTGGGTTAGGAGAGAGAAGAGAGAGGGGGGAAGTGCGAAAATTTAAATAGAAAGCATACCGTATGTCTTCTTTATTTTGCGCGCCTTGCTTGTCTTCAATCTTCGGTTTCGTCTTGATGTTCTTCTTCAACCTTCAAGGGTTCTCTTCAAGTTTTAGATGGTAGCTCTTCAAGTCTTCAAAAGATGGTTGAAGGCTAGTGTATGAGTGTATGGGGATGTATAGGAGTGTATATGAGGCTAGGGTTTAGTGTAGGGTGGCTAGGGTTTGGGAAAGCTAAGGAAACTAGGGTTTTGGAGGTGCTCGAGCTCCGTATATCAAAATATATGATTTTTAGGTTAAGTTTGCAGACCCTTTTCACGTTGAATGAGGCCCTGTATTTATAGAGGTTGGACAAACCTGGCGCCTGTTGCAGTGGCGCCAGGGCAAAATTGCTCTTGGCGCCACTAGGAGTGGCGCCAGGCGAATTCTTGGCTTGTAGTGGCGCCAGCCAATTAGGAAACTTTATAAGTCGGCAAGCAACGTATCTTTGACTAGATTTGGGCGCCTGTACTAGTGACTACCATGCAATTTTCAGCCTGGCTTCACTAGGAGTGACTCCGGAAAGTCCGGGAATGATTTGGAGGAGCCGGGAATGACCCGGAAGGCCAGAAAGGAGCAGGAACACTTAAAATAGTGTCCTGGAGGTATTTGACTTGAAAAGTGTGGATAAGATGTGTCGGAAAGGTTGACCGGGCCCTTAGGGGCAAAACGGTCAATCAGACTAGGAAGCTGCCGGGGCGAACTCGGATTGTCCCGGAAGAAGACTTGGGATCTGGAAACATTATTCAAAATGTTCCCGGAGGTTGCCGGTTTGATTCCCAGAGCCGGCGTGGTCGGAAAAGGAGACCGGCCCACCAGGGGCAAAACGGTCATTTTGTACCAGGTTTGCCGGAACTGACTCGGAATGGTCCAGAAAGGTAAAGAAAGGTTGAGAACACTATAAAATAGTATTCTCGGACATTACTGGTTTGATACCCAGAGCCGGTGTGGTCGAAGAAGGAGACCGGCCCTCTAGGGGCAAAACGGTCATTTTGTGCCGGGTTGGCCGGAACTAACTCGGAATGATCCGGAAAGGTAAAGGAAGATTGAGAATACTATAAAAAGTATTCTCAGGACATTACCTGTTTGATACCCAGAGCCGGTGTAGTCGAAGAAGGAGACCGACCCTCTTGGGGCAAAACGGTCATTTTGTACCGGGTTGGCCGGAACTGACTCGGAATGATCCGGAAAGGTAAAGGAAGGTTGAGAATACTTTAAAAAGTATTCTCGGGACATTACCGGTTTGATACCCAGAGCCGGTGTGGTTCCTGGGGCATTTGGATGCCTAGGGGCAAAATGGTTATCTTGACCGGAAAGTCTCGGAAAAGGTCCAAAGGACAGTTTGGTCATTTTTCACCAAAGTGGGTTAACAAACACTGGTGTTGACCTAGGTTTTGACTGTTTCCGCCACTCTAATAGCGGTCGTCATGACACAGGGGTTTGTTGCCAATTCCCTATATCGACCTATTTGTGAGTATTTCCGCTACTCTAACGGTTTTATGAGTAGTTTCACTACTCGAACCGTCTCGAGGAATAAACTGTCTCGAGAGAGGGATTGGAAAGGGGACTTACCGTCTTCGAAGAGACATGCCTGGATTGGAACCGTCTCGAGGAATAAACTGTCCCGAGAGTGGGATTGGAAAAGGGACTTATCGTCTCCGAAGAGACATGCCTAGATTGGAACCGTCTCGAGGAATAAACTGTCTCGAGAAAGGGATTGGAATTGGAAAGGAAAGGACAATGCCTCTAAGGGAATTTTGGTCATTTTGCCTCTATTTGGGCCTGACAGGCCCGCGAAGCGATGGAAAGACGGAATTTGGACCTAGAGAATTAGATTCGATAGGAATATGCCCACAATGACTTGAAAACAAGTCTGGACGGAGTGTAGACTACCGAGCGGTCAAAAATGGGGTGCTTACACCTCCCTGACGGTAAGGTGTCTGCATACAGGGGCAAACTCCCTATCTCCAAAAGTGAGCCAATACATCATGACTAGTTTTCCTTTTTAAGAGGGGCACCTTAGAGCGTGCATTGCATAAAGACTTGTCGAGGTCAAACACTGACTCTTTCCTTTTGTTGGTTTTAGGTACCTTCCCTTGTTCCCCAATCTTACAAGCATGGTATTGCTTACTCTTGATACTTTAACTCAATTACTAGCAGAGACAAGAGGAGTCAAGCATAAGATGACCGAAATGGAAGACATGCTTTCCTCACTCTTATCCCATGCAACCCATGAGCAAGCAGAGTCCTCGTAGGCCCAAACCCATGATAGACAGAAAAGGATGAAGAAGGAAGACCATGACCATGCTACCACCATTGCTTACCGACGACCTCCCTAAACCGAGGGCCTTGCTCGGATGCCTTCCAAACCAACCCCTAACCAAACACAAGGACTATATAATCTCTCCTTCGGATATCATCCCAACCCATTTGGCCCTGCTACCGAAAATTGTCCCATTTTAAAACATAGAACCCGAAGCCCTTTCAATTCCCGAACCATCAACCTAGCTGTGACCTCACCAAAACTTGGTCCTCAATCCTTAAAAACATCTGCAATACCTCCTCGGGCTAGGCAAACAAGTGGGAAAAAGCGGATGTTTACAAAACTCGCGTGCTCACAGACCGCGGCTTATTTTGGCCTCTTAGCAGCTGGATATCTGAAACCTGTACCTGCTCAACCCCAACCCAATCCTCTACCTTACTACTTCAAATCTACAGCAAGCTGTAAGTATCATTCGGATAGCCAAGGACATGATACTGAAGATTGTTTGGCCCTCAAGCATAAGATTCGAGACCTCATAGATAACAATATCATTGGGGTACGACCAGCAAACCCTTCTCTGAATGGCTCTGCAAACCCTCCATTGGACCATACCGTAAACATCGTTACAAAGTTTGGTAACAATAAGGTTTGTTTTGCTGCATGCCAAGAGATATATTACAAGGACGGGGAGGAAATGGAACGCGAAGATGCCTGGTCACGATATAACCCCAATGAGATGCCGACCCCTGAAGACAAACTCGCATACGAATCTGTGAAGAAAATTGACGAGGAACTGTCCAAACTTCGTAATAAAAATCTCCCATTGTGTACACCTAAGGAGCATCAAGCCCCAACTGGAAGCCAGAGCAGAAAACCCCGGGCACGACCTTTCAAGCTGGACGAATACGAGTCGCTCGAGTGCTTTGTTAGAGAAACTCCGGAGCAAACAAATGAAGGCAAGACAGTCAAGAAAGCTGACAATTATATCATCACTGCTAACTCACTTGGAGCTCCGGGAGAAGCATCTACCTATCTTGCCTTGGCTAAAAATTTTAACTGTGGATGGAATGCAGACGAGGGCACAGGCCCAAGACCTCACTAGAAATGGGTTCCTTGCACAAGCGTTCAAGAGAGGGGTGTTTTCACCCACTTTCTTTATATACTTTTTACTTCTTGTTTTTAAATTAATGCTTACATTTTCTTATTGCTTAAGAACTTGATGCTTTCCGTAAACATAATAATAGTAATCAAATGACAATCTTTTATTCCATTGTTGTTGTCTTGTCTTCCCTGGGGAATGGTGACTGCTCTCTATGCAAGGGGCATGGTTTATCTTATGGAATGATCCAACTTAAAGGGATGATAGCATGAGACAACCACTCACCAAATGATCAGCTTTCCACAGAGAGAGAGAGAGGATAAAGATGAGTGAGGATACTACCCCAAAAGCAGCACTTACAGGACTCTGAAGCTAAGCGATGTGTGGCCAGTTTATCAAAATGAAGAGGAGCCATATTTCATTTTCCCACATATAAAGAATAAATAACTAAATGTGCTCATATTCCCTTTGCTTAACCCCTAGTGCCTCGCGGAAAGTGAAAATTTTCTTTGTCAACCCTAATCCAAGACTGTCCTCCCCACACTGGGGCAAACAATAGTTGAAAACTCTAGGAGTGGTGTCCACCTCTATCATGCTAGGCAGCAATGAGAGCTCTATAGATCAAGCAATCTAATTCAAAGTGAAGAGAGGCCCTCATTTCATTTCTCATACAGTCAAAAGCAACCCCTTGCCAAACCCGTTGAGCCACTTATCATTTCTTAACAAAACCCCAACCTAGGGATCACCGCCCACATTGGGTATATTGAACTACTAAGGAAAAGGTTTAAGGGAAAAGGCTTAAAGAATTGTTTCGTTTCATAAAAGAAAAGAAAAGAAATAGAAAGAAAAAGCAAAGGAAAGGAGTTGCCAAGGGGGCAAGAGGCCAAAAAAAAAAAAAAAATCCTTTAAGGAAAGGCCTGAAGAAAATCATGATTGGGTCATCTTCAAAGGCATAATGAGAAGATCAAATGAGAAGAAAGTCATGTTTATCTCAAAAAGTCTATAGAAACGGTGACAAAAAAAGGGTCATTTTCATCCTGAGAAGTATATGGTCAAAAGCAAGAAGAAAATTTAAAGGTGATCCTAGGTTACAAGGAAACCCAGTAGAAATGATAGGTTTGAGCCTTTACTCTTTTTTTGCAAAACCCCAAAACCATGGCCTGCATTACAACCCTTCTAAAGTCCCCTCTGATTGGAAACTGATTGCTTTATCTAAATGAGCTAGATACGCTGCCAAAGCTAAAGAAGGATGCTAATCCTACTGAAAAATAGTCGATGATGGTATGGATCTGAACCCTATCGAAAACAACATCAAATTTGAGCCTATATATCCCATTGTTTTTAAAACCCCCATAACCTAGCCTACATTACGGTCCTAAACAAAGTCTCCTCAGATTGAAATGATTGGCTACTTATCGCTCTGTCAAAGGTCAGGTAAGCTGTTGCTAAAACCCCGAGAGTCAAGAGTCTCAGCCCAATAACCATATACATTAACCCTAAGACAGAGAGTTGGAGGCGATCAAAAGGTTGAGAGAGGTGCAAAATGCTATCATCCTGTCAAGATGGGGCTGAGCCAGAAGAAAGGCGAAATCCCCGAAGAGGAGGGAGTTACCATTCCCAAGACTACAAGTCTAATAGCTCCCTGTGTCATTCTATTAACATATTTCTAACTTGTGCATATGCTAAAAAAATAAAAAATAAAAAATAAAAAAAATCAGCGTAAGCTTTGCACACATAGGATATAACTCCCCGTAGAAATAAGAGTCATCAACAACAGCTCATGTAATAGATATCTAACATCATCATACATCACATGCATCTAATCATATGTCTAGCCATAAAGATCATAAATGTATCTGTCTATCCATGCATCTAAATACCATAAATATCTATCTTTGTACAAGATATCAGAATAAAACTGTCTAACATAAATACAACTCAGGGACCAGGGGCAAAAGAAGATCAAGGTCTCTACAAAGGGCATCTATCATAGGTCGAAGTTAATATCAACTGGATCAAAATCCCCGAAACCCGATATCGGAGGAGGGGGGTAACTACTCGAAGCACCACCATCCTGCAGGGAAGATAGAACCAAAATCAGCTGTAAACAAAAGGAGCTAAGCAACAGCAGAGCAATAAGGAGCAAAGAGAGAATAACTTACCCCCCCACCACCCATCTGAGATAACCGAGCTGTCAGGGAAGCTACCTCGGCCTGGTACTGATCCCGCTCCATTTGGTATTGATCTCTCTGGTCTCTCACAGCAGTAAACTCGGCCTGGGGCACATATCCTCCAGCACGGTGCCACAAGTCGACCACCTCCTGGCCAACAGCATACCTGTCGACTACTACCTCAAACTGGGTGAAGGCACCAACAGAATGAGCCCCAAAGTGTGCAGCATAATCTGTATCCAGAGGAAGTAAGGACTCGGCACTTGGCTGACGCTCCTAGTAAGGGATGGGCACCCCCGCCACTAGGGCTCCAAACATATACTTTGGCGGAGCCCCTGCTGATCGAAACTCCTCATGAAACTGCCACCAGTGTCGCTCTCCAAGATAGGACTCTCAAGTGTCATCACTGAGAAAGGCAGCTCTCGACAGGGACAATGGGACCAAGTACCGGACTGTCTCATAATGGACTGATCCAATGAAGGGCCTCCAGGTCACATCCCTCGCCTCAATCAGCTCCAGGTTAGCTCGGAGTGTCACAAAGTCAGTAATCTCTGATCGCTGGGCTACCCGGTCACGAGCCCACCTCAAAGCGCGAGGATAGAGATCATCCTCAACAACTGCAGGGCGACGAATAGGAAGGTACTCGTAGCTCCACCAAACAAGGAAAAGCCAGAAGTTGTCATACTGCCCCAACGAGAAGAAGTTCGAACCCGCATCGATTGAAGAAAGCAGCCAAAGGAAAAGGACCCCTAGTCCAACTCAGACAAAGCTCCAAGATCGGCTACTATACTCACCAAATGACACGGCACGAGTGACTTGTTGTTGTTGCAGAAGCAGCTAAAGATGATATACAACACAAGTCGCCGTCTCATGATGTCTCGCCTGGTAGGCGATGGCTCAATAGCAAAAGTACGCTCATCCTAACTAATCCAAGAGATTGGGAAGGCAGAACGCTCAGGAGGAGGCAAGTCTAACAGCAAATAGGCCTCGTCCCTACTGATTGGATGCAGGGTGATCTGCCGGCCAACAAATGAGAGCCCTGTAATGATCGCCCAATCTAAAGAAGTAGGACCTAACTCGAAGCCGACGAAATGAAAAGTCCCGGTCTCCCCGAACCACCTCTCAACAAGTGCCAGTACCAAGTGCCGGTTCAGGCGGTTAGCTTGTAATCCCACAAAGGCGCCAAATCCGATCTCTGCCAAGAAGGCGCGGTATGATGGGGCAGCCTGCTGCATGGTCACAAAAACCTGATGAACAGCCCCTCGGAAAGTTGTATGTACCCGCGGAGGTGGCAAATGCTGTCTGGAGTATACACTAGGATGATAGGCCAGATCCCCGAGTGGTGGGACATCCGGTATCTGCAGATCTCCCAAGTCAGCATCCGTCTGCCTATGCCTGGAAGAAGCTCTCCCATAACTGGTCACCTGATCCCCGGGGCCCGGTACCTCCTCCTCAGCATCAATCTCCTCGGCAAAAGCCTGCTCAACCGGAGGAAAAGGGTCGACAGGTAGCCTACTCCCTTGCCTACTCCGACTAGATGAAGATCGTCCGGTAGATCGTCGACTACCTCTAGATCGACTAGAGCCGCCAGTAGAATCTATCCGGGCCGCCTTCCCTGAGCAGTGCCTTCTCTCAGAACCGTCATCACCCGCGTCTGCCATCCTGAAAAGGTAAGCCAAGGTAAGTGATGTTAATATACCATCCATGCAGTTTAAATAACAGTAAAATAAAATAAACAACTAACAGAAACAAAACAAATAAAGGATTTCAATTGATAAAACAAATTTCCTACATGCACATCTTGATATTCCAACTTTAAATCAAATCTCAAGAGTTTTTCGTCTTTTTCCTTCAAAAAGATTTTATTTCTAAAACTTTAACCAACTATTTTCCCAATTTCTAAAAAATTTCGGCAGAGTCCCGTTTAAGAATGGCCCCTACAACACCCATGACATTAACACAAAATACAAAATGTGCACTTTCCAACATAACAATCACATAACAACGGCACTCATGCACGTTTTTCAATTTTTCAAAATTTTCAAAACACATGTTTTATTTTTCCAATAAATCCATGGTTTTCAAAAATGCCTCAAAAATCTTCAAAATTCTTTCAAATATCTTCCAAAAATATTCCTACCTTTTTCAAATTTCTAACTCTAAAAATCCCATCAATTTCCAGAGTTTTATCATTTTTCTAAATTTTCTAAGTATTTTCCTATTTTTCCAAAATTAAAAAATTCATCGAGTTTTCAAAAAATCACGAAACTTCATACAATTGTTAAATACATTTTTCTAAGGCACATTGCACAAAAACATAGCCAGAAAACCCAATGCCCAAGTCTGTGGGAACAAATTTCCTATTCCTACAGAAAACCCTCTTCGCATAATCATGAAAGATCATTCAAATTCAATCAAACAACCATCAAAGTGCAAAAACAATATCACCAAAGTGTTCAAAACATATCAAAACATCAATTTCCACTATTCACATGATTCAAACAAAGTTCTACACATCAAAATCAACAAAATTTGAAAACTCACCTTTTGGAAGTTCTCCGGCGAAATCTTCTCCTTCCGGCGACGTGGTCTCCTTCCGGCAATCACCCGTGGTCTCCAAGAGGTGCCCTTTTCAAGGTTCAAGTCAAGTCTCACGTAGAATCTCTCGGATTTGCAGAATTTCTCCAAAATGCTGCGGCCGTTCGAACTAGAAATTTTCTAGTTTTAACTCTAAGCCTGGCGCCACTAGCAGAGGCGCCAGGCATTTTCTGCCAAAGGCGCCACTTCTAGTGGCGCCAGTTGCAAAATCTGGGCAATTTTGCCCTTTTTCCCACCAAAACTCATTTTCGAATGCCTTTTTGGCCCGTTATCCATTTTCGACCCCCGTTGTCGAAAGATTTCCAATGTCCGTCCCTCCGACTGCCTTTCGGTCAACATGAGACTCTTACTCTTATCTTTTTCTGTCTTTGACAAGCAAAGACAGAAAAAGAGGGGCAACTGTAAGCACCCCATTTTTGACCGCTTGGCAGTCTACACTCCGTCCAGACTTGTTTTTAAGTCATTGTGGGGGTATTCCAACCAAAACCAACTTTCAAAGTCCAAATCCCGTTTATCCATCGCCTCGTGGGCCCACCAGGCCCAAATAGAGGCAAAATGACCAAAATGCCCTTAGGGGCATTGTCCTTTCCTTTCCGATTGCAATCCCACTCTCGAGACAGTTTATTCTTCGAGATGGTTCCAATCTAGGCACGTCTTTTCGAAGACGATAAGCCCCCTTTCCATTCCCACTCTCGAGACAGTTTATTCCTCGAGACGGTTTCAATCCAGGCACGTCTTTTCGGAGACGGTAAAACCCCTTTCCAACCCCTCTCTCGAGACAGTTTATTCCTCGAGACGGTTCTAATCTAGGCACGTTTTTTCGATGGTGGTAAGACCCCTTTCCAATCCCTCTCTCAAGACAGTTTATTCCTTAAGACGATTCGAGTAGCAAAAATACTCACAAAACCGTTAGAGTAGCGGAAATACTCACAAATAGGTTGATATAGGGAATTGCCAACAAACCCCTGTGTCACGATGACCGCCGTCAAAGTGGCGGAAATATTCAAAACCCAGGTCAACACTGGTGTCTGTTAGCCCACTTTAGTGAAAAATGACCAAACTGCCCCTTAGACCTCTTTCGAGACTTTCCGGTCAAGATGACCATTTCGTCCCTAGGCATCCGAACGCCCCGGGAACCATACCGGCTCTGGGTATCAAACCAGTAATGTCTTGAGACTACTTTTTATAGTATTCTCAATCTTCCTTTATCTTTCTGAATCATTCCGAGTCAGTTTCGGTAAACCCGGTACAAAATGACTGTTTTGCCCCCAGTGGGTCGGTCTCCTTTTCTGACCATGCCGGCTTTGGGAATCAAACCGGTAACCTCTGGGAACATTCTGAATAATGTTTCCAAATCCCAAGTCCTCTTCTGGGACAGTCCCAGTCTGTCCCGGCAGTTTCCTAGTCCGAATGACCATTTTTCCCCTAAAGCCCCGGTCAACCCTTCCGACACATCTCGTACTCATTTTTCAAGTCAAATACCTCCAGGACATTATCTTAAGTGTTCCTGCTCTTTTCCGGCCTGCCGGGTCATTCCTGGCTCCTTCAAATCATTCTCGGACTTTTCGGAATCACTTCTAGTGAAACCAGGCTAATGATTGCACGGTAGTCACTAGTACAGGTGCCCAAATCTAGTCAAAGATACGTTGCTTGCCGACCTTAAACATTTCCTAAATGGCTGGCCAAGCCAAAAAATGACCTAGCGCCACTCCTAGTGGCGCTAGTGTAAAATTTGGCCCGACGCCACTACAACAGGTGCCAGTATTGTCCAACCTCTACAAATACAGAGCCTCCTCCAACGTAAAAAGGATCCGCAAACTCAACCTAAAAATTATATATTTCAATATACAGAGCTCGAGCACTTACAAAACCCTAGCCTCCTTAGGTTTTCCAAACCCTAGCCACCATACACAAACCCTAGCCTCCTATACATCCCCATACACTCATACACTAGCCTTCAACTATCCTTTGAAGACTTGAAGAGCTGCAATCCAAAGCTTGAAGACAACTCTTGAGGATTGAAGGCAAAGATCAAGACAAAGACTGAAGACCGAAGACAAGCAAGGCGCGCAAAATAAATAAGACATACAGTAGGCTCCCTATTTAAATTTTCGCACTTCCCCCCTCTCTCTTCTCTCTCCAACCCACTTGGGTTTTCTCTATTTTAATCCCCCATCTCTTTCCCCCCCTTTCTTTGCATGCTAGAAACAAGGGGATTCCCGGTCCATGTGTAGGATTGGGCTATTGGAGAGTCACCGTGTCAGAGGCTTTCTTCTAGTCTAACCAAAGACCACGTGGGTCCGGCCCCCTTGATTATGTGGTGAAATCTTAGTCTTGTATGTTCACGACCCCAAAATTGCATTGTGCATATCATGGTCTTGCATCTTCCAAAAGTCATTTTTAAAGTTGTTTTCAAAATCGTTTTCAAACTTGTTTTCAAAATTGCATCAAAATCTCTTTTTCA
The DNA here is from genome assembly GCA_033060915.1 of Euryodendron excelsum. Lineage (NCBI taxonomy): Eukaryota > Viridiplantae > Streptophyta > Magnoliopsida > Ericales > Pentaphylacaceae > Euryodendron > Euryodendron excelsum. The sequence continues at coordinate 35,018,193 of CM065389.1, forward strand.
AAACATGTTTTCAAAATCACAATCCTAGGGTGATTCTAGCATTTCCATGGCTAGGATTGCTTTAGGAAAGTGTTACATTTAAAGTGACCAATACGGTCCATATTTTCAAATCTTGTTGTTTTCAAAACCGCTTTCCTAAAGTGGTTCTAGCCCTCTTATGGTTAGAATTGCTTTAGGAAAGTGAGATGTTTTTACACCTTCTAAAAACTCTCTTTTCAAAAATCTCTTCCTAAAAATCTCTTTTTCAACATACTTTCCTAAAACTCTCCTCTCCAAAATTGTTTTTCAAAAATTCCCTCCTAAAATCTATTTTCCAAAACTCCTTTTCTTTAAAATCTTTTTCCAAAAACTCTATCTTCAAATTCACTTTCCAAAAACTCCTCCCTAGGATTCCCTTCTAGAAAACCTTCGTTTCCAAAAATGTACTTTCCAAAAATCCTCTTTCCTTAGAGCCCAAGTCAAGCCCTAGAACCCACAATTAGGAAACCCTAATTTTCTTTCCAAAAACATGATTTTCAAACTTTGCCCCAAACCTAGGTTTCCAAAACCTCTTGTTTTTACATCCAAACTATACATGTTTCCAAAACCTCTTTTCTACGTTAAAATTCTACATTTTCCAAATCTAGGGTTTCTAGAGTCTCCCTTTCCAAATCCTTGCCAAATCGAATCTTCCCTTTAGGAAACCAAATCAAATATTCCCGTTTAAGAAACCAAATCCGATTATCCGTTTTTGGAAACAAAATCAAACCTTTGCTTTTAGAAACCAAATCCAATCCCTTCCTTGGCCAATCCTTTCTTAATTCAACTCCTTCCTAATTTCCTACCTTCTCAAACCATAAGTTTCTTAAACCTAAACTTTAAATCTTTCCTTAAACTTCAAAATCTAAATATTTCCTAAATCGAATCCTTCTTAATCTTCTCATTTCCTAAATCTTAAGTTTTCAAAACTTGAATATAAAAATCTTTCCTAAATTTTAAAACTCAACTTTCAAATCTTTCCTAATTCAACCCTTTCCTAATTCTACCCTCTTTTCAAATCTTAACTTTCCAAACCTAAGCTTTCAAATCTTTCCTAAACTCAAACCTTTCCTAATTCAAGATATTCTAAAACTCTAAAACTTTCTAAATCCTAAACTTTCTAAATTTCAAATCTTTTGAAATTCGAAGTTTTCCAAGTCCAAAACTTTCTAAAAACTTTCTTATTTTCAAAACTTCTTTGTTTTTTAAACTTTCCAACTTTCAAAACTTTCTTAATTTCAAAACTTTCCTAATTTAAAATTTTTCGAAAATTCTAAAACTTTCCAAATTCAAAACTTTCTTAACTTGAAACTTTCCAAATTCTAAACCTTTCTTATCTAAATTTTTCCTAATTCAAAACATTTCTAAATTCAACACTTTCCTATTTCAAAACCTTTCTTAAAACGAAACATTCCAATTTTCGAAACTTCCCTATTTCAAAACTTTCCTAATTTGGAAACTTTCTTAAAACAAAACTTTCTGATTTTCAAAACTTTCCTATTTCAAAAACTTTCCTAATTTCGGAACTTTCCAAAAATGAAACTTTCCTAATTCAAAGCTTTCCTAATTTGAACATTTTCTAAATCCAATCCTTCCTAATCCCCTAAATCTTCCAAGCCGAGTCAAATCTTTCCTAAGTCTCTTCCCTTTCCTAAGTCTAGGTTTCCTAAACCTCCATCTTTCCAAAACAAGTCTAAATTTTTCTTTCAAGTTCTATCTTTTCAAATTAAAATTCAATCTTTTCAATTCCATAGTTCCAAATTCTAATTTTCAATCCTCTATTCAAAGTTCAATCTCTCAATCTTCTACTTTCAATTTCCAATTCAATCTCCTCCTTCAAATCAACTCTTCTATTTTCAATCGGACTCTTGTCTGAACTATGACTGACCTGATTCCCCCAAAGGGATACGTAGGCAACCTTCATAGTGTCACAACACTTTTCAAACTTTCAATTCCACCCTTATGGGTGCGGTCTCCACACTTTTCAAATCTCAAATTCCAATCTATTTTCAAAATTTCAATTTCAAAATTTCTATTTTCAAATTCCTATTTCCAAATTTTCAAACTTTCTAATTTCAATTCCATCTCTTCAAATCTATTTTCAAATCAAATTCTTTTCAAATTTATTTCCAAATCTATTCTCCAACTCTCTCTTATTTTGCACTTGCATATCATGCATCATGTTAGTTTCCTATTAAACATTGTTTTTCAAAGTGAATAGGATTGGGCATTGGTTAGTTAAAGACTCTCATAGGTGAATCTAGGGTAGATTGACATGTAGGTACCGAAAGGGCGGGGTAGGGTGATGGCTTAGTGCGTCTTCCCTACACGTAACCAACCTCCGAACCTCGATCACTGTTTTCAAAGACCAAAAGGAGTTATTTTTCAAAAAGGGCTAAATGTTTTCCAAAGGTTGCCAAACAACCTGTTTTTCTTAAAAACCCTCTCTCGAGGTGGTATTTTCAAAATCCTTTTTCAAAAACCCTAAGTGTAGTTTTCGAATTATGCTTAGTTTTTAGGTGACCTAACTCACCTTAATCAAGTTAGGTGGCGACTCCGAATCTTTTTCAAAAGCCCTTTATTCAAACCAATTTTTAATTCAAACCTAGTCGCACTCATTCTTCTAGGAGGGTGAGTTATAACGAGAGAGTACAGCATTTTTCCGCTTGTGTGAGTATTCCTCGAGTGCGAAAAATCTGGGCGCGACATGGGCTCTCCCAGAAAAAACTCCCAACTAGGTTCTCTTAAACTCATACTATCCATCTAACCATATCAATTAATCAATAGGTGCACACAAGCCCAGACTATATGGATCATCACTTTATTGGGCCTATTCTTTATGTCTCAACTTAACTTGGGTTCAACTTGTTTTATTAAAACTAAAATCAATTAATGAGTATGCTCAATTCAGAAAATTCTAGCATTCTTCCACTTGAGCAAACATAAATTGTAGTTATAATTTTGAAAACCTTTTAAAAACGACTGCCAGGTTGAAAACAATAAAAAATTGTATGTAGCCACATTTTGAAAAACCAAGTTAAGAGACAACACCTAAAACAATTTAGTTCAACAAGGCAATCAATATCAAATCAAGGCAGACAATATATGATCAATTCATGTAAGACCACTCATGATCACAAATGTCATTATCCTCATTGACATGGATCAAATGTGGTAGTGTGGTGGAAAATAAAACTCCTTAAGTAATCTCATAAATGTGTTATTCCTTCATCAGTCCTCAAATTCTCTTTAACTATATGCCTATTTAATAAGCAAGAGAATTTCAAAAGTTTTCAATAAAACTAACATGTCTTTCATACATATCTCGAGAAACTTTATGAAGCAAATACGAGACATATCCCTGAATGCTCAAGTACACCAAACTTGAGACTTTTCTTTATATCCAAATTATGAACATATATCCATCCACATATGACATATAAGATATCAAGAATACATATATTCATGCATAAATGACATCAAATGAAAACAATCAATAACAATCTATTAACTTTAATGACCAATAATAAACTGAAAATGTCTCAACATATAATGATTGTCATATAATGTAAGGAAAAGAACTCCCACTGGAAGATTTGTTATTCTTAGAGAAAACCATAGCTACACTATTATCACAAAAAATCCTTAGTGGTCTAGCAATGGAACTAATCACCTTAAGTTTTGAAATGAAATTTCGCAACCAAATAGCCTAAGTAGCAGCCCCAAAACAAGCCACAAACTCAGTATGCATAGTAGAAGAAGCTGTAAGAGTTTGCTTAACACTCTTCCAGGAAATAGTTCCTCTAGCAAGCATAAAAATGTATCCTGAAGTAGACTTCATATCATCCACACATCCAGCAAAGTCTGAACCTAAATAATCAACTACTTTAAGATCCTCAACTCTTTTTTGTATACATGCATGTAATCTTTCATCCTCTGCAAGTAACTCATCACTTTCTTTATAGCTACCCAATGATTTATGCCATGGTTCGAAAGATATCTCCTAAGAACACCCACAACAAAAGCTATATTTGGCCTAATACGTACCTGTGCATACATGAGATTGCAAACTGCACTAGCATATCATATGTTCTGCATGGATTTCACTTCTATGCCATTCTTAGGACTCTAATTTTTACTAAATTTGTCACCTTTGGCAACAGGAACATCCCCAGGTCTATAATCTTGCATATTAAACCTTTTAAGCATACGATTGATGTATCCTTTCTGAGATAGCCCCAACACACCACAAGATCTATCACGAATGATCTCAATGCCTAGAACAAAAGAGACCTCTCTAAGATATTTTATGTCGAAGGTGTTGGATAATAACATCTCAGTCTCATGTACAAGACTCAAATCACTGCTCGCAAGTAAGATATCATCAACATAAAGAACAAAGAAAATAAATCTACTCCCACTGACCTTGAGATATATACACTAATCAACTTTGTTCTCCACAAAACACAAGGAAGTGACAATCTCATCAAATTTCAAGTACCATTGGCCCGATGCTTGCTTAAAGCCATAAATAGACTTTTGCAGTTTGCACACCATGTGCTCCTTGCCCTCTACCATGAAGCCCTAAAGCTACGGCATATAAATCTCCTCATCAAGGCCATCATTCAGAAAAATCATCTTGACATCCATCTGATAAAGTTCTAAGTCATAATGAGCCACCAGAGCCATAATAATTCTGAATGAGTCCTTAGATGAGATAGGAGAAAATGTTTCATTGTAATCAATACCTTCTTTCTAAATGAACCCCTTAGCAACCAATCTAGCCTTGAAATGCTCAACCCGCCTCTTAGAGTCCTTCTTGATTTTAAACACCCATTTACAATCAATGGGCTTATAGCTAACTGGAAGATCAAGAAGCTGTCATACTCCATTATGTGCCATGGATTTCATCTCATCTGTCATAGCATCCACCCACTTACCAGATTGGAGACTTGAGATAGCACTAGCATAGGTTACTGGATCAACCACATAACCCACATCAAAATCACTCTCACCAAGATACACAACAAACTCATCTGAAATGGCAAGTCTCCTCTGTCTCACATATCTCCTCACAGGTACTGCTGGAGTAAGCTCAATAGGAAGCTCAATAAGATTAGAAGCATTACGTATGGTTGTATCAATCCCTAACTGCTCATGATCAACAACCTCCACAGGTATAGGCACAACACTATGATGGATAGTAGGCAAAGGAATAGACATCACCTCGCTAGACCTATCCTCATTAATGTGCGGTGATATTCCAAAATAGTATCAAGCTCGAAGAACTTAATTGTCTAAGATTCAACAGTTTTGGCACCCGATGCAAGACAGTAGAACCTGTATCCCTTAGAATGATATGGATATCCAATGAAATAACAACAAGTGGTTCTAGAGTCAGTTTTTCTCTAAGAAAGATTATAAATCCTAACCTCTGTCGAACAACCCTAAACATGAAATGTTTAAGACTAGGCTTTGTACTAGTCCGTAATTCAAAAAGGGTTTTAGGAACAGACTTGCTAGGAACCCTATTGAGAATATATAAGGCATACTTAATGGCATCACTCCAAAGATACAAAGGCAAATTACTACCACTTATCATACTTCTCATCATATCCTTAAATGTGCGATTACGCCTTTTAACTATACTATTCAGTTCAAGACTACCAGGCATGGTTTATTGGGCAACAATACCATAGTCTTGTAAGTATTTGACAAACGGTCCTATGTGTTGTACAGTAGCATCATGTCTGCCACAATACTCACCATCACGGTCAAACCTAACAACTTTAATATTTTGGTCAATTGGTTCTCTACCTCGGTTTTAAAATTTTTAAAATTTTCAAGTGCATCAGATTTCTTTTTAATTAGATAAACATAACCATAATGAGAGAAATCATTAATAAAGGTTAGAAAATATTTATTTTCACAAAAAGTAGAGGAATAAGGTCCACTAATATCAGTTTGTATGACTTCTAAAAGGTCACCTCTCAATGTTGCACTTTTCTTCTTAGTCTTGATCAATTTTCCATGAATACAGAAGGTCTCCAAAATCAAGTGATATAAGAATGTCATTTTTAATTAGCCTTTGAATTCTTTCTTTAGAAAGGTGACCTAGACGCTTATGCCATAATATAGAAGATTGGTCTTTAATTCTAGGTCACTTGGACACACTAATTTCAACATGGAATTAGGCATACTTATTTTTCTATTTCAATTTCAACCTATATAATCCATCAAATAAAAACTCATGGCCAACAATTTTGGAGTTATGAAATAAATAAACTATGCCATTTTGAAATTGAAAACCATATCCAAATTTGTCCAAAGAAGAATATAAATCAAATTCTTTCTAAAAGACGGTACATAAGTAATGTTTTTCAAAACAAGTTGAAAATCAGTTTCTAAAATTAAAACAACCTCTCCTATAGACTCAACCCTAACTACTGCATCATCTCCTACTTTAAGCTTTTCTTCAATCTCACTTGACTTCCATTTGCTTTTAAACCCCTGCAATGATATAGCAACATAAACAATTGCACCACTATCAAACTGCTAAGAATTTGATGGGACATTAGGTAAATTGAATTCAAAACAAACTAAAGCAAGTGAGTTACCTCCTCCCTATTTCCTTTTATCTAACCAGGACTTGTACTTAGTGCAATTATTCTTTATGTGGCCTTCTTTGTCATAAAAGTAACACTTGAATGCCTTCTTAATGACAGCATTGGGACCTAAAACATTGTTGGCCTGACCATTTCCTTTACCTTGCTCTTTGTTATCCTGACCCTTATGAGAAATGTGATGAATCTTAGTTTTCTTGTGGTTCTTCCTATTTTCCTTACCCAAACCAAGATGGACCTTAGAATGGGAGACAAACAAAACAGACTCAGTCTTTTCCCTCTTAAGTTTCTCCTCCTATAAGACAGATTTGGCAATAAGGCCACTGATGGTCCAGGATCCATTATGTGTATTATAGGTAGTTTTGATTTGGCTAAAGTCTGGTGGTAAGGTGTTGAGAGCGTGATGGACTACAAAGTTATCTGGGATGGTAACATTAAGACTATTGAGTTTGGTTTGGATGAAAACAAGTTTAAGAATATGCTCTCTTAGCCCCAATTGGCTATCATATTTTAGACTCGTGAGCTCATTCATTAGGGATCTAGCCTCAGCCTTACTAGATACGTGGTATCTCTATCCTACAACAACGAAAAACTCCTTTGCATTGTTTGTTTCAGGCAAACCACTCAAGCGATGCTAAAAAAATAGACCTCTTGATGGCTATGAGACTTAGCCTATTAGATATGTCCCACTTTGTATGATACTCCTCGGCGGTCGTACTAGTGGCCATGAGAGCAGCTGAAGCAGCTTCTCTCAAAGCCAAATTCATATCTACAATCCCTAGAGCGAACTCAATGTCCTAAATCTATTTCTTATAGTTGAACCCATTCAACAACACAACCGTCGTAGTATTATTGTTAATTGCAAAATAAACTATACATGAAAACATAAAAGGGAACAAATTAGTTGAATGAGAGATATAAATAATCGTTATATGCTTTAAAGATAATCAAGCATAAATAATAGATTAGCCCGGTGCATCATTGCCGTCTCGCCTTTAAGCAAAGAGTACAACATGCTATGGAGTCTCTTTCGGCTAGCCACCAAATGAAAATATCCAAATATCTAACAAGTTAGTCTCCTTTAGGCAAACAAAACCTCTTAAAAACCAAACATTCTTAGGTCAATCACCAAATATCATCTGCGTCATTAAAACAAACAATAACCTCCTTTGAGCAGGCGATTGCATGCAATAATACAATAGATACAGTTATATAATGTATTAGATATCAATAGATGTACTCCTTTGGGTAGTAACATCCACATCAATCCATTTCTCCTTATTATGACATCTGTTTATTTAAATTTTCCTATGTTATTTCTAGCATTCCTGAATCGGATATATTTGCAATCATATCCTTATGGGCATTTGCATAACCGAATATGCCCAATGATCTCATAAATAATATATATATTGCCCAAATAATGCACAATAATTTTCGTTGTAGAAATTTATATAAAATGATAATTTTATGTCACTTAAACAACTTAGAAAAAGTACGGAAATATGATACAGAGAGTGCCAATGTGTATAACATAATCTCAAGAAAAAAACTAATACCCACTAAATATGTACTGTAAATATTTTCTCACATAGAATAATGTGAGTTTAAAATCAATAATATGCATAAGTATGTAGGAGTAAAGCAATTAAATTGATTAAATATACAAAAATAGTGGGACTTTGTCCCATACTCCTCGTGCACATGGGATAACACACGTCATCTTCTTCCTTTGCATGGATTCACCGTCGTCAATAAGAAACTAGCTTTTTTTTTCTCTTTCTAAGAGCTATGTACACTTTCATTGGATCAAAAACCATGATAGAATCAGACAACCATTTATGATCAGAGTAGAAAACAAAGAATAAAATAATAGATTAAAAAATTTTAGGTTATATGAAGACTATAAGCTTCAGCCATGACTACTGAAAATCTTGTTTCGAATCGAAACAACTAGGAACCATGATTCAGTTCAAAAAGCCTCCCAGGAACAATAATATGTTATCCAATTAAAGATTCATCCATTGAAAAAAAAAAAGAAGGATTCTTGATGGTTCTTGCAAAAAACATCAAGGTTGGGAACAAAACTTTGAACATGCAGATTTCCCACTACGGTTCGAATCAGAACGCGTACTATATATCAAAATTTTTCTTGTTTCGACAGGAACAAAAGCCCCTTATTTGTTTTTAGAAAAGAGTCATCTATTTTCCAGATTAAATCATTCAAGATCTCGGGTTTAAACTTGAAAAGTCAAGAACAAATACATAAAATGATGGGTTTTGAGTCCTTAATCCATATACAATGGCTCTAATACCACATGTAAGATTTACAATAAGCATGTATATGAACATAACATCAATTCATGTATTCAACATTGCAAAACTGTACCCATTTGTTCTATGATATTGAATCCGAAGAGAAGCAATCTAGTCCTAAAATCAAACAGTATATTGGCTTTACATCTTTTTCTCTGTCTCCAAACTCTTTAGAACGGATTTTTATGGATAGAATACTGTCAGTTATGGAAAGAGAGGGGACTTAGCCTATATATATTGAACCCTAATAGACACTCCCATAAAAGGCTCCCAAATAGGTTCTCTTAAGCCCACACTATTCGGCTAACCACATCAATTAATCAATAGGTGCACACAAGCCTAGTCCATATGGATCGCCTTTTTATTGGACCTATTATGTATGTCTCAACTTAACTTGGGTTCAACCCGTGATATTAAAACTAAATTCAATTAATGAGTATGCTCAATTTAGAAAATTTTAACATCAAAGGGATAGTTTGTTTCTAGACTTTTGCTTCCATATCAATGTTCTATGTACTGATGTACCTCAAAGAAAAATAAGGACCAATCTTGACTTTAATCCTAGTAAAGCATGAAGAATATTTTGTGGCCATGCCATTGGCATTTTAGGTCAAATAGAATACATTGGTCTTTGAACTTTTACCAGAATATCTGTATATATGTCCTCTTCTTGTGATCGCATAAACATGATTAGTTGCAATCATGCACAAACATTTGACGTTCTCAGATGTTGTCATTAGCAAACCTTGTGATATCATACACTATAGGATGGGATGCTACTTTTATGCTCTTCATAAGGAATAAAAGTTTCATGCTCATAGGTTATGTTTAGCTGGATGAAAAATGTTTTCTTGAAATATTTTCCTAAGTTTTTGGAGTTTGGTTGCATAAAATTAAGGTAAAACTTTACACACATAAATACGATACATTAAATTAGAGGAAAGTAAATTATCCAAACTCGTTAAGTCATTTTACTGGGCATGCTCTCGCTCTCACTAAGGGTGTCATATCCGATCACTCCAGCTAGAGAGCTCCAAATCAACTCAATTAAGCCTCTTCTATTGGTTGTAGTTTCAGCCTTGAACACACAAACACGATCAAGTAACCAAACCACTCATATTAGATGCAAGATGTCAAGAACAATTAGAAAAGGGGGCTGGAAACAGGGGCAGAATAGGGAATGAATTTGGGGCTGAAATGGGTAGAATTGGGGCGAAATGCTGCTATGTATTTTCTATATTTTATTCTCAATACATATCAAATTTTCATCTATCTATACATCTATCTCCCTTGCAGCTTGGCCATATTGTAGAAAATTTGCACAAAGAATTAAAATCAATCATAATAAAATAAGAACAAACTGGCCTGTGATTCTAAAAGGTGCAGGATCATTGTCCAAAAGATGTTATTGCCTCCTTACACAAAGGTATTAACGAATAATAAATAACTCCAAGATACAACCCAAATCAAAACCACTCTATTTAATACTCGCATACACTAAAGAGTCTAATGAACCCGTCTATAATCATAGTTGCCCTCAAATAATATAAAAATAGTGAAAACAAAAGAAGAAGAAGAGAAAACTATAAATAACTCAAAAGTGTCAAACTTTCAGATATGAGACATTCAGAGATATATAAAATTGTAATAGTCCTGGCTTTAAAAAACCATTAAAGTGGGTATTCCTAAAAGTCACACCTGTTGATGAAAGAGACTTTCCTCAAAGTTTGTGACTCTTGGAGAGAAGTTTTTGAAACTTTGAAATATCTCCAACAATCCCCTAAAATTTCAAAACTTAAAAATATGTATAGAAAACTTTGGACAATATTTATACTATGAAATAGGTGTAGGTATCTTTCGGAGTTGAACCTCACTTAGTGTTAACTGCCTTAATCTTAAGAATCATAGTGAACTATGCCTTGAACTAGAACCTTGTAGCCAGAGTTCAACTTGCCATGCTCACAATATGGATATTAGACTTGGATCGCGGGTTACCGCTATTAATAGCCATCCGCTTGATCTTGATTCTCATGAAAGCTCTAAGACAACAACCCAATTATCAGTGTTGCGGCCTCACAACTATGCTCTCACTTAGATGAGCCTCCAAGGATACATGTGACATATATCCTGCAAGAGTTTTCTTTCCTAGGTCTCATTCAGGATAAATTTCTTCCTAAACATCACACTTCGTCAACACTATTGCCTTAGGAATGAGCAGGAGTAAATTATCTCTCCTCATATAGAGTCCTAGAATTATAAGTGACGTAGCACGAATTGTTCTTACCTTTTGAACCTCCTTCATAAGGTTTCCAATCACAGAGGTTGGATTACTTCCCTAGGTGACTTCTTTATGGGCTTACACTCATTCCCACTGACCAATAAGGATCTAGCATCAACGTTAATCCAGAGGCAATTAATCATTATTATATCAACATTTCATTTTTCAACTTTATATGCCTCAATATATTTTATTATGGTTCTCAAGTTTCTATATTTCATTCTCAATACAGAACAAGTTTTCATCTATCTATACATCTATCTCCCTTGCATCTTGGCCATATTGTTGAAAATTTACACAAAGAATTAAATCAATCATAATAAAATAAGAACAAACTGGCCTGTGATTATGAGAGGCGCAGGATTGTTGTCCTAAAGATGTTATTGCCTCCCTACACGAAGATGTTAATGGATAATAAATAAGTCCAAGGTACAACCCAAATAAAAACCACTCTCTTTAATATTCGCATACACTAAAGAGTCTAATGAACCCGTCTATAATCGTAGTTGCTCTCAAATAATATAAAAATAGTGAAAGCAAAAGAAGAAGAAGAGAAAACTATGAATAACTTAAAGTCTCAAACTTTCAAATATGAGACATTCAAAGATATATAAAATTGTAATACTCATGGGTTTATAAAACCATTGAAGTGGGTATTGTTGGGAATTTATACTAAAAGACATGCTTTGTGAAGTGACTTTAGTATTTATTAATAAATTAGTTATTCCATTTTAATGAGAATCTATGTGAGAAATGTTTGCATTGCATTATTTATTTAATGATTATGCATGTGTGTCTCTTATTCTATATAGTAGATGATTTGGTGTGTAGAGTACGACTAACACACGGAAGATCAGATCATCGGTTCTTATGGAATATAAGTTAATCGTTTGCAGTCTTAGATGGAAATGGACACACCATCAGTAGGACTGTAGTACAAGGTTTTAATAGGTCTGTCTTGACTGTGGGGAATGGTATAGTTCCAACTCATTGCACTAGTACACTTTGTGTGTATTGAACAGGACCGTGTTGGGATAATTGTTTTTATACTGACTATATAAAACAATTAATACCTCATGATTATTATGAGTGCTTATGCTTTTAATCCTAATGTAATAAATAGACACGTGCATGTAGTATTTATTGTTTTGATTCATAGAAGAGTGAGATTCTTTAAAGGTCAATAAACTCAGTGAGTTGGACAATGACATTACGTGTATGGTGAATATTTATTATTGATGGAATCTACGTCCCCGTATAGGGATTGATGATACCCCCTTGAGGATGCTTATAAGTTTTGATTATGTCAAACCCTGCAGGTGGATTATGAATCCGACATATCAAATAAGTTAAGTGGAAGGTCTCAAGGAATTAAATAAGTCTATTAAATTTAATTGTCAGTAATTTAATTTAATAGACGGGTATCTGTAATCTTAACGTGGGGAGATAAATAAGCATTTAATAATATGGAGCTCGAAATATAATTTCTAGTATAACAGGGAGTGCAATTATAATTCCTTAGTGGTATGAATTATAATTTACGTAAATAAAGATTAATCCTGGTTGGATTAGGAATCCTTATTTGCGTAGGAAGCCCTAATTATACTAATCCTATGGTCCCTGTTGTAGCCTATATATATACGCGCTCTAAGAGCTGCTAGGGTTACACACTCTACACATAATTGAGAGATACACGATTTTGTGAGGAAGAGAAACCCTAGCAGCAGCGAGCCCACTCTCTATAGAGCAAGGTGTGTACGAGGAATACAGCAGAAGTCCGAAGGTTGAGTTCGAGCTTGCTGATTCATGCTTGGTGCTGATTCTTGTTTTCGGGATTAAACTAGAGAGATCTCAAAGGTACGATTCCAATCACGTAGATTAGGCTATGCTAATCAGATAAGAAGTTTTGGTAGTATGCGTATACACTATAGCCAGGTCGTGGGAAATTCCGCAGTCCCCAACAGGTATTCCTAAAAGTCACACCTATTGGTGGAAGAGACTTTCCTCAAAGTTTGTGACTCTTGGAGAGAAGTTTTTAAAACTTTGAAATATCTCTAACAATCCCCTACAAATTTCAAAACTTAAAAATATATATAGAAAACTTTGGACAACATTAATAATGTGCAATAGGTGTAGGCATCTTTCGAAGTTGACACTCGCTTAGTGTTAACTGCCTTAATCTTAAGGATCATAGTGAACTGTGTCTTGAACTAGGACCTTTTAGCCAGAGTTCAACTTGTCGCGCTCACAATACCGATATCAGACTTGGATCGTGGGTTACTGCTATTAATGGCCAGGCGCTTGATCTTGATCCTCATGAAAACTCTAAGATAACAACCCAATTATCAGTGTCGGGGCCTCACAACGATTCTCTCACTTAGGTGAGCCTCTAAGGATACATGTGACATGTATCCTGCAAGAGTTTTCTTGCCTTGGTCTCATTCAAGATAAATTCCTTCCTAAACATCACATTTCATCAACACTATTGCCTCAGGAATGAGCAGGAGTAAATTATCTCTCCTCATATAGAGTGCTGGAATTATAAGTGACGCAGCACAGATTGTTCTTACCTTTTGGACCTCCTTCATAAGGTTTCCAATCACAAAGGTTGGATTACTTCCTTAGGTGACTTCTTTATGGGCTTACACTCATTCCCATTGACAAATAAGGATCTAGCGTCAACGCTAGTCCAGAGGCAATTAATCATTATTATATCAACATTTCATTTTTCAACTTAATATGTTTCAATATATTTTATTATGGTTCTCAGGTTTCATAGTCTATATGCTCCATTAATGTAGCAGCACATGAACCTGCAAAATTTTCGAAGAAAACTTCTCTAACATAAGATTATTACACAACTTATATTGTGTGATGACATCCCTTGCGCTTCGTTTGAAACCTGAATTTTCGGTGAGAAAATAAAATGTGATGAAAAAGTGAAGAAAAATAAAGAGTATTTTTGTTTGATTTTCCTTCACATTTTTCTTTTCCTTTGCTTTTCCTATCAAAAATTCGGATTTCAAGCGAAGCATTAATACATATGAGATTATCCAACCATAACATAAAATAAATAAATAATATTTTCCTTGCACAATTCGTAACCCCCACAATTTTGTGTGTTGCCAATTGAAAGAGTGTAAAGTCTGTTCGTTCAAAACTTGAATTCTAATAAAACAATTATCCTTCTAACTTCTAAGATTCTTAAATATCAAAGATAATAGATCATCAACATTCATATACAGTGAAAAGATATCAAGTTCTTTGGAGTGAGCGACATGACTTGGTAATCTAATCTGAGCATAAATAAGGGAATACAAGTTTCCACATGCTCTATAAGAGATACTCATGGATGAAGCCATGAAAAACCAAAGGACCATGTTAAAGAAATCACCAACAAAATGATTATGGCACTCAATTGCTCATGCATTGTAGCCTTGTAGGTACTTAAATGGTGGTAACATAAAATCCATCAATTCAAGTAGTAAAGTACCAAACAACTAATATAATTACTCTACCATTTAAATTTTAACCATTGATAGTATAATCCATTATTATAAATAGACATCGTGTAGTATTATTATAAGTTCAATCAATAACTATATACATATTTTATATCATAAAAATATATTGTTTTTTCTTCAACTTATGGGCAAAAACATCATCTAATATTCAACAGAGTCAGTGCTATATTTCTTACAAAAGTACACTGAAGATAATTTTATGAAAACAGAGAACAGTTAACCAAACTTGTCATAAATACAGGACAGTCAACGTCTTTCTCAGCAGTGCATAACGGTCAACTCAACCTTTAATAAATACAAAACAGTCAACAATGTGTTTTCCTTAAATTTGGAACGGTCAACATAACTTACAATAAACACAAAACAGTCAACATTATGTTCAGATCTGTGAATGTATCTGACGTTACAGTGGGTATACAAAAAAACTACAAACTTCTAATACATAAGCAATAGAGATTATTTAAATATATATAAAGATTATATACAAATTTGTGTTATGATGGAACACGAATATGACCAAAAAACTGAACCCAAAATTACAGATAGAGTAAACAAACGTACTATCTGAACAATATATATGAGTAAAACGAAATCACGTTAAGATGAATGTATTTTTTTTCCTTTCCTATTTAGTTATTTATTTTGTTACCAAAAGTGAAGACCAATGCAAAATTGTACTTTTGTTAGGATTACAGATTTGCAGGAGATACACAAACAATATATCTATTTTTGTTGATAGAATTTTCAAAAGTAAAAAGAGATAATCACTCAGTCAAGTCCCATTCCAATAGAAAACCTATGGGTATCTGATTCATTATAAACCATTATTAGGACGATAGATATCTGATTATTATTGAAGTTAGACAGAGAAAGAAAAAGTAATGAAGAGATATCACATGCAGTAGAATTCTACAACAGATCAGTATATACGTACATACATAACTATATGTATTTATATATCAAAAAATATATAAACAACAGCATAGAAAGGGGTAAAAATCCTAACAATATATGATTAACAATATGAGATATATGATTTTTACGACCCTAGTACACAAGAACACATGGAAATGATCAAAGCCACAGCATTAGTAAAAGAGAGAGAGAATCTTATTCAGGAGGAATGAAATCCGATAATACAAGAAGACGTAAAAATAATAAAAAAAATAGAAAAGACGACTCACGATATGTATAAATCACCGAAAGAGCATTGGGTATCTACTTCATTCTTTTATCGATGCAATTTGAGTTACGTAGAGAGATATTACATATAAAAGAAGTCTAAAGCATATCTATACGTATGTCAATAACATCTTTAGATTGTTGTGCAAAATCTGCACGAAGAATTAAAATCAATCATAATAAGACAAGAACAAACTGGCCTGTGATTTTGAGAGGTGAGGGATCGCTGTCCTAAAGATGTTATTACCTCCTCTCTCTTCAATATTCATGTACACTGAAGAGTTTAATGAACCCATTTATAATCATAGTTGCCCTAAAATAATATAAAAATTGCAAAAATAGAAAGAAGAAGAGAAAACTGTAAATAACTCGAAATCTCAGACTTTCAGATATGAGACATTTAGAGATATATAAAATTGTAATACTCGTGGGCTTATATAACTATTGAAGTAGTTATTCCTAAAAGTAACACCTATTGGTGGAAGAGACGTTCCTCAAAGGTTGTGACTCTTGGAGAGAAGTTTTTGAAACTTTGAAGTATCTCCAACAAGCCATACACTTGGCACTACAAAAATAACATTTTTAACTACAAAGGTACATACATGTTTGGAAGTAAGTATACAAAAATTTATTCAAGATAACCAAAGAACTATAACCAAACAAGCATTACATTTAATACTCCCACTTAATGCTTTATTTGTGAACACTCATCAATTCTCTGAAATAGAATAACTTATCTTTGGCAAGAACTTTTGTGAGGATGTTTGCAACTTGTTCTTTAGATTTGCAATGCTCAAGACGCACATCTCCAATTTCAACAACTTCTCTTATAAAGTAATGCTTGATTGCAATGTGTTTTGTACGATAATGGTAGATTGGATTCTTTGTAATTGCAATTACTGGTTTATTATTACAGAAAACCATAGTAGATTCCTCTTATTGCTCCTTAACATCACCTAAAATTCTCCTTAGCCATATTGCTTGAGAAGTGGCCACTGATGCTACAACCTATTTAGCCCACATTGTTGATTGTGCCACATGTTGTTGCTTCTTGAATGTCCAAGAAATGATGCTGATTACACTCCAAAAATATAATCATAATCCTCTAATTAGTTGATTGTTAGCTCTATTATAGGTTGTTTGTTACTTTAATAAGTCTACTTTATCCCTAAACTTCCTTATTAAACCTTGTGTAGGAAATAAAGCTTAAAATGATCAAATTGAGCAAAGTTGCAAAAAAACATTTGAACGGAAAATTTACCGTGTGAATGGTGTCGCGCCCTAATTTTTCGCACTCGAAAAAGACAAGTGAGAAAAATACAGTACTCTCTCGTTAGAACTCATCCTCCTACAAGGACGAGTGCGACTAGATTTGAATTGGAAATTGATTTTGAATAAAGACTTTTAGAAAATATTTTGGAGTCGCCACCTAACTTGATTAAGGTGAGTTAGGCCATCTAAAACTAAGCACAATCCGAATATTACACTTAGGGTTTTTAAAAAGATTTTAAAAAACTTCCTCAAGAGAGGGCCTTTAAGAAAAGATGTTGTTTGGCAACCTTTAAAAATATTTAAGCTCTTTTTGAAAATAACTCCATTTTGGTCTTTGAAAACACTGGTTTAGGTTCGGAGGTTAGTTACATGTAAGGAAGACGCACTAAGCTATCACCCTACCCCACCCTTGCGGTACCAACATGTCTATTCACCCTAGGTTCACTCATTAGAATCTTTGATTAATACATGTCCAAAATTGTCTACTTTAGAAAAGAACTTTTAGACATGATGCATGATATGCAAGTGCAATAATAAGACTTTATTTTGAAAATAGATTTGAAAAGAACTTAATTTGATGTGAAACGGATTTGAAAAGATAGATTTGATTTTGAAAGAAAGTTTTAGAAATTGAAATTGAAGATTTGAAAGTAGATTTTGAAATTAGAAACTTGAAATAGATCATGGAATTGAAAATTTAAAAATAGTTATGGAATTGGAGACTTAAGAAAAGTTATGAAATTGGAAGTTGGAAAGAGGTTATGGAATTGGACATTTAAAAAAAGTTATGACCGCACCCATGAGGGTTGCTTACGTATCCCTTATGAGGAATCAGGTTAGTCGTAGTTCGGACAAGAGTCCGATTGAAAATAGATACTTTAAAGTTTTTGAAAAGTTTGATTTGAAAAAGATTTGATTTGGAACTTGGATTTGAAGATTGAAAATTGAACTTTGATTTGAAATTGACTTGGAAGATTTGAAAAGATTAGACTTTAATTTAAAATAGAACTTGAGGATTTGAAATAGACCTCATAATTGACTTTGAACTTGATTTGGAAACATGGAGTTTTGAAAACATCTTGACTTGAATTAATGCTTGAAAAACCATCTTGGCTTAGAAAAGATTTTTTGGAGAAGAGTCGAAAGCTTCCTAACTATAGGGTTAGGTTCGAACTAGGGTCTAAACATCCTAGGACTTAGGGTAACCTAGGGTTGAAGCATGTAATTGAATTGAATTTGATTTGAACTTAAAAAGTTTGACTTTGGAAATTAAGCTTGGTTTTAGGAAACCTAGACTTAGGAAGATAGGATTTAGAAAGAACTTGAGATTAAGAAAGATTTGATTGGAAAGTTTGATTTAGAAAACATAGAGAGTTGGAGTCTAGGAAAGATTAAATTTAGAAAATCTTGAAATTAGGAAAGTTTTATTTTAGGAAAATTTCGAATTAGGAATGTTTAAAATAGGAAAGGATTTGATGTTGGAAAATTTTGAATTAAGAAAGTTTCGAATATGGAAAGTTTCCTTGCTAGGAAAGATTTGATTAGGTTTGAGAAAGATTTGGAATTTGAAAAGTTTTAGAATTGGGAAAAGTTTGAGTTTAGAAAGATTAAGAAACTTAAAGTTTAAGAAAAGATTTGAAAGTTTAAGTTTTGAAAACTTAAGATTTAGGAAGGTACGAGATTAGGAGGGATTGGAATTAAGAAAGATTTGGATTAGGAAGGATTAGGATTAGGAAAGGTTGAAATTAGGAAAATTTTTGGATTAGAAAAGATTTGATTTCTATTTCCTAAAATAAAAGATTGAATTTTATTTTCAAAAAGAGATGATTTGATTTTGTTTCCAAAATCAAAAGATTTGATTTAGTTTCCAAAAATAGAAGATTTGATGTTACGTAAAATTGGAAAGGAGGAATTTTGAAAAACTTAGGTTTAGAAAGTTATAGTTTGGTAGAGGAAAAGTGATTTTGGAAATCTAAGATTTGACGTAGAAAATAGAAGTTTTGGAAGTCTATGTTTTGGGGCAATATTGGAAATCATGTTTTAGGAGAGAAAATTAGGGTTTCTTAACCATGGCTCTAGAGTTTGACTTGAACTCCAAGAAAAAGGAATTTTAGAAATATATCTTTTTGGAACGAGAGATTTTTAGGAAAGATTTTTTGTAAGTAAATTTGAAGAGAGTTTTAGAAAAGAGATTTGTAAAGAGATTTTGGAGAAGGTTTAGAAAACAATGTTGGAAAGAGGATTTGAATGTGGACTTTTACAAATCTTTAAAAATATCTCACTTTCCTAAAACGACTCTAACTATAGAGGGATTAGAACCATTCTAGGATTATGGTTTTGAAAACAATAAAGATTTGAAAATATGGACCATGAAAGTCACTTTAAATGTAACACTTTCTTAAAACAACCCTAACCATGGAAAGGCTAGAATCACCTTAGGATTGTGATTTTGAAAATAAGTTTGGAAAAGGAAGATTTAATACAAGTTTTGAAAACGATTTTCAACGCAAGTTTTGAAAATAAGTTTTGGAGAGATGCATGATCATGATATGCACAATGCAAGTTGGGGTCGTGAACATACAAGGTTAAAGGCTTTTCCACATAATTAAGAGGGCCGAACCCACGTGGTCTCCGGTTATACTAAGAGAAAGCTCTCGACACAGTGACTTTCAATAGCCTAATCCTACACATGAACCAGAGAGTTCCTTGTTTCAAGCATGTAAGAAAGAGGGGTAGAAGATGACAATTAAAATAGAAGAAAACCCAAGTGGGTTAGGAGAGAGAAGAGAGATGGGGGAATTGCATAAACGTAAATAGGAAGCCTACCTTGTGTCTTCTTCGTTTTGCTTGCTTTATTTGCTTTGTTTTGCTTGCTCGCTTGCTTTATTTTACTTTGGTCTTCAAGAGCTTTGAGATTGCAGCACCTCAAGCCTTCAATGAAGGCTTCGGAGGTTCGTAAATGAGTGTATAAGAGTGTATATGAGCTAGGGTTAAGTGTATAAGGGCTAGGGTTTGGAGAACCTAAAGAGAGCTAGGGTTTGGAGACCCTTTTCACGCTGGCAGAGGCTCTGTATTTATAGACAGAAGAGTGAACTGGTGTCTACTGCAGTGGCGCCAGGCCAAAAATCCTATTGGGGCCACTTCAGGCCATTTTTTGGCTTGGCGCCACTAGTAGTGGTGCCAGCCATGTAGGAAATGTTTAAGGTCAACAAGCAATGTATCTTCAGAATATTTGGACGCCTGCATTAGTGACTATCACGCAATTTTTAGCCTCGCTTCACCAGGAATGACTCCAAAAAGTCCAGGAATAATTTAAAGGGCCGGGAATGACCTAGAGGGCCAGAAAGAGACAGGAACCCTTAGAATAATGTCTCGGGGGTAGTAGACTTGAAAAATAATGTCAAAATGTGTCGGAAGGGTTGACCGGCCATTAGGGGTAAAAAGGTAAATAGGGCCAAAAAGCTACCGGGATGGACTTAGAATGTCCTGGAAGAAGGCTTGAGGCTTGCAAACATTAGCTAGAATGTTTCAAGAAGTTGGCAGTTTGATACCCTGAACCGGCGTGGTTGGAAAAGGCGATTGGCCCACTAGGGGCAAAACAGTCATTTTGCATCGGGCTTCTCGAAAATGCATCGGAATGCCAGGGATACTACTAGAAGCATCCCCAGGAGTTTATTTGTTTGATTCCTAGAGCCGGTGTGGTTCCCCAAGTGCTTGACTATCTAGGGGCAAAACAGTCATTTTGACCGGAGGGTCTCGAAATTGGCCCGAAACCAACTAGAAGGCACCTAATCATGCCGGATTGTCTTTATGACAATCTTGGAAGGGTCGACTTACCGCTTTGAGGACTTAGGTACTTTCTCAAAAAAAGGTGCCGAAAAAGGCCCAATGGCCAGTTTGGTTATTTTTCACCGAAGTGGGCTAGTAGGAATTGGTGTTTACCTGGGTTTTGAGTGTTTCCATCACTCTGATAGTCTGTAAGGAGTTGGTTTCCAAAGGTATCTTGTCCTTTGGTAAACGTGTCACGGCTGTCGCGCCTAGATTTTTCACACTCAAGGAATACTCCCACAAGCGGGAAAAATGTTGTACTCTCTCGTTAGAACTCACCCTCCTAGAAGAATGAGTGCGACTAGGTTTGAATTAAAAATCTGATTTGAATAAAGGGCTTTTAGAAAAGATTTGGAGTCGCCACCTAACTTGATTAAGGTGAGTTAGGTCACCTAAAAAACTAAGAATAATCCGAAGACTACACTTTGGGTTTTTGGAAAACGATTTTGAAAATATATCCTCGAGAGAGGGTTTTTAAGAAAACAGGTTGTTTGGCAACCTTTGGAAAACATTTAGCCCTTTTTGAAAAATAACTCCTTTTGGTCTTTGAAATCAGTGATCCTAAGTTTGGAGATTGGTTACGTGTAGGGAAGACGCATTAAGCTATCACCCTACCCCGCCCTTTCAGTACCTACATGTCAATCTACCCTAGATTTACCTATGAGAGTCTTCAACTAACTAATGGCCAATCCTATTCACTTTGAAAAATAATGTTTGAAAAGAAACTAACATGATACCTGATATACAAGTGCAAGGAAAGAGAATTGAAAAATAGATTTGGAAATAAATTTGAAAAGAATATGATTTGAAAATAGATTTGAAGAGATGGAATTGAAATTGGAAAGTTTGAAAACTGGAAGTAGAAATTTGAAAATAGAAATTTTGAAATTTGAATTTTGAAAATAGATTGGAATTTTGGATTTGGAAAGATTTTGGAAACCGCACCCATGAAGGTGGAATTGAAAGTTTGAAAAGTGTTGTGACCGCACCTATGAAGGTTGCCTACGTATCCCTTTGGGGGAATCAGGTCAGTCGTAGTTCGGACCATGAGTCCGATTGAAAAGAGATTGACTTGAAGAGAGAGATTGGATTGGAAGAAAGAGATTGAATTGAAAATTGGATTTGATTTGAGATTAGAAGAGGAGATTGGAAATTGAAATTGAGAAGATTGGACTTGCTTTGGAAAGATTGATTTTGGAAAGACTTGGTTGTGGAAAGATAGAGGTTTAGGAAATCTAGACTTAGGAAAGATAGGAGACCTAGGAAAGACTTGAGATTAAGAAAGATTGGATTGGAATGTTGGATTTGGAAGATTTGGAAAGATTTGAAAACTTGGAATTTAGGAAAAATTTGGATTAGGAAAGTTTCGAATTAGGAAAGTGTTATTTTTGAAAAGTTTCATTTTTGGAAAATTTCAAATTTAGAAAGTTTTGAATTAGGAATGTTTTAGATTTAGGAAAGTTTTGAAATTGGAAAGTTTCGAGCTTAGAAAGTTTTCGAAAAAGTTAAGGTTTTCAGATTAGGAAAGTTCCCATATTAGGAAAGTTTTGAAAATCGGAAAGTTTTGAAAATTGAAAAGGTTTGAAAAAGGAAAGTTTTGAAAATTAGAAAGTTTCATTTTAGGAAGTTTTAGATTTAGAAAGTCTTAACTTAAAAAAGTTTTGAATTTAGAAAGTTTAGAATTTTAGAAAGATTTGACATTTAGAAAGTTTAAGATTTTGAAAATTTTAGAGTTTTTTAGAAAATCTTGAGATTAGGAAAGGTTTGAAGGTAGGAAAAGTTTGAAAGCTTAGATTTGAAAAGTTAAGATTTGAAAAGAGGGTAGAATTAGGAAAGGGTTGAATTAGGAAAGATTTGAAAGTTGAATTTCAAAATTTAAGAAAGATTTTTATGTTCAAGTTTTGAAAACTTAAGATTTAGGAAAGTGGAAGTTCAGAAAGGATTTAAATTAGGAAAGAGTTGGATTTTATTTCTAAAAGGGAAGGTTTGATTTTGTTTCCAAAAATGGAGGATTGGGTCTAATTTCCTAAACGAGAAGATTTGATTCGATTTCCTAAAGAGAAGACAGGTTTTGGCAAGGATTTGGAAAGGGGGATTCTAGAAAGCCTAGATTTGAAAAATTATAGTTTTGACGTAGAAAAGAGGTTTTGGAAACATGTATCGTTTGGATGTGAAAACAAGGGGTTTTGGAAACCTAGGTTTGGGGCAAAGTTTGAAAACCATGTTTTTGGAAAGAAAATTAGGGTTTCCTAATTGCGAGTTCTACGGCTTGACTTGGGCTTCTAAGAAAAGAGTTTTTGGAAAGCTCGTTTTTTGGAAAGAGGGATTTTTGGAAAGTGCGTTTTTTGAAAACAAAGGTTTTCTAGAAAGGAAAACTAGGGAGGAGTTTTTGGAAAGTGTGTTTTTAGAAACGTAGATTTTAGAAGGAAAATCCTAGAGGAGAATTTCTAGAAGGAAGATTTTGGAAAGAGAGTTTTTGAAAAGATTTTTGGAGAGAGTTTTTCTAAGAAGATTTTTGGTAGAAGATTGTTGAAGAGAGTTTTTAGAAAGATTTTTGGGGAACGTTTTTAGAAAGTGGATTTCGGGGAGAGGATTTTGGAAAGGAGTTGAAAAAGGGAGTTTTGAAAAATAGATTTTGGAATGGAGTTTTTGAAAACAATTTTGGAGAGGAAAGTTTTAGGAAAGTATGTTGAAAAAGAGATTTTTAGGAGGAAGGATTTGGAAAGAGAATTTTTAGAAGGTGTAAAAACATCTCACTTCCCTAAAGCAATTCTAACCATAGGAAGGCTAGAACCACTTTAGGAAAGCGGTTTTGAAAACAACAAGATTTGAAAATATGGACCATATTGGTCACTTTAAATGTAACACTTTCCTAAAGCAACCCTGGCTATGGAAAGGCTAGAATCACTCTAGGATTGTGATTTTGAAAACAAGTTTTTGAAAAGAAAATTTTGATGCAATTTTGAGAACAAGTTTGAAAACGATTTTGAAAACAATTTTGAAAACGGTTTTTGGAAGATGCAAGATTATGATATACACAATGCAATTTGGGATCGTGAACATACAAGGCTAAGGTTTCACCACATAATCAAAGGGGCCGGACCCACGTGGTCTCTGGTTAGACTAGAAGAAAGCCCCGACACGGTGACTCTCCAATAGCCCGATCCTACACATGGATCGGGAATCCCCTTGTTTCAAGCATGCAAAGAAAGGGGGGGAAAGAGATGGGGGATTAAAATAGAGAAAACCCAAGTGGGTTAGGAGAGAGAAGAGAGAGGGGGGAAGTGCGAAAATTTAAATAGAAAGCCTACCGTATGTCTTCTTTATTTTGCGCACCTTGCTTGTCTTCAATCTTCGGTCTTCGTCTTGATCTTCTTCTTCAACCTTCAAGGGTTGTCTTCAAGCTTTTGATGACAGCTCTTCAAGTCTTCAAAAGATGGTTGAAGGCTAGTGTATGAGTGTATGGGGATGTATAGGAGTGTATATGAGGCTAGGGTTTAGTGTAGGGTGGCTAGGGTTTGGGAAACCTAAAGAAACTAGGGTTTTGGAGGTGCTCGAGCTCTGTATATCAAAATGTATGATTTTTAGGTTAAGTTTGTAGACCCCTTTCATGTTGAATGAGGCTCTGTATTTATAGAGGTTGGACAACACTGGCGCCTGTTGTAGTGGCGCTAGGCCAAATTTTACACTGGCGCCACTAGGAGTGGGGCCAGGCCATTTTTTGGCTTGGCGCCACTACTAGTGGCACCAGCCAATTAGGAAACGTTTAAGGTCGGCAAGCAACGTATCTTTGACTAGATTTGGGCGCCTGTACTAGTGACTACCATGCAATTTTCAGCCTGGCTTCACTAGGAGTGACTCCGGAAAGTCCGGGAATGATTTGAAGGAGCCGGGAATGACCCAGAAGGCCAGAAAGGAGCAGGAACACTTAAAATAGTGTCTTGGAGGTATTTAACTTGAAAAGTGTGGACAAAATGTATCGGAAAGGTTGACCGGGCCTTTAGGGACAAAACGGTCAATCGGAATAGGAAGCTGCCGGGGCGAACTCGGATTGTCCTGGAAGAAGACTTGGGATCTGGAAACATTATTCAGAATGTTCCCAGAGGTTGTCGGTTTGATTCCCAGAGCCGGCGTGGTCGGAAAAGGAGACCGGCCCACCAGGGGCAAAACGGTTATTTCGCACCGGGTTGGCCGGAACTAACTCGGAATGATCTGGAAAGGTAAAGTAAGGTTGAGAATACTATAAAAAGTAGTCTCAGGACATTACCGGTTTGATACCCAGAGCCGGTATGGTCGGAAGAGGAGATCGGCCCTCTAGGGGCAAAACGGTCATTTTGTACCGGGTTGGCCGAAACTGACTCGGAATGATCTGGGAAGGTAGAGGAGGATTGAGAATACTATAAAAATTATTCTCGAAAAATTACCAGTTTGATACCTAGAGCCGGTGTGGTTCCCGGGGCGTTCGGATGCCTAGGGGCAAAATGGTCATCTTGACCGGAAAGTCTCGGAAAAGGTCCAAAGGACAGTTTGGTCATTTTTCACCGAAGTGGGCTAACAGACACTGGTGTTGACCTGGGTTTTGAGTGTTTTCGCCACTCTAACGGCGGTCGTCGTGACACAGGGGTTTGTTGGCAATTCCCTATATCGACCTATTTGTGAGTATTTCCGCTACTCTAACGGTTTTGTGAGTAGTTTCGCTACTCGGACCGTCTCGAGGAATAAACTTTCTCGAGAGAGGGATTGGAAAGGGGACTTATCGTCTCCGAAGAGACACACCTGGATTGGAACTGTCTCGAGGAATAAACTGTCTTGAGAGAGGGATTGGAAAGGGGACTTATTGTCTCCGAAGAGACGCGCCTAGATTGGAACCGTCTCGAGGAATAAACTGTCTCGAGAGTGGGGTTGGAAAGGGGTCTTACCGTCTCCGAAGAGACGTGCCTGGATTGGAACCGTCTCGAGGAATAAACTGTCTCAAGAGTGGGGTTGGAAAGGGGTCTTACCGTCTCCGAAGAGACGTGCCTGGATTGGAACCGTCTCGAGGAATAAACTGTCTCGAGAGTGGGATTGGAAAGGGGTCTTACCATCTCCAAAGAGACGTGCCTAGATTAGAACCGTCTCGAGGAATAAACTGTCTCGAGAGAAGGATTGGAAAGGGGTCTTACCGTCTCCGAAGAGACGTGCCTGGATTGGAACTGTCTCAAGGAATAAACTGTCTCGAGAGAGGGATTGGAAAGGGGTCTTACCGTCTCCGAAGAGACGTGCCTGGATTGGAACCGTCTTGAGGAATAAACTGTCTCAAGAGAAGGATTGGAAAGGGGTCTTACTGTCTCCGAAGAGACGTGCCTGGATTGGAACCGTCTCAAGGAATAAACTGTCTCGAGAGAGGGATTGGAATCGGAAAGGAAAGGACAATGCCCCTAAGGGAATTTTGGTCATTTTGCCTCTATTTGGGCCTGGTGGGCTTGCGAAGCGATGGACAGACGGGATTTGGGACTTAGAAAATCGATTTCGATTGGAATACACCCACAATGACTTGAAAACAAGTCTGGACGGAGTGTAGACTACCGAGCGGTCAAAAATGGGGTGCTTACAACGGCCAAAAGGCAAATTCGGTCTCGTAACATAGGGGGTTTGTTAGCAATTCCCAATGTGACTTGTTTACGAGTGTTTCCGCCACTCTAACGGTTGTGATGTTTATGAGTGTTTCCGCCACTCTGATGGTTCGTGTTCATTCCGGAGGCTACTTGATCTCGGGAAGCTACTAGGTGGACTTATCGTCTCAGGAATTAACTTTCTCGAAAGACGTACAGAATAACGGATATTTCTTCATTGGCGGGCTAGTAAGCGCCAAAGGTGGACCATTCTACCATCTCGGGGACTTGGGGTCTCGTCCCGATCAACGAGTTTGAAGGGACTTACCGTTTCAAAGGTTTTTCTCAAAAAACGTGCCGAACTAGATGGTCTTATTGCTTGAGAGAATAATTTCCTCAAAAGGCATGCGAGATTTGAATGGACTTGAAATTGAACTTGAAGTAGAATTTGAGATTAAAATGGAGACTTACCATCTCTAAGAATACGTGCCCACGGGAATTCAGACTGAGCAATGCCACAAGGGCATTTTGGTTATTTTGTCTCTATTGGGCCCAACGGGCCCGTGTAGCGATGGATTGATTGAATTGAGTTTGAAAAGTTAATTTGGACTTGAATATGTCTGTGTTGATTTGAATATGAGTTTGGACAAACCCAAGCTTTCCGTGCAGGCAAAAATGGGGTGCTTACAAATGGACGTTCGAACGCCCAGCTACACCATTTGAATGGACATCGAAAATCAAAAAGCTCAATGCATCATTTGAATCAGGTTCAATAGCCGATGGGAGATTCAAAGAGTATAAAAACCCGTTCATTAGCGATTCGCTAGCGTGCAGGGTGTTCGAATGCCTGACGGTGCCCCTATTTTTACACAACTAAGTAAGGCAACTTTTGGTCGAAATTAGGAAGCCTTTTACATTTTTAGAGTGTTGTAACTAGGTTAGGTTTATATTTGAGAGTATTGTAGAGAGAGAAAGTGTTTTTTCCTTTGCTTTCCTTCATTATCCCTTATAACCAAGCATTAGTATAATAGATTTAAATGCAATTTCTTGTCAATTCAATGGAACTTCTCATAGAATCTAGTAGCTAGTTTCATTCTTGGATGCAATTGTGAAGATCAACCAAAGATCTTCAAGAATTTAATGGAGATATATGGATTTCAATGAATTATCTTATGATTTCTTTCATTTATCTCAATTATTGTGAAGATCTATTGAAAACCTTAGATTCATGTTCATACTTGGTAATTCTTATCACAACCTCAAAAATTGGTATAGGAATTGCATAAGTGTAAGCACCCCATTTTTAATCGCTCGGCAGTCTACACTCCGTCCAGACTTGTTTTCAAGTCATTGTGGGCGTATTCCAATCGAAACCGATTTTCTAAGTCTAAATCCCGTTTGTCCATCGCCTCGCGGGCCCACCGGGCCCAAATAGAAGCAAAATGACCAAAATGCCCTTAGGGGCATTGTTCTTTCCTTTCCGACTCCAACCCCTCTCTCGAGACAGTTTATTCCTCGAGATGGTTCCAAATCAGGCGCGTCTTTTCGAAGACAGTAAGTTCCCTTTCCAATCCCTCTCTCGAGACAGTTTATTCCTCGAGACGGTTCCAATCAGGCATGTCTTTTCGAAGACGATAAGTCCCCTTTCCAATCTCTCTATTGAGACAGTTTATTCCTCGAGACAGTTCCAATCAGGCGCATCTTTTCGAAGACAGTAAGTCCCCTTTCCAATCCCTCTCTCGAGACAGTTTATTCCTCAAGACGGTTCCAATCAGGTGCATCTTTTCGAAGACAGTAAGTCCCCTTTCCAATCTCTCTCTCGGGACAGTTTATTCCTCGAGACGGTTCCAATCAGGCGCGTCTTTTCGCAGACGGTAAGTCCCCTTTTCAATCTCTCTCTCGAGACAGTTTATTCCTCGAGACAGTTCCAATCAGGCGCGTCTTTTCGAAGACGATAAGTCCCCTTTCCAATCCCTCTCTCGAGACAGTTTATTCCTCGAGACGGTTCCAAATCAGGCGCGTCTTTTTGAAGACGGTAAGTCCCCTTTCCAATCCCTCTCTCGAGACAGTTTATTCCTCGAGACGATTCCAATCAGGGCCCCTTTAGTAACTTCCCGAGAATGCTTCTTATTGTATTCTCAACCTCACTTTATCTTTTTCAGATCATTCCGAGTCAATTCCGGCAAACCCGGTACAAAATGACCGTTTTGCCCCTGGTGGGCTGGTCACCTTTTCCGACCACACCGGCTCTGGGAATCAAACCGGCAACCTTTGGGAACATTCTAAATAATGTTTTCAAATTCGAAGTCTTCTTTTGGGACAGTCCGAGTCTGTCCCGGCAGCTTCTCGACCCGATTGACCATTTTGCCCCTAACGGCCCGGTCAACCCTTCCGACACATCTTGTCCTCATTTTTCAAGTCAAATACCTCCAAGACACTATTTTAAGTGTTCCTGCTCCTTTCCAGCCTTTCAGGCCATTCCCAGTCTCTTAAAAACATTCCCGGACTTTCCAGAGTCACTCCTAGTAAAGTCAGGCTAAAAATTACATGGTAGTCACTAGTACAGGCGCCCAAATCTAGTCAAAGATACGTTGCTTGCCGACCTTAAATATTTCCTAAATGGCTGGCGCCACTACTAGTGGCGCCAAGCCAAAAATTGGCCTGGTGCCACTCCTAGTGGCGCCCGTGTAAAGTTTGGCCTAGCGCCACTGCAACAGGCGCCAAGTTTGTCCAACCTCTATAAATACAGAGCCTCTTCCAGCATGAAAAGGGTTCGTAAACTCAATCTAAAAATCTTATATTTCTATATATAGAGCTCGAGCGCCTCCTAAACCCTAGCTTCCCTAGGTTTTTCAAACCCTAGCCAATTTACACTCATACACACCCCCATACACTCATACACTAACCTTCAACCCTCCTTTGAAGACTTGAAGAGTTGCAATCTGAAGTTTGAAGATTGAAGGCGGCTCTTGAAGATTGAAGACGAAAATCAAGACAAAGACCGAAGAAAGCAAGGCGCGCAAAATAAACAAGATACAAGGTAGGTTCTCCATTTAAATTTCCGCACTTCCCCCTCTATCTTCTCTCTCCTAACCCACTTGAGTTTTCTCTATTTTAATCCCCCATCTTTCCCCCCCCCCTCCCCTTTCTTTGCGTGCTTGAAACAAGGGGACTCCCGGTCTATATGTAGGATTAGACTATCGGAGTGTCACCGTGTCGGGGGCTTTCCTTTAGGCTAACCGAAGACCACGTGGGTCCGGCCCCCTTAATGATGTGGTGAAGCCTTAACCTTGTATGTTCACGACTCTAAAATTGCATTGTGCATATCATGATCTTGCATCTTCCAAAAGTTGTTTTCAAAATCGTTTTCAAACTCGTTTTCAAAATTGCATCAAAATCCTCTTTTTCAAAAACATGTTTTCAAAATCACAATCCTAGGGTGATTGTAGCCTTTCCATAGCTAGGGTTGCTTTAGGAAAGTGTTACATTAAAAGCGACCAATATGGTCCATGTCGTCAAATCTTGTTGTTTTCAAAACCGCTTTCTTAAAGTGGTTCTAGCCTTCTTATGGTTAGAATCGCTTTACGAAAATGAGATGTTTTTATACTTTCCAAAAAGCTCTCTTTTCAAAAATCCCTTCCTAAAAATCTTTTTTTCAACATACTTCCCAAAATTTCTTCTTTCCAAAATTGTTTTCAAAAACTCTTTCCAAAAATCTATTTTTCAAAACCTCATTTTTCAACTCCTTTCCAAAACGCACTCTTCAAAGTCCACTTTCGAAAAACGTTCACTAGGTCTCTTTCTTGGAAAAACTCTCCCCAAAAGTCTTTCCAAAAACTCTCTTTCCAAAATCTTTCCTCTAGAAACTCCTCTCTAGGATTTCCTTTCAAAACCTTCATTTCCAAAAACGCACTTTCCAAAAACTCTTTCCTTAGAGCCCAAATCAAGCCCTAGAATTCACAATTAGGAAATCCTAATTTTCTTTCCAAAAACATGATTTTCAAACTTTGCCCCTAGGTTTCCAAAACTTTTTGTTTTCTACATTAAAGCTATACATATTTTCAAAATCTATTTTCTACGTCAAAACTATAGATTTCCAAATTTAGGGTTTCTAAAACTTCCCTTTCCAAATCTTGGACCAAATCCAATTTTCCCATTTAGGAAACTAGATCCAATCCTCTGTTTTTGGAAACGAAATCAAACACTTCTTTTTAAAAACAAAATCCAATCCCTTCCTAATCCAAATCTTTCCTAATTCAAATCCTTCCTAACCCTCCACTTTCCTAAACCTTAAGTTTCCAAAACTTGAACATAAAAATCTTTCCTAAAATTCTAAAATTCAACCATTTCCTAATTCTACCCTCTTTTAAAATCGAAACTTTTCAAACCTAAGTTTTCAAACCTTTCCTAAATTCAAACCTTTCCTAATTTCAAGATTTTCTAAAATTCAAACTCTAAAACTTTCTAAATCTTAAACTTTCCAAATTTTAAATCCTTCCAAATTTCAAAACTTTCTTTCTTATTTTCAAAGCTTCCTTGTTTTCTAAACTTTCCAACTTTCAAAACTTTCTTAATTTAAAATCTTTCTAAAATTCTAAACTTTCCAAACTCTAAGACTTTCTTAACTTCAAACTTTCCAAATTCTAAACTTTTCTTAATGTAAACTTTTCCTAATTTAAAACATTTCTAAATTCAACACTTTCCTATTTCAAAACATTTCCTAAAACAACACTTTCCTAATTTCAAAACTTTCCTAATTCGAAAACTTTCCAAAAATGAAACTTTTCAAATTCGAAACTTTCCAAATTCGAACCTTTCCTAATTCCAATTTTTCTCCAATCTTCCAAGTCTAATATTCAAGTCAATTATTTTTCAAAATCTTTCCAAGTCAAATCCAATTCTTCTTTTTTTTAAAGTTCTTAAGTCTAAGTTTCCTAAAACCAAGTCTTTTAAAACCAATCTTTTCAAATCTTCCACTCAAAGTTCAATTTCTCAATCTTCCAATTCAATTTCTAATTCAATCTCTTTTCCAAATTAACTCTTCTATTTCTAATCGGACTCTTGTCCGAACTACGACTGACCTGATTCCTCCAAAAGGATACGTAGGCAACCTTCATAGGTGCGGTCACAACTTCTTTCAAATTTCAAATTCCTCCTTATCTTCCAAATTTCAAATTTCAAAATCCTTCCAAATCTCTAATCTATTTTCAAATTTCCAATTTCTAATTTCTATTTTCAAATCTCTACTTTCAATTTCTAAAACTTTTCAATTTCAAATCTATCCAATTTCAAATCTCTTTCAAATCAAATCAATTTCTTTTTAAATTTATTTCCAAATCTATTCTCCAACTCCCTCTTAGTTTGCCACTTGCATCCCATGCATCATTTCTTTTCAAACATTGTTTTTCAAAGTGGATAGGATTGGTCAATAGTTAGTTGAAGATTCTCGTAGATGAATCTAGGGTAGATTGACATGTAGGTACCGAAAGGGCGGGGTACGGTGATGGCTTAGTGCGTCTTTCTTACACGTAGCCAACCTTCGAACCTAGATCACTGACTTCAAAGACCAAAAATGAGTTATTTTTCAAAAAGGGATAAATGTTTTCCAAAGGTTGCCAAACAACCTGTTTTCTTAAAAACCCTCTCTTGAGGAGATATTTTCAAAATCATTTTCTAAAAACCCTAAGTGCAGTCCTCGGATTATTCTTAGTTTTTAGGTGACCTAACTCACCTTAATCAAGTTAGGTGGCGACTCCAATCTTTTTCTAAAAGCCTTTTATTCAAATCAAATTTTCAATTCAAACCTAGTTGCACTCATTCTTCTAGGAGGGTGAGTTCTAACGAGTGAGTATAACATTTTTCCCGCTTGTGTGAGTATTCCTCGAGTGCGAAAAATCTGGGCGTGACAACTGGCGACTCCACTGGGGACACTTAGAGGGTTAGGCCGTAGTCATGTCTCTTTACCCTTCACCCATGTAGAGTTTTCAATTAACTTGGTTCAATCCTATTCACTTTAAATTTTCAAAACTAAATTTTTAAAATTGTTTTCAAAAACAAAAAAATATGCATTTATTCATATTTTCTTGTATTATGTCTGTCATCTACATACTAACACTTGCATCATTGTTTTGTAGGTGTGCTTTTTGCTTAAGTTTTATTAACTGCTATGCATGAATGTGATGAACATGATGAATGGGAGTTGTTGGGCTCTTTCCTCCACTTTTAAAAATCACACACACACTGCATGTGCACTTGCATTCTGCATACTTGCATTATTACCCTGATATGTCTTTTCTAGTTAGAAAGGGGGAACGGTATATTGGTTGTGGGCAAGATGCTGTATCAGTTTCTTCGCCTATGGCCTCTTGATGGTTCCCCCGCACAGATCACCAACCGATCATGGCACCACCTCGGGGAGTGGGCCTAGGTTTGAAGATTCGAGGACCGAGCCTTTTTAGGATGCATTAGTCAACCCTCAACCTCATACTCATATAGACACCATGCATAGCCGAACCTCTGCCGGATTTAAGACACGAGCACCGTTTTCAAAATCACGGAGGAAAGGGCAACTACTTTTACTTTCATTTATACTTGTCTATTCCTGCTGTTATACTGACTGTATTTATACTGTTATAATGTCTGTTTGACTGCTCATGCATGCATGTCTACTTTACTACTGCATTCTCTCTCCTTACACTCTTTGCATCCATGTTCATGCATTCAATACCCCATGTCAAGACAAGAGTTCTAAGTAACTCAAGTCACTGCATTTTCATGCATATGATCAACCCGTTAAGAGTGACACCAAGGTCACTCTCCCTTGCATTAAACCTACCTAAACCCTAAGGGTTCCCACGTAACCCTAAGGATTCATTGCACGCATCTCAATTCATTCCATAATAGGGGCCTCAATCCCTCTATGCTCACGGAGATAGGGTTGCCAAGAAGGCAAGGGGCAATTAATCAACAAGGTCTCTCAGCGACCTCCTCGACATTAAATCCAACGAAGGCGGATCTAAAGACTCAAGAGTAGTTTAGGTTTTCCCTTGGTAAAAGTAGATGGGTGGAATTCCAAAGGAAAATGTTCCCCTCCCCCTATTAAAATGTATTTCAATTATTTTGTATCTTAAACCCAAAATTCAATGTACTTTTTTTTTTTTACTTTTATGAATGAATGTGTGGATGGCTGAAGGTTCTTACCTGGTGGTAAGGTGTCTGCATACAAGGGCAAATCCCCTATCTCCAAGAGTGGGCCAATACATCATGATTAGTTTCCCTTCTTGAGAGGGGTACCTTAGGGCATGCATTGCATAAAGACTTGTCAAGGTCAAACACTAACTCTTTCCTTTTGTTGGTTTTAGGTACCTTCCCTCGTTCCCTCGTCTTACAAGCATGGAATTACTTACTCTTGATACCTTAACTCTATTACTAGCAGAAGCTAGACGAGTCAAGCATAAGATGACCAAAATGGAAGGCATGCTTTCTTTACTCTTATCCCACTCAACCTATGAGCAAGTAGAGTCCTCGCTGGCCCAAACCCATGATGGACGGAAAAGGATGAAGAAGGAAGACAATGACTATGCCGCCACCATTGCTTACCAACGACCTCCCCAGGCCGAGGGCCTTGCTTGGATGCCTTCCAAACCAACCCCAAACCAAACGAAAGGACTATATAATTTCTCTTTTGGATATCATCCCAACCCATTTGGCCGTACCACCGAAAATTGTCCCATTTTGAAGCATGGAACCCAAAGCCCTTTCAATTCTCGAACCATCAACCCAGCTAAGACCTCACCAAAGCTCGGTCCCCAATCATAAAAAACATCTACACCACCTCCTCGGCCTAGGCGAACAAGTGGGAAAAAGCGGACATTTACTAAACTCGCGTGCTCACAGACAGCGGCCTATTTTGGCCTCTTAGCAGCTGGATATCTGAAACCTATACCTGCTTGACCTCAGCCCAATCCTCTGCCACATTACTTTAAATCTGCAGCAAGCTGTAAGTATCATTCGGTTAGCCAAGGACATGACACTGAAGATTGTTTGACCCTCAAACATAAGATTCAAGACCTGATAGATAACAAGATCATTGGGGTACGACCAGTAAATCCTTCGCCGAACGGCCCTACAGACCCTCCACTGGACCATACCGTCAACATTGTTACAAAGTTTGGTAACAACAAGGTTTGTTTCGCTGCATACCAAGAGATATATTATAAGGATGGGGAGGAGATGGAATGCGACGATATGGAATAGAGTCGCACTCGGTTATGATGCAACCCCGATAAAATGCCAACCCCCGAAGACAAACTTGCATATGAATCTGTGAAGAAAATTGACCAGGAGCTGTCCAAACTAGGTAATAAAAATCTCCCATTGTGTACACCTGAGGAGCATCAAGCCCCAACTGGAGGCCAGAGCAGAAAACCCCGGGCACGACCTATTGAGCTGGACGAATACGAGTCACCTGAGTGGTTCGTTAGAGAAACTCCGGAGCAAATAAATGAAGGCAAAACGGTTAAGAAAGCTGACAACTACACCATCATTGCCAACTCACTTGGAACTCCGGGAAAAGCATCTACCTATCCTGCCTTAGCTGAAAATCTCAACCGTGGATGGAATACAAACGAGGGCACAGGCCCAAGACCTTACTAAACATGGGTTCCTTGCAAAAGCGTGCAAGAGAGGGGTGTTGTCACCTACTTTCTTTCTATCCCTCTTACTTCCTGTCTTTAAATTAATGTTTATATTTTCGTATTGCTTAAGAATTTTACCCTTTCCGTAAAAATAATAATAATAATCAAATGACAGTCTTTTATTCCATTGTTGTTGTCTTGTCTTCGCTGGGGAATAGTGACTACTTTCTACGCAAGGGGCATGGTTTATCTTATGGAATGATCCAACTTGAAGGGATGATAGTATGAGTTAACCACTCACCAAATGATCAGCTTTCCAGAGAGAGAGGACAAAGATGAGTGAGGATATTACCCAAAGGCGACACTTGCAAGACTTTGAAGCTAGGCGATGTGTGGCCAGTTTATCAAAATGAAGAGGAGCCATCTTTTACTTCCCCACATATGAATAAAAGCAATGAATCACTAAATAAATAAACAAATGTGCTAATATTCCCTTTGCTTAACCCCTAGAGCCTCACAACAAATGAAGTTTTCTTTGTCAACCCCGATCCAAGACTGTCCTCCCCACACTGGGGCAGACAATATTTGAGAACTCTAGGAATGGTGTCCCCCCCCCGGTGTGCTATGGCAGCAATGAAAGCTCTATAGATCAAGCAATCTAATTCAAAATGAAGAAAGGCCCTCATTTCATTTCCCATACAGTCAAAAGCAACCCCTTGCCAAACCTGTTGAGCCATCTATCCTCTTCTCAAGAAAGCCCCAACCTAGGGATCACCGCCCACACTGGGTAGATTGAACTGCCAAGGAAAAGATCTAAAGGAAAAGGGTTGAAGAATTATTCATTTCATAAAGGAATAGAAAGAAAAAGCAAGGGAAAGGAGTTGCCAAGGGGCAAGAAGCAAAAAAAAAAAAAAAACAAAAAAAACAAATCCTTTAAGGAAAGGCCTGAAGAAAATCATGATCGAGTCATCTTCAAAGGCATAATAAGAGGATTGAAAGAAAAGAAAGTCATGTTTATCTCAAGAACTATATAGAAAGGGTAAAAGAACAAGGTCATTGTTACCCTGAGAAGTCATGTACAAAGGTGTCGCGCCTAGATTTTTCGCACTCAAGGAATACTCACACAAGCAAGAAAAATGTTGTACTCTCTCGTTAGAACTCACCCTCCTAGAAGAATGAGTGCGACTAGGTTTGAATTGAGAAATTGATTTGAAGAAAGGGCTTTTGAAAAAGATTCGGAGTCACCACCTAACTTGATTAAGGTGAGTTAGGTCACCTAAAAACTAAGCATAATCCGAAAACTACACTTAGGGTTTTGGAAAACAATTTTGAAAATATCTCCTCAAGAGAGGGTTTTTAGAAAAATAGGTTGTTTGGCAACCTTTGGAAAACATTTAGCCCTTTTTTTGAAAAATAACTCCTTTTTGGTCTTTGAAATCAGTGATCTAGGTTCGGAGGTTGGTTACGTGTAGGGAAGATGCACTAAGCTATCACCCTACCCCGCCCTTTCGGTACCTACATGTCAATCTACCCTAGATTCACCTACGAGAGTCTTCAACTAACTATTGACCAATCCTATTCACTTTGAAAAACAATGTTTTGAAAAGAAATTGACATGATGCATGATATGCCAGTGCAATATAAGAGGGAGTTGGAGAATAGATTTGGAAATAAATTTGAAAAGAAATTGATTTGATTTGAAAGAGATTTGAAACTAGATAGATTTGAAATTGAAAAGTTTTGGAAATTGAAAGTAGAGATTTGAAAATAGAAATTTGAAATTGGAAATTTGAAAATAGCTTGGAGATTTGGAAAATATGGAGGAATTTGAAATTTGAAAAATGTTGTGACAGCACCCATGAGGGTTGCCTACGTATCCCTTTGGAGGAATCAGGTCAGTCGTAGTTCGGACCGGAGTCCGATTGAAAATAGAAGAGTTGATTTGAAGAAGGAGATTGAATTGGAAGATTGAGAGATTGAACTTTGAATAGAGGATTGAAAATTGGAATTTGGAATTTTGGAATTGAAAAGATTGAATTTTGATTTGAAAAGATAGAACTTGGAAGAGAGATTTAGACTTATTTTGGAAAGATGGAGGTTTAGGAAACCTAGACTTAGGAAAGAGAAGAGACTTAGGAAAGATTCGACTTGACTTGGAATGTTTAGGAGATTAGGAAAGATTGGATTTAGGAAATGTTTGAATTAGGAAAGGTCCGATTTAGGAAAGTTTCAAATTAAGAAAGTTTTGAATTAGGAAAGTTTCAACTTAGGAAAGTTTTGAATTTGGAAAGTTTTCACTTTAGGAAAGTTTTGAAATAGGAAAGTTTTGAAAGTGGGAAAGTTTAGAAAACAAGGAAGTTTTGAAAATAAGAAAGCTTTGAGAACAAGGAAGCTTTGAAATTGGAAAGAGTTGAAATTTTAGGGAAGTTTTAGAATTTAGAAAGATTTGGGTTTAGAAAGATTTAACTTAAGAAAGTTTTGAATTTAGGAAGCTCAGAATTTTAGAAAGATTTGAAACTTAGAAAGTTTAGGATTTAGAAAGTTTTAGAGTTTGAATTTTAGAAAGTCTTGCAATTAGGAAAGGTTTGAAAACTTAGGTTTGAGAAGTTAAGATTTAAAAAGAGGGTAGAATTAGGAAAGGGTTGAATTTTAGAATTTTAGGAAAGATTTTTATGTTCAAGTTTTGGAAACTTAAGGTTTAAGAAAGTGGAAGCTTAGGAAGGATTCGAATTAGGAAAGATTCGGATTTTGGAATTTAAGGGAAGATTTAAGGTTTAGGTTTACGAAACTTATGGTTTAGGAAGGAATTGAATTAAGAAAGGTTTGGATTAGGAAGGGATTGGATTTGGTTTCTAAAAGAAAATATTTGATTTTGTTTCCAAAAACGGAGGACGGGATCTAGTTTCCTAAACGGATATATTGGATTTGGTTTCCTAAAAGGAAAGTTAGATTTGGTAAGGATTCGGAAAAGGAGATTCTAGAAACCCTAGATTTGAAAAAGTATAGTTTTGATGTAGAAAATAGATTTTGCAAACATGTATAGTTTGGATGTGAAAACAAGAGGTTTTGGAAACCTAGGTTTGGGGCAAAGTTTGAAAATCATGTTTTTGGAAATAAAATTAGGGTTTCTTAATTGTGGGTTCTAGGGCTTGACTTGGGCTCTAAGGAAAGAGTTTTTGGAAAGCGTGTTTTTAGGAACGAAGATTTTCTAGAAGGGAATACTAGGGAGGAGTTTTTGGAAAGTGAATTTGAAGATAGAGTTTTTGGAAAAAGATTTTAAAGAGAGAGAGATTTTGGAAAGTGTGTTTTTGGAAACGAAGGTTTTGAAAGGAAATCCTGGAGAGGAGTTTCTAGAGGAAAGATTTTGGAAAGAGAGTTTTTGGAAAGATTTTTGGAGAGAGTTTTTCTAGGAAGATTTTTGAAAGGAGATTGTTGGAGAGAGTTTTTAGGAAAGTGAATTTAGGGAGTGTTTTTAGAAAGTGAATTTTGAGGAGAAAGAGTTTTGGAAAGGAGTTGAAAAATGGAGTTTTGAAAAATAGATTTTTGGAAAGAGTTTTTGAGGAAAGTATATTGAAAGAGATTTTTAGGAAAGTATATTGAAAGAGATTTTTAGGAAAAGAGTTTTTTGAAAATAGAGTTTTTAGGAAGTGTAAAAACATCTCACTTTCCTAAAGCAATTCTAGCCATAGGAAGGCTAGAACCACTTTAGGAAAGTGGTTTTTGAAAATAACAAGGAGTTAAAAATATGGACCATGAAGGTCACTTTAAATATAACACTTTCCTAAAGCAATCCTAGCTATGGAAAAGCTAGAATCGCCCTAGGATTGTGGTTTTGAAAACAAGTTTTTGAAAAGGGGATTTTGATGCAATTTTGAAAACAAGTTTGAAAATGATTTGAAAAACAACTTTGAAAACGGTTTTTGGAAGATGCAAGACCATGATATGCACAATACAATTTTGGGGTCGTGAACATACAAGGTTAAGGCTTCACCACATAATCAAGGGGGCCAGACCCATGTGGTCTCTGGTGAGACTAGAAGAAAGCCCCCGACACGGTGACTCTCTAATAGCTCAATCCTACACATGGACCGGGAATCCCCTTGTTTCAAGCATGCAAAGAAAGGGGGGCAAAGAGATGGGGGATTAAAATAGAGAAAACCCAAGTGCATTAGGAGAGAGAAGAGAGAGGGGGGGGGGGGAAGTGTGGAAATTTAAATGGAGAACCTACCTTGTATCTTGTTTGTTTTGTGCGCCTTGCTTGTCTTTGATCTTCGGTCTTTGTCTTGATCTTCGTCTTCGAACTTCAAGAGCTGTCTTCAAGCTTTAGATGGCAGCTCTTCAAGTCTTTGAAGGAGGGTTGAAGGTTGGTGTATGAGTGCATGGGGATTGTAAGCACCCCATTTTTGACCGCTCGGCAGTCTACACTCTGTCCAAACTTGTGTTTAAGTCATTGTGGGCATATTCCAATCAAAACAACTTTTTAAGTCCAAATCCCGCGTGTCCATTGGCCGAATGACCAAAATGCCCTCAGGGGCATTATCCTTTTACCTTTTCGATTCCAATCCCACTCTCGAGATAGTTTATTCCTCGAGACGGTTCCAATCCCAGGCACGTCTTTTTGGAGACGATAAGTCCCCTTTCCAGTCCCACTCTCGAGACAGTTTATTCCTCGAGACGGTTCCAATCCAGGCACGTCTCTTCGGAGACGATAAGTCCCCTTTCCAGTCCCACTCTCGAGACAGTTTATTCCTCGAGACGGTTCCAATCCCAGGCACGTCTCTTCGGAGACGGTAAGACCCCTTTCCAATCCCTCTCTCTCGACAGTTTATTTCTCGAGACGGTTCCAATCCCAGGCACGTCTCTTCGGAGACGATAAGGCCCCTTTCTAGTCCTACTCTCAAGACAGTTTATTCCTCGAGACGGTTCCATTCCAGGCACGTCTCTTCGAAGACAATAAGTCCCCTTTCCAGTCCCACTCTTGAGACAGTTTATTCCTCGAGACGGTTCCAATCCCAGGCACGTCTTTTCGAAGACGGTAAGACCCCTTTCCAATCCATCTCTCGGGACAGTTTACTCCTCGAGACGGTTCCAATCCGGGCACGTCTTTTCAAAGACGATAAGTCCCCTTTCCAGTCCCACTCTTGAGACAGTTTATTCCTCGAGACGGTTCCAATCCCAGGCACGTCTTTTCGAAGACGGTAAGACCCCTTTCCAATCCCTCTCTCGGGACAATTTATTCCTCGAGACGGTTCCAATCCGGGCACGTCTTTTCGAAGACGATAAGTCCCCTTTCCAGTCCCACTCTCGAGATAGTTTATTCCTCGAGACGGTTCCAATCCAGGCACGTCTCTTCGGAGACGATAAGTCCCCTTTCTAGTCCCACTCTCAAGACAGTTTATTCCTCGAGACGGTTTCAATCCCAGGCACATCTCTTCGGAGACGGTAAGACTCCTTTCCAATCCCTCTCATGAGACAGTTTATTCCTCGAGACGGTTCCAACCCAGGCACGTCTCTTCAGAGACGATAAGTCCCCTTTCCAGTCCCACTCCCGAGACAGTTTATTCCTCGAGACAGTTCCAATCCAGGCACGTCTCTTCGGAGATGGTAAAACCCCTTTTCAGTCCCACTCTCGAGACAGTTTATTCCTCGAGACAGTTCCAATCCCAGGCACATCTCTTCGGAGACAGTAAGACCCCTTTCCATTCCCACTCTCAAGACAGTTTATTCCTCGAGACGGTTCCAATCCAGGCACGTCTCCTCGGAGACGATAAGACCCTTTTCCAATCCCACTCTCGAGACAGTTTATTCCTCGAGACGGTTCCAATCCCAGGCACGTCTCTTCGAAGATGATAAGTCCCCTTTCCAATCCCACTCTCGAAACAGTTTATTCCTCAAGACAGTCTGAGTATCCAAACTACTCACAAAACCGTTAGAGTAGCGGAAATACTCACAAATAGGTCGATATAGGGAATTGCCAACAAACTCCTGTGTCACGACGATTGCCATTAGAGTGGCGGAAACACTCAAAACACAGGTCAACACCAGTGTCTGTTAGCCCACTTCGGTGAAAAATGACCAAACTGTCCTTTGGACCTTTTCCGAGACTTTCTGGTCAGGATAACCATTTTGCCCCTAGGCATCTGAACGCCCCGGGAACCACACCGGCTCTGGGTATCAAACCGGTAATTTTTCGAGAATACTTTTTATAGTGTTCTCAACCTCGTTTTACCTTTCCGGATCATTCCGAGTTAGTTCCGACCAACCCAGTGCGAAATGACCGTTTTGCCCTTGGTGGACTGGTCCCCTTTTCCGACCACGCTGGCTCTGGGAATCAAACCTGCAACATCTGGGAACATTCTAAATAATGTTTCCAGATCCCAAGTCTTCTTCCGGGACAGTCCGATTCCGTCCCGGCAGCTTCCCGGTCTGATTGACCGTTTTGCCTCTAAAGACCCGGTCAACCTTTGCGACCCATCTTATCCTCATTTCTCAAATCAAATACCTCCAGGACACTATTTTAAGTGTTCCTGTTCCTTTCCGGCCTTCCGGGTCATTCCCGGCTCCTTCAAATCATTCCCGGACTTTCCGGAGTCACTCCTAGTGAAGCCAAGCTAAAAATTGCATGGTAGTCACTAGTACAGGCGCCCAAATCTAGTCAAAGTTACGTTGCTTGCCGACCTTAAATATTTCCTAAATGGCTGGCGACATTAGTAGTGGCGCCAGGCCAAATCCTAGTGGCGCTAGTGTAAACTTTGGCCTGGCACCAATGTTGTCCAACTTCTATAAATACAGAGCCTCATTCAACGTGAAAAGGATCCGCAAATTCAACCTAAAAATCATATAATTCGATATACAGAGCTTGAGCACCTCCTAAACCCTAGCCTCCTTAGGTTTTCTAAACCCTAGCCACCATACACTAAACCCTAGCCTCCTATACACTCATACACACCCCCATACATTCATACACTAGACTTCGACCTTCCTTCGAAGACTTGAAGAGTTGAAATCTGATGTTTGAAGGTTGAAGACAACTCTTGAAGATTGAAGGCGAAAATCAAGACGAAGACCGAAGACCGAAGAAAGCAAGGCGCGCAAAATAACAAGACATACGGTAGGCTCCCTATTTAAATTTCTGCACTTCCCCCCTCTCTCTTCTCTCTCCTAACCCACTTGGGTTTTCTCTATTTTAATCCCCCATCTCTTTCCCCCTTTTCTTTGCATGCTTGAAACAAGGGGATTCCCGGTCCATGTGTAGGATTGGGCTATTAGAGAGTCACCGTGTCTGGGGCTTTCTTTTAGTCTAACCGGAGACCACGTGGGTTCGGCCCCCTTGATTATGTGGTGAAGCCTCAGCCTTGTATGTTCACGACCCCAAATTGCATTATGCATATCATAGTCTTGCATCTTCCAAAGTTCGTTTTCAAAACCGTTTTCAAACTTGTTTTCAAAATTGCATCAAAATCTCTTTTTCAAAAACTTGTTTGCAAAACCACAGTTCTAGGGTGATTCTAGCCTTTCCATGGCTAGGGTTGCTTTAGGAAAGTGTTACATTAAGAGTGACTTTTATGGTCTATATTTTCAAATCTTATTGTTTTTCAAAACTGCTTTCCTAAAGTGGTTCTAGTCCTCTTATGGTTAGAGTTGGTTTAGGAAAGTGAGATGTTTTTACACCTTCTAAAAACTCTCTTTTCAAAAAGTCTTTCTTCCTAAAAATCTCTTTTTCAACATACTTTCCTAAAACTCTCCTCTCCAAAATTGTTTTCAAGAACTCCCTTCCAAAATCTATTTTTCAAAACTCCCTTTTTCAACTCCTTTCCAAAATGCTCTCTCCAAAATTCACTTTCCAAAAACGCTCCCTAAAAATCTTTCTAAAAACTCTCTTCCCAAAATCTTCCTTTTATAAATTCCCCTCTAGGATTTTCCTTCTAAAATCTTCGTTTCCAAAAACACACTTTCTAAAACTCCTTCTCTTTAAAAATCTTTTCTAAAAACTCTATCTTCAAATTCACTTTCCAAAAACTCCTCCCTAGGATTCCCTTCTAGAAAAACCTTCGTTTCCAAAAACGCAATTTCCAAAAACTCTTTCCTTAGAGCCCAAGTCAAGCCCTAGAACTCACAATTAGGAAATCCTAATTTTCTTTCCAAAAACATGATTTTCAAACTTTGTCCTAAACCTAGGTTTCCAAAATCTCTTGTTTTCATATCCAAACTATACATGTTTCCAAAACCTTTTTTCTACGTCAAAACTATAATTTTTCAAAACTAGGGTTTCTAGAATCTCCCTTTCCAAATCCTTGCCAAATCCTATCTTCCCTTTAAGAAACCAAATCAAATCTCCCTGCTTAGGAAACCAAATTCAATCCTCCGTTTTTGGAAACAAAATCCAACCTTTTCTTTTGGAAACTAAATCCAATCCTTTCCTAATCCAACTTTTTCTTAATTCAAATCCTTCCTAAACTTCCACTTTCCTAAACCTTAAGTTTCCAAAACTTGAACATAAAAATCTTTTCTAAATTTTAAAACTCAACTTTCATATCTTTCCTAATTCGACCCTTTACTAATTCTACCTTCTTTTCAAACCTTAACTTTTAAAACCTAAGTTTCCAAACTTTTCCTAAACTCAAACC
Organism: Euryodendron excelsum; assembly: GCA_033060915.1. Classification (NCBI taxonomy): domain Eukaryota; kingdom Viridiplantae; phylum Streptophyta; class Magnoliopsida; order Ericales; family Pentaphylacaceae; genus Euryodendron; species Euryodendron excelsum. The sequence continues at coordinate 35,062,088 of CM065389.1, forward strand.
TTTCCTAATCTCAAGATTTTATAAAAAAACTCTAAAATTTTTAAAATCTTAAACTTTCTAAATGTCAAATCTTTCTAAAATTCTAAGCTTTCTAAATTCAAAACTTTCTTAAGTTAAGACTTTCTAAATTCTAAGTCTTTCTTAAACTAAACTTTTCCTAATTCAGAACATTTCTAAATTCAATACTTTCCCATTTCAAAACTTTCCTAAAGTGAAAACTTTCCTAAACCTCAATACTTTCCTATTTCAAAACCTTTCTTAAAACGAAACTTTCCAATTTTCAAAACTTTCCTATTTCAAAACATTCCAATTTTCAAAACTTTCCTAAGTTGAAACTTTCTTAAGTTCCGAACTTTCCTAATTCAAAACTTTCCTAATTTGAAACTTTCCAAAAATGAAACTTTCCTAATTCAAAACTTTCCTAAATCGGACCTTTCCTAATTCAAACATCTTCTAAAATCTAATCTTTCCAAATCTTCCAAGCCAAGTCAAATCTTTCCTAAGTCTCTTCTCTTTCCTAAGTCTAGGTTTTCTTAAACCTTCTCTTTTCCAAAACAAGTCCAAATCTATCTTTTCAAATCAAAGTCCAATCTTTTCCAAAATTTCAATTTCCAATCTGCTTTTCTAATCTCAAATCAAATCCAATTTTCAATTCAATCTCTTTCTTCCAATCAAATCTCTCTCTTCAAACCAATCTCTTTTCAATCGGACTCCGGTCCGAACTACGACTGACTTGATTCCCCCAAATGGATACGTAGGCAACCTTCATAGGTGCGGTCACAACACTTTTCAAACTTTCAATTCCACCCTCATGGGTGCGGTCTCCACATTTTTCAAATCTCAAATTCCAATCAATTTTCAAAATTCTAATTTCAAAATTTCTATTTTCAAATTCCTATTTCCAAGTTTTCAAACTTTCCAATTTCAAATTCCATCTCTTCAAATCTATTTTCAAATCAAATTCTTTTCAAATTTATTTCCAAATCTATTTTTCAATTCTCTCTTATTTTGCACTTGCATATCATGCATCATGTTAGTTTTCAAACATTGTTTTTCAAAGTAGATAGGATTGGACATGGGTTAATTAAAGACTCTCATAGGTGAATCTAGGGTAGATTGACATGTAGGTACCGAAAAGGCAGGGTAGGGTGATGGCTTAGTGCGTCTTCCCTACACCTAACTAACCTCCAAACGTAGATCACTGATTTCAAAGACCAAAAGGAGTTATTTTTCAAAAAGGGCTAAATATTTTCTAAAGGTTGCCAAACAACTTGTTTTTCTTAAAAACTCTCTCTTGAGGTGGTATTTTCAAAATCGTTTTCCAAAAACCCTAAGTGCAGTCTTCGGATTATTCTTAGTTTTTAGGTGACCTAACTCACCTTAATCAAGTTAGGTGGCGACTCCAAATCTTTTTCAGAAGCCCTTTATTCAAATCAAATTTTCAATTCAAACTTAGTCGCACTCATTCTTTTAGGAGGGTGAGTTCTAACGATAGAGTAAAACATTTTTTCCGCTTGGGTGAGTATTCCTCGAGTTCGAAAAATTTGGGCGCGACAGCTGGCGACTCCGCTGGGGAAACTTAGAGGGTTAGGCCGTAGTCGTGTCTCTTTACCCTTCACCCATGTAAAGTCTTCAATTAATTTGGTTCAATCCTATTCACTTTAAATTTTCAAAACTAAATTTTCAAAATTGTTTTAAAAAAAAAAATGCATTCATTCATATTATCTTGTATTCTGTTTGTCATCCACATACTAACACTTGCATCTTTGTTTTGTACGTGCGCTCTTTGCTTAAGTTTTATTGATTGCTTTGCATAAATGTGATGTACAGGATGAATGGGAGTTGTTGGGCCCTTTCCTCCACTTTTAAAAATCACACACACACTGCATGTGCACTTGCATTCTGCATACTTGCATACCCTGATATGTCCTTTCTAGTTAGAAAGCGGAACGGTATATTGATTGTGGGCAAGATGTTGTGTCAGTTTCTTCGCCTACGGTCTCTTGATGGTTCCCTCGCTCGGATCACCAACCGATCATGGCACCACCTCGGGGAGTGGGCCTAGGTTTGAAGATCCGAAGACCGAGCCTTTTTAGGACGCATTAGTCAACCCTCAACCTCATACTCATATAGACACCATGCATAGCCGAACCTCTGCCGGATTTAAGACACGAGCACCGTTTTCAAAATCACGGAGGAAAGGGCGACTGCTCTTACTTTCATTCATACATGTCTATTCCTGCTGTTATACTTACTGTATTTATATTGTTATAATGCCTGTCTAACTGTTCATGCATGCATGTTTACTCCAATTGTACCTTCTCTCCTTATACTTTTTGTATATTCATGTTCATGCATTCAATATCCCATGTCAAGACAAGAGTTCCAAGTAACTCAAGTCACTGCGTTCTCATGCATATGATCAACCCGTTGAGAGTGACACCAAGGTTACTCTCCCTTGCATTAAACCTACCCAAACCCTAAGGGTTCCCGCGTAACCCTAAGGACTCATGGCATACACACCAATCCATTTCATAAGAGGGGCCCCAATCCCTCTATGCTCACGGAGATAGGGTTGCCAAGAAGACAAGAGGCAATCAATCAACAAGGTCTCTCAGCGACCTCCTCGACATCAAATCCAAGGAAGGCGAATCTAAAGACTCAAGAGTAGTTTAGGGTTTCCCTTTGTAAAAGTAGATTGGTGGAAGTCCAAAGGAAAATGTCTCCCCTCCCCCTATTAAAATGTATTTCAATTCTTTTGTATCTCAAACACAAAATTTTATGTACTTCTTTATTTTTATGAATGAATGCATAGATGATTGAAGGTTTCTACCTGACGGTAAGGTGTCTGCATACAGGGGCAAACCCCCTATCTCCAAAAGTAAGCCAATACATCATGGCTAGTTTCCTTCCTAAAGAGGGGCACCCTAGGATATGCATTGCATAAAGTTCTCTAAAAACCAAAAACTAACTTGTGACTTGTGTTTTTGTCTTTTTCTTTTTTCCTTTTTATTTCTATTTACAGAAGTCACCTCGCACTGAGTCAACATTGCTCCCAAAAAGAGGCATCATCCACCTAGGGATCCTATTATCACTCGGTACAAAGCATCACTGATGGCTGCTAACCCTGAAGAATCCTCTCAAGCCTCTCGGGAGGAAGTTAATGAAATGAGGACTAAGATGGATGAGATGCTCAAACTCATTCAAACTTTGGCCATGAAGGATGCTACTGCGGTCCCGTCATCATCAATGACTTCATCTAAAGACCTTGAACTCGCTAATCCAAAGATCATGCTTCAGTCCGACAGTGCTGGGAGGACTAAGGAAGATGCCAAAGGGGTCAACACTGAAGGAAAAGAGACCATATTGCTTTCACCTGCTATAAAGAAGGCCTCTCTAGACCCTCTCAGTCTAAAAATCCAAGGATTGGAAGATTCGTTACGAAGTCTTCGTGGCCACGATACTTATGGGTTCACTTCCTATGATGAGCTCTGTTTCTTCCCTGACCACCCGAGGCCTGCTAAGTTTAAAATGCCTGACTTCCAGAAGTACGACGGTACTGGTAACCCCGTTGCTCAACTACGTCTATATGCTGGAGCGCTTAGTGGACATGGCAACGACCCAAAGCTCCTTATGCAGTTATTCCAACACAGCCTCACCAGGTCGGTTCTGCAATGGTTCACTCGTTTGGACTTAAGAAAGATCACAACCTGGATGGAGCTAGTCAATGCGTTTAAAGCCCAATACCGTCATAACATTGACCTCACTTCTAATCAATGGTCCTTGATGACGATGAGCAAGGGTGAGAAGGAGAGCTTTAAAGCATACGCCCTAAGATGGAGGGAGGCCGCTGCACAAGTTAATCCCCCGTTGGAGGAGAAGGAGTACGTACAACTGTTCGTACATACTTTCCAAGGTATATTCTATGAGAAGCTCAGCACAAGCGTGGGAAAAAGCTTCTCTGAACTCATCATGCAGGGGGAAATGATAGAAAACGGCCTCAAGATAGGAAGAATCACAGATCCCTATGCCAAGACTGGAGAAAATACCACCAACATAGCCAAGAAGGTGGCTACTACGAGGGGCACGATCAGGAAGGAAAGCGAAGTGTCTGCTATTCTGCCTAGCCAACCACCCCAATACTGACCCCCGCTACAATCACCCCCAATCCTGCCCTTGCCGACCTTGACCATGCCTGCTCCAACCCCAAACTATGGTCCCGCTAGGGCACGACCCAACTTTAATAGACCCGCTAGACGCATCCGTACCTTCGACGCCTTAGCCTGCACCTATACCGAGGCCTACCATGGCCTTCTAAAGAACAACATCTTGAAGCCCGTCCCTGCTCACCCGTTGCCAAGCCCTTTGCCCCCGACCTTTAATGCCGCTCTTACATGTGAATATCATTCAGGTGGCCAGGGGCATGACACTGAAAGTTGCTTTGCTCTCAAGCACAAGATCCAAGACCTGATCGACAATAAGACCATCGATCTGTAGCCGGTAAAACCTACTCCCACTCCCAATGTGACTGCTAACCCTCTGCCAGATCACACCGTCAGTATGATACTAGTAGAGATGGGAGGCGAGGGAGAAATCGACGAGTTCGAGGCCGAAGGTTATGAGAGCGATTGGGAGGCCGATGAAGAAAGTGACTGGAAGGAAGATCTCCCACTATGCCCAATTTATCTCTATGACCCTGATGAGGTGCCTGATGCTTCTGACTGGCCCATTGAGGAGCCAATGTTGCCAAAGGAAGAACACATCGAAAGCATAACTGCCGATGGGTGGGGTGATGAATTTCTACACTCAAAGTAATGAGCAGCTTAAAGTCACTTGTTGGAAAACCCTTAGCCCGTAACTGAGTACAACTATGAAGACATGGGTTGGGAACTAGAGGAGTCGAGAGAATGAGTAGAACCATTCGAATTGGAAGGGGGTGAGCTGGTCACCCTGTTTACGGAAGAACCCGTTGCACAGAACAAGAAGGAGGCTGACAACCACATCAACAGTGTCAACGTCTGTGGAGCTCTAGGGGAAGCCTTTGCTTATCTCGCCTTGGTAGAGGATCCGGGTCGCGAATGGAGTATCGAAGACGTGGGGATTGTCCCAAGGCTGTACTAAAAATAGGTTCCTTGCACAAGCGTACAAGAGAGGGGTGTTTTCACCCACTTTCTTTCTATCCCTTTTACTCCTTATTTTTAAATTAATGCTTACATTTTCTTATTGCTTAAGAACTTGATGCTTTCCGTAAACATAATAATAGTAATCAAATGACAATCTTTTATTCTATTGTTGTTGTCTTGTCTTCCCTGGGGAATAGTGACTACTTTCTATGCAAGGGGCATGGTTTATCTTATGGAATGATCCAACTTGAAGGGATGATAGCATGAGTTAACCACTCGCCAAATGATCAGTCTTCCAAAGAGAGAGAGAATAAGGATGAGTGAGGATACTACCCAAAGGCAGCACTTGCAAGACTCTGACGCTAAGCGATGTGTGGCCAGTTTATCAAAATGAAAAGAAGCCATCTTTCATTCCCCCGCATATAAAGAATAAATAACTGAATAAATGACTAAATGTGCTCATCTTCCCTTTGCTTAACCCTTAGTGCCTCGCGGAAAGCGAAAATTTTCTTTGTTAACCCTGATCCAAGACTGTCCTCCCCACACTGGGGCAGACAATAGTTGAGAACTCTAGGAGTGGTGTCCACCTCTATCATGCTAAGATAGTGTTGAAAGCTCTATCAAGCAATCTGATTCAAAGTGAAGAGAGGCCCTCATTTCATTTCCCATACAGTCAAAAGTAACCCCTTGCCAAACCCGTTGAGCCACTTACCTTTCCTTAATAAAACCCCAACCTAGATATCACCGCCCACACTGGGTATATTGAGCTACCAAGGGAAAAGGTTTAAGGGAAAAGGGTTAAAGAATTGTTTCGTTTCATGAAAGAAAAGAAAAGAAAAGAAATAGAAAGAAAAAGCAAAAGAAAGGAGTCGCTAAGGGGCAAGACGCCAAAAAAAAAAAAAAAAAAAGAAAAAAAGAAAAATCCATGATTCTAAGGAAAGGCCTAAAGGAGCCATGATTGAGTCATATTCAAAAGCATGATAAGAAGATCAAATGAGAAGAAAGTCATGTCTCTCTCAAAAAGGTATATAGAAAGGCTGAAAGAACAAGGTTATTTTCCCCCTGAGAAGTATATGGTCAAAAGCAAAAAGGAAATTTAAAGGTGATCCTAGGTTACAAGGAAACCCAGTAGGAACAATAGGTATGAACCTTTACCCTTTTCTTGCAAAACCTCGAAACCATGGCCTACATTACAACCCTATTAAAGTCCCCTCTGATTGAAAATAGATTGCTTGATCTAAATGAGTTAGATACGCTGCCAAAGCTTAAAAAAAAAAAGAAAGGATGCTAATCCTACTGAAAAATGGTTAAGGACAGTATGGATCTAAACCTTGCTAAAAACAACATTGAATTTGAGCCTACATATCCCATTGTTTCTAAAACCCCATAACCTAGCCTATATTACGGTCCTAAACAAAGTCTTCTCGAATTGAAATGACTGGCCACTTGTCGCTTTGCCAAAGGTCAGGTAAGTTGTTGCTAAAACTCCGAGAGTCGAGAGTCTCAGCCCAATAACCCTATACACTAACCCTAAGATAGAAAGTTGGAGGCGATCAAGAGGTTGAGAAAGGTGCGAAGTGCTATCATTCAATCAAAGTAAGGTTGAACCAGAAGAGAGGCTAAATACCCGAGGAGGAGGGAGTTACCATTCCCAGGACTACAAGGCTAACATCACCCTATGTCATTCTATTAACATATTTCTAACCTGTGCATATGTTAAAAAATAAAAAATAAAAAATCAGCATGGCCTTTGCACACATAGGATATAACTCCCTGTAGAAGTAGAAGTCACCAACATCAACTCATGTACTAAATATCTAACATCATCATACACCACATGCATCTGATCATATGCCTAGTTGTAAAGATCATAAATGTATCTGTCTATCCATGCATCTAAGTATCATAAATATTCATTTTTGTACAAAATATCAGAATAAAACTGTCTAACATAAATACAACTCAGGGACCAGGGGCAAAAGAGGATCAGAGTATCCACAAGGGACATTTATCACAGGTCGAAGTCGATGTCATCTGGATCAAAATCCCCGAAGCCCGGCATCGAAGGAGGTGGATAACTACTCGAAGCACCACCATCCTACAGGGAAGATAGAACTGAAATCAGCTGCATACAAAAAGAACTAAGCAACAGTAGAGCAAGAAGAAGCAAGGAAAGAATAACATACCCCCCATCGCCCATCTGAGATAACCGAGCTGTCAGGGAAGCTACCTCGGCCTGGTATTGGTCCCGCTCCATCTGGTACTGGTCTCTCTGGTCTTTCACAGCAGTAAACTCGGCTTGGGGCACATATCCTCCAGCACGGCACCACAAGTCAACCACCTCCTGGCCAACAGTGTACCCGCCGACTACTACCTCAAACCGGGTGAAGGCACCAACTGAATGAGCCCCAAAGTGCGTAGCATAATCCGTATCCGGAGGAAGCAAGAACTCGGCAACTAGCTGGCACTCTTGCCACCAGGGCTCCAAACATATACTCTGGTGGAGCTCCTATTGATCGAAACTCCTCATGAAACTGCCGCCAGTGTTGCTCGCCAAGATAAGACTCCCAAGTGTCATCACTAAGAAAAGCAGCTCTTGACACAGACAACGGGACCAGGTACCGGACTGTCTCGTAATGGACTGATCCAATGAAGGGTCGCCAGGTCACATCCCTCGCCTCAATCAGCTCCAGGTTAGCCCGGAGCGTCACAAAGTCAGTAATCTCCAATCGCTTGGCTACCCGGTCATGAGCCCACCTCAAAGCACAAGGATAGAGATCATCCTCAACAACTGCAGAGCGACGCACCGACAGGTACTCGTAACTCCACCAAACAAGGAAAGGCCAAAAGCTAGTCATGTTGCCCCAACGAGAAGAAGTCTGAACCCGCATCGATCGAAGAAAGCAGCCAAAAGAAAAGGACCCCCAGTCCAGCTCAGATAAGGCTCCAAGATCGGCTACTATGCTCACCAAACGACACGGCATGAGTGACTTGTTGTTGTTGCAGAAACAACTAAAGATGATATACAACACGAGTCGCCATCTCATGATATCCCGCCTGGCAGGCGATGGCTCAGTAGTAAAAGTACACTCATCCTGACTAATCCAGGAGACTGGGAAAGCAGAATGCTCAGGATGAGGCAAGTCCAACAGTAAACAGGCCTCGTCCCTGCTAACTGGGTGCAGGGTGATCCGTCAGCCAACAAAGGAGAGCCCTGTAAAAATTGCCCAATCCAAAGGAGTGGGACCTAACTCGAAACCGACAAAATGAAAGGTCCCAGTTTCCCCGAACCACCTCTCAACAAGTGCCAGTACCAAATGCCGGTTCAGGCGGTTAGCCTGTAATCCCATAAAAGCGCCGAATCCGATCTCCGCCAAGAAGGCACGATATGATGGGGCAGTCCGCTGCATGGTCACAAACACCTGATGAACAGCCCCTCTGAAAGCTGTATGTACCCGCGAAGGCGGCAAATGCTGTCTAGAATACACGCTGGGGTGATAGGCAAGATCCCCGAGTGGTGGGACTTCCGGTATCTGCAGATCCCCCAAGTTGGCATCCGGCTGCCTCTGCCTAGAAGAAGCTCTCCCATAACCGGTCACCTGACCTTCGGGGCCCGATACCTCCTCCTCAGCATCAATATCCTCGGCAAAAGCCTGCTTAACCGGAAGAAAAGGGTCGACAGGTAGCCTACTCCCCCGCCCACTCTGACTGGATGAGGATCGCCGGTGGATCGTCGACTACCTCTAGATCGACTAGAGCCGCCAGCAGAATCTGTCTGGGCCGCCTTCCCCGAGCAGTGCCTCCTCTCAGAACCATCATCACCTGCGTCTGCCATCCTGAAAAGGTAAGCCAAGGTAAGTGATGTTAATATACCATGCATGCAATTCAAATAATAGCAAAACAAAATAAACAACTAACACAAACAAAATAAATAAAGGATTTCGAATAACAAATCAAAAACGAAATTTCTGCACATCTTGGTTTTCTAATTTTCAAATCACATCTCAAGGGTTCTCCGCCTTTTTTTTTTTCTCCAAAAAGATTTTATTTCTAAAACTTTAACTAACTCTTTCCATATTTTCTAAAAATTTCGGCAGACTCCCATTTAAAAATGGCCCCTCCAACACCCATGACATCAACACAAAATACGAAATATGCACCTTCCAACGCAACAATCACATGACAACGGCACCCATGCACACTTTGAAATTTTTCAAAATTTTCAAAACACATGTTTCATTTTTCAAATAAATCAATGGTTTTCAAACATCTTCCGAAACTTTTCAAAATCACCTCAAATGTTTTCAAAAATATTCCAATCTTTTTCCAAATTTCATCAATTTCTTGAATTTTCTAATTTTCTAAATATTTTTCTATTTTTCAAAAAATCAAAAATTCACCGAGTTTTCAAAAATTACAAAACTTCATACAGTTGTTACATACATTTTTCTAAGGCACAATGCACCAAAACATAGCCAGAAAACCCAATACCCATGCCTGTAGGAACAAATTTCCTATTCCTGCAGAAAACTCCCTTCACATATTCGTATATAAGCATTCAAATTCAATCAAACAACCATCAAAATACAAAAACAACATCACCAAAGTGTTCAAAGCACATCAAAACATCAATTTCCACTATTCACATGATTCAAACGAAGTTCTACACACCAAAATCAACAAAATTTGAAAACTCACTTTTTGGAAGTTCTTCGGCGAAATCTTCTCTTCCGGCGACTTTTTCGGTGACGTGATCTCCTTCCGACAATCACTCGTGGCCTCCAAGAAGTGCCCCTTCAAAATTCAGGTCAAGTCTTATGCAGAACTTCTCGGATTTGCAAAAATTTCTCCAAAGTCCCGCGGCTGTTCGAACCAGAAATTTTCTGGTTTTAACTTTAAGCCTGGTGCCACTAGCAGAGGCACCAGTCCCTTTTTGCCAAAGCAGTGGCGCCAGTTATAAATTCTGGGCAGTTTTGCCCTTTTTCTTGCCAAAACTCATTTTCGAAGGCCTTTTTGGCCCGTTATCCATTTTCGACCCTCATTGTCGAAAGATTTCCAGTGTTCGTCCCTCCGACTGTCTCACGGTCAACATGGGACTCTTACTCTTATCGTTTTCTGTCTTTGACAAGCAAAGACAGAAAAAGAGGGGCAGCTGTAAGCACCCCATTTTTTACCGCTCGGCAGTCTGCACTCCGTCCAGACTTGTGTTTAAGTCATTGTGGGCATATTTCAATCAAAACAACTTTTTAAGTCCAAATCCCGCCTGTCCATTGCCTCGCGGGCTTGCCAGGCCCAAATAGAGGCCAAATGACCAAAATGCCCTTAGGGGCATTATCCTATTACCTTTCCGATTCCAATCCCACTCTCGAGACAGTTTATTCCTCGAGACGGTTCCAATCCCAGGCACATCTTTTCAGAGACGATAAGTCCCCTTTCCAGTCCCACTCTCGAGACAGTTTATTTCTCAAGACGGTTCTAATCCAGGCACGTCTCTTTGGAGATGATAAGTCCCCTTTCCAGTCCCACTCTCGAGACAATTGATTTCTCAAGACGGTTCCAATCCAGGCACGTCTCTTCGGAGATGATAAGTCCCCTTTCCAGTCCCACTCTCGAGACAGTTTATTCCTCGAGACAGTTCCAAACCCAGGCACGTCTCTTCGGAGATGGTAAGACCCATTTCCAATCCCTCTCTCGAGACAGTTTATTTCTCGAGACAGTTCTAATCCCAGGCACGTCTCTTCAGAGACGATAAGTCCCCTTTCTAGTCCCACTCTCAGGACAGTTTATTCCTCGAGACGGTTCGAATCCAGGCACGTCTCTTCGAAGACGATAAGTCCTCTTTCCAGTCCCACTCTTGAGACAGTTTATTCCTCGAGACGGTTCCAATCCCAGGCACGTCTCTTCGGAGACGATAAGACCCCTTTCCAATCCCTCTCTCGAGACAGTTTATTCCTCGAGACGGTTCCAATGCAGACACGTCTCTTCAGAGATGATAAGTCCCCTTTCCAGTCCCACTCTCGAGATAGTTTATTCCTCGAGACGGTTCCAATCCAGGCACGTCTCTTCGGAGACGGTAAGACCCTTTTTTAGTCCCACTCTCGAGACAGTTTATTCCTTGAGACGGTTCCAATGCCAAGCACGTCTCTTCGGAAACGGTAAGACCCCTTTCCAATCCCACTCTCGAGACAGTTTATTCCTCGAGACAGTTCCAATCCAGGCACGTCACTTCAGAGACGTTAAGACCCCTTTCCAATCCCACTCTCGAGACAGTTTATTCCTCGAGACGTTCCAATCCCAGGCACATCTCTTCGGAGACGATAAGTCCCCTTTCCAATCCCACTCTCGAGACAGTTTATTCCTCGAGACGGTCCGAGTAGCGAAACTACTCACAAAACCGTTAGAGTAGCGGAAATACTCACAAATAGGTCAATATAGGGAATTGCCAACAAACCCCTGTGTCATGACGACTGCCGTTAGAGTGGCGAAAACACTCAAAACCCAGGTCAACATCAGTGTTTGTTAGCCCACTTCGGTGAAAAATGACCAAACTGTCCTTTGGACCTTTTCCAAGACTTTCTGGTCAGGATGACCATTTTGCCCCTAGGCATCCGAACGCCCCGGGAACCACACCAGCTCTGGGTATCAAACCGGTAATTTTTCGAGAATACTTTTTATAGTCTTCTCAACCTCCTTTTACCTTTCCAGATCATTCCGAGTCAGTTCTAGCCAACCCGGTGCGAAATGACCGTTTTGCCCCTGGAGGGCCGGTCTCCTTTTCCGACCACGCCGGCTCTGGGAATCTAACTGGCAACCTCTGGGAACATTCTAAATAATGTTTCCAGATCCCAACTCTTCTTCCGGGACAGTCCGAGTCCGTCCCGGCAGCTTCTTGGTCTGATTGACCGTTTTGCCCCTAAAGGCCTGCTCAACCTTTCCGACCCATCTTATCCTCATTTCTCAAGTCAAATACCTCCAGGACACTATTTTAAGTGTTCCTATTCCTTTCCAGCCTTTCGGGTCATTCCCGGCTCCTTCAAATCATTCCCGGACTTTCCGGAGTCACTCCTAGTGAAGCTAGGCTAAAAATTGCATGGTAGTCACTAGTACAGGCGCCCAAATCTAGTCAAAGATACGTTGCTTGCCGACCTTAAACATTTCCTGGCACCACTCCTAGTGGCGCCAGTGTAAACTTTGGCCTAGCGCCACTGCAACAGGCGCCAATGTTGTCCAACCTTTATAAATACAGAGTCTTATTCAACATGAAAAGGATCTGCAAATTCAACCTAAAAATCATATAATTCGATATACAGAGCTCGAGCACCTCCTAAACCCTAGCCTCCTTAGGTTTTCCAAACCCCAGCCACCATACACTAAACCCTAGCCTCCTATACACTCATGCACACCCCCATACATTCATACACTAGCCTTCGACCTTCCTTTGAAGACTTGAACAGTTGAAATCTGAAGTTTGAAGCTTGAAGCTTGAAGACAACTCTTGAAGATTGAAGGCGAAGATCAAGACGAAGACCAAAGACCGAAGAAAGCAACGCACACAAAATAACAAGACATATGGTAGGCTCCCTATTTAAAATTTTGCACTTCCCCCCTCTCTCTTCTCTCTCCTAACCCACTTGGATTTTCTCTATTTTAATCCCCCATCTCTTTCCCCCCCTTTCTTTGCATGCTTGAAACAAGGGGATTCCTAGTCCATGTGTAGGATTGGGCTATTGGAGAGTCACCATGTCGGGGGCTTTCTTTTAGTCTAACTGGAGACCACGTGGGTTCGGCCCCCTTAATTATGTGGTGAAGCCTCAGCCTTGTATGTTCACGACCCCAAATTGCATTGTGCATATCATAGTGTTGCATCTTCCAAAGTTCATTTTTAAGCTCGTTTTCAAAACCGTTTTCAAACTTGTTTTCAAAATTGCATCAAAATCTCTTTTTCAAAAACTTATTTTCAAAACCACAGTTCTAGGGTGATTCTAGCCTTTCCATGGCTAGGGTTGCTTTAGGAAAGTGTTACATTAAAAGTGACTTTTATGGTCTATATTTTCAAATCTTATTGTTTTTCAAAACCGCTTTCCTAAAGTGGTTCTAGTTCTCTTATGGTTAGAATTGGTTTAGGAAAGTGAGATGTTTTTACACCTTCTAAAAACTCTCTTTTCAAAAAGTCTTTCTTCCTAAAAATCTCTTTTTCAACATACTTTCCTAAAACTCTCCTCTCCAAAATTGTTTTCAAAAACTCCCTTCCAAAATCTATATTTCAAAACTCCCTTTTTCAACTCCTTTCCAAAATGCTCTCTCCAAAATTCACTTTCCAAAAACGTTCCCTAAAAATCTTTCTAAAAACTCTCTTCCCAAAATCTTCCTTCTAGAAATTCCCCTCTACGATTTTCCTTCTAAAATCTTCGCTTCCAAAAACACACTTTCTAAAACTCCTTCTCTTTAAAATTTTTTCCAAAAACTCTATCTTCAAATTCACTTTCCAAAAACTCCTCCCTAGGATTCCCTTCTAGAAAAACCTTCGTTTCCAAAAATGCACTTTCCAAAAACTCTTTCCTTAGAGCCCAAGTCAAGCCCTGGAACTCACAATTAGGAAACCCTAATTTTCTTTCCAAAAATATGATTTTCAAACTTTGCCCCAAACCTAAGTTTCCAAAATCTCTTGTTTTCACATCCAAACCATACATGTTTCCAAAACCTCTTTTCTACGTCAAAACTATAATTTTTCAAAACTAGGGTTTCTAGAATCTCCCTTTCCAAATCCTTGCCAAATCCCATTTTCCCTTTAAGAAACCAAATCAAATCTCCCCGCTTAGGAAACCAAATTCAGTCCTCCGTTTTTGGAAACAAAATCCAACCTTTTCTTTTGGAAACCAAATCCAACCTTTTCTTTTGGAAACCAAATCCAATCCTTTCCTAATCCAACTTTTTCTTAATTCAAATCATTCCTAAACTTCCACTTCCCTAAACCTTCAGTTTCCAAAACTTGAACATAAAAGTCTTTTCTAAATTTTAAAACTCAACTTTCAAATCTTTCCTAATTCGACCCTTTCCTAATTCTACCTTCTTTTCAAACCTTAACTTTTAAAACCTAAGTTTCCAAACTTTTCCTAAACTCAAACCTTTCCTAATCTTAAGATTTTATAAAAAAACTTTAAGATTTTGAAAATTTTAAACTTTCTAAATGTCAAATCTTTCTAAAATTCTAAGCTTTCTAAATTCAAAACTTTCTAAAGTTAAGACTTTCTAAATTCTAAGTCTTTCTTAAACTAAACTTTTCCTAATTCAAAACATTTCTAAATTCAGCACTTTCCCATTTCAAAACTTTCCTAAAGTGAAAACTTTCCTAAACCTCAATACTTTCCTATTTTAAAACCTTTCTTAAAACGAAACTTTTCAATTTTCAAAACTTTCCTATTTCAAAACATTCCAATTTTCAAATCTTTCCTAATTCAAAAATTTCCTAATTTGAAACTTTCCAAAAATGAAACTTTCTTAATTCGAAACTTTCCTAAATCGGACTTTTCCTAATTCGAACATCTCCTAAAATCTAATCTTTCCAAGTCTTCCAAGCCAAGTCAAATCTTTCCTAAGTCTCTTTTCTTTCCTAAGTCTAGGTTTTGTTAAACCTTCTCTTTTCCAAAACAAGTCCAAATCTATCTTTTCAAATCAAAGTCCAATCTTTTCCAAAATTTCAATTTCCAATCTCCTTTTCTAATCTCAAATCAATTCCAATTTTCAATTCAATCTCTTTTTTCCAATCCAATCTCTCTCTTCAAATCAATCTCTTTTCAATCGGACTCCGGTCCGAACTACGACTGACCTGATTCCCCCAAAGAGATACGTAGGCAACCTTCATAAGTGCTGTCACAACACTTTTCAAACTTTCAATTCCACCCTCATAGGTGCGGTCTCCACATTTTTCAAATCTCAAATTCCAATCAATTTTCAAAATTCCAATTTCAAAATTTCTATTTTCAAATTCCTATTTCCAAGTTTTCAAACTTTCCAATTTCAAATTCCATCTCTTCAAATCTATTTTCAAATCAAATTCTTTTCAAATTTATTTCCAAATCTATTTTTCAATTCTCTCTTATTTTGCACTTGCATATCATGCATCATGTTAGTTTTCAAACATTGTTTTTCAAAGTGGATAGGATTGGACATGGGTTAATTAAAGACTCTCATTGGTGAATTAGGGTAGATTGACATGTAGGTGCCGAAAGGGCGGGGTAGGGTGATGGCTTAATGTGTCTTCCCTACACGTAACCAACCTCTGAACCTAGATCACTGATTTCAAAGACCAAAAGGAGTTATTTTTCAAAAAAGGCTAAATATTTTCTAAAGGTTGCCAAACAACCTGTTTTTCTTAAAAACCCTCTCTTGAGGTGGTATTTTCAAAATCGTTTTCCAAAAACCCTAAGTGTAGTCTTCAAATTATTCCTAGTTTTTAGGTGACCTAACTCACCTTAATCAGGTTAGGTGGCGACTCCAAATCTTTTTCAAAAGCCCTTTATTCAAATCAAATTTTCAATTCAAACTTAGTCACACTCATTATTTTAGGAGGGTGAGTTCTAACGAGAGAGTACAACATTTTTCCCGCTTGGGTGAGTATTCCTTGAGTGCGAAAAATTTGGGCGCGACAGGGATGTATAGGAGTGTATATGAGGCTAGGGTTTGTGTATGGTGGCTAGGGTTTGGGAAACCTACGGAGGCTAGGGTTTATGGAGTGCTCGAGCTCTGTATATCAAATTATATGATTTTTGGTTCGAGTTTGCGAATCCCTTTTCACGTTGGAGGAGGCTCTATATTTATAGAGGTTGGACAACACTGGTGCCTGTTGCAGTGGCGCCAGGCCCATTTTTTGGCTTGGCGGCACTACTAGTGGCGCCAGCCATTTAGGAACTGTTTAAGGTCGGTAAGCAACGTATCTTTGACTAGATTTGGGCGCCTGTACTAGTGACTACCATGTAATTTTTAGCCTGGCTTCACTAGGAGTGACTCTGGAAAGTCCGGGAATGATTTGAAGAGGCCGGGAATGACCCGGAAGGCCGGAAAAGAGCAGAAACATTTAGAATAGTGTCCCGGAGGTATTTGACTTGAGAAATGAGGATAAAATGGGTCAGAAAGGTTGACCGAGCCTTTAGGGGCAAAACGGTCAATTGGACCGAGAAACTGCCGGGACAGACTCGGACTGTTCCAGAAGAAAACTTGGGATCTGGAAAAATTATTCAGAATGTTCCCAGAGGTTGACAGTTTGATTTCCAGAGCCGGTGTGGTCGGAAAAGGAGACCGGCCCACTAGGGGCAAAACGGTCATTTTGTATCGGATTTGCCGGAACTGACTCGGAATGATCTGAAAAGGTAAAGGGAGGTTGAGAATACTACAAAAAGCAGTCTCAGAAGGTTACCGATTTGATACCCAGAGCCGGTGTGGTCAAAAAAGGAGACCTGCCCACCAGGGACAAAATGGTTATTTTGTACCGGGTTGGCCGAAACTGACTCGGAATGATCCGGAAAGGTAAAGGAAGGTTGAGAATACTATAAGAAGTAATCTCAGAGGGTTACCGGTTTGATACCCAGAGCCGGTGTGGTTCTCGGGGCATTCGGATGCCTAGGGGCAAAATGGTCATCTTGATCGGAAAGTCTCGAAAAAGGTCCAAAGGGCAGTGTAGTCATTTTTCACTGAAGTGGGCTAACAGACACTAGTGTTGACTAGGGTTTTGAGTGTTTCCGCCACTCTGATGGTGGTCGTCGTGACACAGGGGTTTGTTGGCAATTCCCTATATCGACCTATTTGTGAGTATTTCCGCTACTCTAACGGTTTTGTGAGTATTTTCGCTACTCAGACCGTCTTGAGGCATAAACTGTCTCGAGAGAGGGGTTGGAAAGGGGACTTACCGTCTTCGAAAAGACGTGCCTGAGTTGGAACCGTCTCGAGGAATAAACTGTCTCGAGAGAGGGATTGGAAAGGGAACTTACCGTCTTCGAAAAGACGTGCCTGGATTGGAACCGTCTCAAGGAATAAACTGTCTCGAGAGAGGGATTGGAAAGGGGACTTATCATCTCCGAGAAGATGTGCCTGGATTGGAACCGTCTTGAGGAATAAACTGTCTCGAGAGAGGGATGGGAAAGGGGACTTACCGCTTTCGAAAAGACGTGCCTGAGTTGGAACTGTCTCGAGGAATAAACTGTCTCGAGAGTGGGATTGGAAAGGGGTCTTACCGTCTTCGAAAAGACATGCTTAATTTAGAACCGTCTCGAGGAATAAACTGTCCCGAGAGAGGGATTGGAAAGGGGTCTTACCGTCTTCGAAAAGACGTGCCTAGATTGGAATAGATTTACCATCTCGAGGAATCAACTGTCTCGAGAGAGGGGTTGGATTCAGAAAGGAAAGGACAATGCCCCTAAGGGCATTTTGGTCATTTTGCCTCTATTTAGGCCTGGTGGGCTCGCGAGGCGATGGACAGGCAGGATTTGGACTTAGAGAGTTGGTTTCGGTTGGAATACGCCCACAGTGACTTGAAAACAAGTCTGGACGGAATGTAGACTACCGAGCGATAAAAAATGGGGTGCTTACAAAAGGCAAGGAGAAAATTCAAAGGTGATCCTAGGTTACGAAGAAACCCAGTAGAAACAATAGGTTCGAGCCTTTACCCTTTTCTTGCAAAACCCTGAAACCATGGCCTGCATTATAACCCTAGTAAAGTCCCCTCTGATTGAAAACGGATTGCTTGATCTAAATGAGCTGAACACGTTGCCAAAGCCAAGAAGGATGCTAGCCTTACTAAGAAAATAGTTAAGGACAGTATGGATCTAAACCTTGCTGAAAACAACATTGAATTTGAGCCTACATATCCTATTGTTTCTAAAACCCCATAACCTAGCCTACATTATGGTCCTAAACAAAGTCTCCTCGGATTGAAATGACTGGCCACTTATCGCTCTGCCAAAGGTCAGGTAAGCTGTTACTAAAACCCCGAGAGTCGAGAGTGTCAGCCCAATAACCCTACACACTAACCCTAAGACAGAGAGTTGGAGGCGATCAAGAGGTTGAGAAAGGTGCGAAGTGCTATCATCCAATCAAGGTAGGGTCGAGTCAAAAGAGAGGCTAAATCCCTAAAGAGGAAGGAGTTACCATTCCCAGGACTACAAGTCTAACAAAACCATGTGTCTTTCTATTAATATATTTTTAACCTGTACATATGTTTTTTTAAAAAAAAAAAAGAAAAAAAAATTTTCAGCATGGGCTTTGCACATATAGGATATAACTCCCTGTAGAAATAGAAGTCATCAATATTAGCTCAGGTAATACATAACATCATCACCTATCACTTGCATCTAAACATATGCCAAGCTGTAAAGATCATAAATGTGTCTGTTTGCCCATACATCTGAATACCATAAATATCCATCCTTATACAAAACTTGCAAAATAAAACTGTCTAACACCAATATATCTCAAGAACAAGAGGCAAAAGAAGATCAGAGTCTCCACAAGGGGCATCTATCACAAGTCGAAGTCGATATCATCTGGATCAAAATCCCTGAAACTTGGCATCGGAGGAGGTGGGTAACTACTCGAAGCACCACCATCCTGCAGGGAAGATAGAACCGAAATCAGCTGCATACAAAAGGAACTAAGCAACAGCAGAGCAAGAAGGAGCAAAGAAAGAATAACATACCCCCCCACCACCCATCTGAGATAACCGAGCTGTCAGGGAAGCTACCTCGGCCTGGTACTGATCCCGCACCATCTGGTACTGATCTCTCTGGTTTTTCATAGCAGTAAACTCAGCCTAGGGCACATATCCTCCGGCTCGGCGCCACAAGTTAACCACCTCCCGGCCAATAGCGTACCCGCCGACCACCACCTCAAACCGAGTGAAGGCACCGACCGAATGAGCCCCAAAGTGCGCCGCATAATCTGTATCCGGAGGAAGCAAGAACTCGGCACCTAGCTGATGCTCCTGATAAGGGATAGGCACTCCCGCCACCAAGGCCCCAAACATATACTCTGGAGGAGCTCCTGCTTATCGGAACTCCTCATGAAACTGCCGCCAGTGTCGCTTTCCAAGATAAGACTCCCAAGTGTCATCACTAAAAAAGGCAGCTCTCGACAGGGACAACAGGACCAAGTACCGGACTGTCTCATAATGGACTAATTCAATGAAGGGCCGCCAGGTTGCATCCCTCGCCTCAATCAGCTCCAGGTTAGCTTGGAGCATCACAAAATCGGTAATCCCCGATCGCTGGGCTACCCGGTCACGAGCCCACCTCAAAGCGCAAGGATAGAGGTCATCCTCAACAACTGTACAGCGACGAACAGGAAGGTACTCGTAGCTCCACCAAATGAGGAAAGGCCAGAAACTAGTCATGCTACCCCAACGGGAAGAAGTTCGGACCCGCATCGATCGAAGAAAACAGACAAAAGAAAAGGACCCCCAGTCTAGCTCAGATAAGGCTCTAAGATCGGCTACTATACTCACCAAACAACACGGCATGAGTGACTTGTTGTTGCAGAAGCAGCTAAAGATGATATACAACACAAGTCGCCGTCTCATGATGTCTCGCCTGGCAGGCGATGGCTCAGTAGCAAAAGTACGGTCATCCTGACTGATCCACGAGACTAGGAAGGCAAAACGCTCAGGAGGAGGCTAGTCCAACAGCAAACAGGCCTCGTCCCTACTGACTGGATACAGGGTGATCCGCCTACCGAGAAAGGAGAGCCTTGTAATAATCGCCCAATCCAAGGGAGTAGGACCTAACTCAAAGCCGACAAAATGAAAGGTTCCGATCTCCCCAAACCACCACTCAACCAACGCCAGTACCAAATGCCGGTTCAGGCGGTTAGCTTGTAATCCCATAAAGGCGCCAAATCCGATCTCTGCCAAGAAGGCACGATATGATGGGGTTGCCCGCTGCATGGTCACAAAAACCTGATAAACAGCCCCTCTAAAAGCTGTATGTACCTGCGGAGGCGGCAAATGCTGTCTAGAGTACACGCTGGGGCAATAGGTAAGATCCCTGAGTGGTGGGACTCTGGTATCTGCAGATCTCCCAAATCGGCATCCGGCTGCCTATGCCTGGAAGAAGCTCTCCCATAACTGGTCACCTGATCCTCAGGGCCCGGTACCTCCTCCTCAGCACCAATCTCCTCGGCAAAAGCCTGCTCAATCGGAGGAAAAGGGTCGATAGGTAGCCTACTCCCCTGCCCACTCTGACTGGATGAAGATCGTCCCGTAGATCGTCGACAACCTCTAGATTGACTAGAGCCGCTAGTAGAATCTGTCCGGGCCGCCTTCCCCGAGCGGTGTCTTCTCTCAGAATCGTCATCACCCGTGTCTGCCATCCTGAAAAGGAAAGCCAAGGTAAGAGACGTTAACATGCCATACGTGCAGTTCAAATAATAGTAAAATAAAATAAACAATTAACACAAACAAAACAAATAAAGGATTTTGAATAACAAATCAACAACAAAATTTCTACACATCTTGGTTTTCTAATTTTCAAATCACATCTCAAAGGTTTTCTGTCTTTTTCCTTTAAAAAGATTTTATTTCTAAAATTTTAACCAACTCTTTCCATAATTTCTAAAAATTTCGGCAGAGTCTCGTTTAAAAAAGGCCCCTACAACACCTATGACATCAACACAAAATACAAAATGTGCACTTTCCAACATAACAATCACATAACAACGGCACTCATGCACATTTTTCAATTTTTTGAAATTTTCAAGACACAAGTTTTATTTTTCAAATAAATCAATGGTTTTCAAACGTCTCCCGAAATTTTTCAAAATCACCTCAAATGTTTTCTAAAATATTCCAATATTTTTTCAAATTTCAAACTTTAAAAATTTCATCAATTTCTTGAGTTTTCTCATTTTTCTAAATTTTCTAAGTATTTTCCTATTTTTCAAAAAAATAAAAAATTCACCGAGTTTTCAAAAAATCACGAAACTTCATAAGGTCGTTAAACACATTTTTCTAAGGCACATTGCACAAAAACATAGCCAGAAAACCCAATGCCCATGCCTGTAGGAACAGATCCCCTATTCCTGCGGAAAACTCTATTCGCATAATCATGAAAAATCGTTCAAATTCAATTAAACAACCACCAAAATGCAAAAACAACATCACCAAAATGTTCAAACATATCAAAACATCAATTTCCACTATTTACATGATTCAAACAAAGTTTTACACACCAAAATCAATAAAATTTGAAAACTCACTTTTTGAAAGTTCTCCGGCAAAATCTTCTCTTCCGGCGACTTTTCCGGTGACGTGGTCTCCTTCCGGCAATCACCCGTGGTCTCCAAGAAGTGCCCCTTCAAGGTTCAAGTCGATTTTCACACAAAGTCTCTCGAATTTGCGGAAATCCTCCAAAATGCCGCGGCTGTTCGAACCAGAAATTTTCTGGTTTTAACTCCAAACCTGGCGCCACTAGCAGAGGTGCCAGGCATTTTCTGCCAAAGGCGCCATTGCTAGTGGCGCCAGTTGCCAAATTTGGGCAGCTTTGCCCTTTTTCCCGCCAAAACTCATTTTCGAAGGCCTTTTTGGCCTGTTATCCGTTTTTGACCCCCGCTGTCGAAAGATTTCCAATGTCCGTCCCTCCGACTGCCTCGCAGTCAACATGGGACACTTACTTCTATCGTTTTCTATCTTTGACAAACAAAGACAAAAAAAGCGAGGCAGTTGTAAGCACCCCATTTTTGACCACTCGGCAGTCTACACTCCGTCCAGACTTGTTTTCAAGTCATTGTGGGCGTATTCCAATTGAAACCGATTTTCTAAGTCCAAATCCCGTTTGTCCATCGCCTCACGGGCCCACCAGGCCCAAATAGAGGCAAAATGACCAAAATTCCCTTAGGGGCATTATCCTTTCCTTTCCAACCCCAACCCCTCTCTCGAGACAGTTTATTCCTCGAGACGGTTCCAAATTAGGCGTGTCTTTTCGAAGATGGTAAGTCCCCTTTCCAATCTCTCTCTCGAGACAGTTTATTCCTCGAGACGGTTCCAATCAGGCACGTCTTTTCGAAGACGGTAAGTCCCCTTTCCAATCTCTCTCTCGAGATAGTTTATTCCTCGAGACGGTTCCAATCAGGCGCGTCTTTTCGAAGATGGTAAGTCCCCTTTCCAATCCCTCTCTCGAGACAGTTTATTCCTTGAGACGGTTCCAATCAGGCGCCTCTTTTCGAAGATGATAAGTCCCCTTTCCAATCCCTCTCTCGAGATAGTTTATTCCTCGAGAAGGTTCCAATCAGGCGCGCCTTTTCGAAGACGATAAGTCCCCTTTCCAATCCGTCTCTCGAGACAGTTTATTCTTGGAGACAGTTCCAATCAGGCACGTCTTTTTGAAGACGGTAAGTCTGCTTTCCAATCCCTCTCTCGAGACAGTTTATTCCTCGAGACGGTTCCAAATCAGGCACGTCTTTTTGAAGACGGTAAGTCTCCTTTCCAATCCCTCTCTCGAGATAGTTTATTCCTCGACACGGTTCCAATTAGGGCTCCTTTAGTCACTTCCCGAGAATGCTTCTCATAGTATTCTCAACCTCACTCTATCTTTTCGGATCATTCCGAGTCAGTTCCGGCAAACTCGATACAAAATGACCGTTTTGTCCCTGGTGGGCCGGTCTCCTTTTTTTACCATACCGGCTCTGGGTATCAAACTGGTAATCCTCTGAGATTGCTCTTTATAGTATTCTCAACCTTTCCTTATCTTTCCGGATCATTCCGAGTCAGTTCCGACAAACCCGGTACAAAATGACCGTTTTGCCCCTGGTGGGCCGGTCACCTTTTCCGACCACACCGGCTTTAGGAATCAAACTAGCAACCTTTGGAAACATTCTGAATAATGTTTTCAAATTCCAAGTCTTCTTCTGGGACAGTCCGAGTCTGTCCTGGCAGCTTCTCTACCCGATTGACCATTTCGCCCCTAACGGCTCGGTCAACCCTTCCGACACATCCTATCCTCATTTCTCAAGTCAAATACCTCCAGGACACTATTTTAAGTGTTCCTGCTCCTTTCCAGCCTTTCGGCCCATTTCCGGTCTCTTAAAATCATTCCCGGACTTTTCGGAGTCACTCCTAGTAAAGCCAGGCTAAAAATTACATGGTAGTCACTAGTACAGGCGCCCAAATCTAGTCAAAGATATGTTGCTTGCCAACCTTAAATATTTCCTAAATGGGTGGCACCACTAGTAGTGGTGCCAAGCCAAAAATTAGCCTGGCGCCAGTGTAAAGTATTGCTGGCGCCACTGCAACAGGCGCCAGGTTTGTCTAGCCTCTATAAATACAGAACCTCTTCCAGCATGAAAAGGGTCTGTAAACTCAATCTAAAAATCCTATATTCGATATACAGAGCTCGAGCACCTCCTAAACCCTAGCTTCCCTAGGTTTTCTAGACCCTAGCCTTCTATACACTCATACACACCCCCATACACTCATACACTAACCTTCAACCCTCCTTCAAAGACTTGAAGAGTTGCAATCTGAAGTTTGAAGATTGAAGGCGGCTCTTGAAGATGGAAGACGAAGATCAAGATGAAGACTGAAGAAAGCAAGGCGCGCAAAATAAACAAGATACAAGGTAGGTTCTCCATTTAAATTTCCGCACTTCCCCCTCTATCTTCTCCCTCCTAACCCACTTGGGTTTTCTCTATTTTAATCCCCCATCTCTTTCCCCCCCCCCCCCTTTCTTTGCATGCTTGAAACAAGGGGACTCCCGGTCCATGTGTAGGATTAGACTATCAGAGGGTCACCGTGTTGGGGGCTTTCCGTTAGGCTAACCGGAGACCACGTGGGTCCGGCCCCCTTGATTATGTGGTGAAACCTTAACCTTGTATGTTCACGACCCTAAAATTGCATTGTGCATATCATGATCTTGCATCTTCCAAAAGTTGTTTTCAAGGTCATTTTCAAAATTGTTTTTAAACTCGTTTTCAAAATTGCATCAAAATTCTCTTTTTCAAAAACATGCTTTCAAAATCACAATCCTAAGGTGATTCTAGCCTTTCTATGGCTAGGGTTGCTTTAGGAAAGTGTTACATTAAAAGCGACCAATATGGTTCATATTGTCAAATCTTGTTGTTTTCAAAACCGCTTTCTTAAAGTGGTTCTAGCCTTCTTGTGGTTAGAATCGCTTTAGGAAAGTGAGATGTTTTTATACTTTCCAAAAAGCTCTCTTTTCAAAAATTCCTTCCCAAAAATTTCTTTTTTAACATACTTCCCAAAAATTTTTCTTTCCAAAATCGTTTTCAAAAACTCTTTCCAAAAATCTATTTTTGAAAACCTCCTTTTTCAACTCCTTTCCAAAACGCACTCTTCAAAGTCCACTTTCCAAAAATGTTCACTAGGTCTCTTTCCTGGAAAAACTCTCCCCAAAAATCTTTTAAAAAACTCTCTTTCCAAAATCTTTTCTCTAGAAACTCCTCTCTAGGATTTCCTTCCAAAACCTTCATTTCCAAAAACGCACTTTCCAAAAACTCTTTCCTTAGAGCCCAAATCAAGCCCTAGAATTCACAATTAGGAAATCCTAATTTTCTTTCCAAAAACATGATTTTCAAACTTTGCCCCAAATCTAGGTTTCCAAAACTTTTTGTTTTCTACATCAAAGCTATACATATTTTCAAAACCTATTTTCTACGTCAAAACTATAGTTTTTCAAATTTAGGGTTTCTAAAACTTCCCTTTCCAAATCTTGGACCAGATCCAATCTTCCCGTTTAGGAAACTAGATCCAATCCTCTGTTTTTGGAAACGAAATCAAACGCTTCTTTTTAAAAACAAAATCCAATCCCTTCCTAATCCAAATCTTTCCTAATTCAAATCCTTCCTAACCCTCCACTTTCCTAAACCTTGAGTTTCCAAAACTTGAACATAAAAATCTTTCCTAAAATTCTAAAATTTAACCCTTTCCTAATTCTACCCTCTTTTCAAATCTTAACTTTCCAAACCTAAGTTTTCAAACCTTTCCTAAATTCAAACCTTTCCTAATTTCAAGATTTTCTAAAATTCAAACTCTAAAACTTTCTAAATCTTAAACTTTTCAAATTTCAAATCCTTCCAAATTTCAAAACTTTCTTTCTTATTTTCAAAGCTTCCTTGTTTTCTAAACTTTTCAACTTTCAAAACTTTCTTAATTTAAAATCTTTCTAAAATTCTAAACTTTCCAAAATCTAAAACTTTCTTAACTTAATACTTTCCAAATTCTAAACTTTTCTTAATCTAAAATTTTTCTAATTCAAAACATTTCTAAATTCAACACTTTCCTATTTCAAAACCT